>REGM01000127.1:236933-262247 GCA_004194415.1 Aurelia aurita
ACATACATACATACATACATACATAATTTTATTTGTTAACTCAGGTCATGCTAAGGCAGCTCAAGAGAGCTGATGTGGACCTGAGATACTATAAACTGAAATAACTTAAAATAAACTTGCAGATAACCTAAGTAAATTTACATATTCGATAAAACCTATTCAATGAAATAGAAGTCTTAAAATCCTTAAACGAAATTTGTCTTTTGTAAAATGGTTTGTTCTTATTAATAGTATATATAATCTTTCTTCTTGTTAGTGCCTATTGCAGCTTCTTTTTGAAAACTAATCTTATCTAATTTACATGTTTTTAGTTTTGCCGTGAATGTGTCTTTAGTATTACATGCCCTCGTTTCCATTGTCAAAAGGTTCCATATGAGGGGGCCTCTATATGTCACACTGTTCCTTCCAATTTCTGTTTTTGGTCTTGGAATTTCCATCGTTAATTTCTCTTTTCCTCTTGTACTAGGGTTTTTCTTAAATGTCCCTTTCAGTTCAACAGGTACTCTATCGTTGCAACACCCTTTCCCTCATCTTAAAGCTGACTGTTCTCGAAAGTTCTTGAGTTATTCAGACGTGAAAAACAACTTGCACGAATCGTGCCAAAGGCACTTCGAAAATGCCCACGATATATTCATCAGAAAGGTTGCATTGGGCGAAAAATCAACAGAAAGAGCTTTGCTAACATGCCTCCATGCAAGGAAGTGTACCCCATCTTGGACTACAAAATTTGCAAAAAATACTAGAATCTAATTCTGGATTTTAGCTAAAGATTCATTCATAAATCTTCAAAATTGGTCCATTATGCGATTTATCGTGGCGCGTCAAAAGTGGATAGTTTTTTTGGCGCACCCGGTATACTATGGACAGATCAGAAGTTTCTTACAAAAAGATATTTTTAGCGACTCTCCTCACTGTACGTAGCAGGTTTGGCAGGGTGGAGACTCGAATAACCAATCTTCAAATTGGTAGTCAAGTGCGCTACTACTGAGCCATACCCGTTGTTAACCATCCTATAAACGGTATCGTGACGTCATAAGCAAATGGTGCAGAATTTCACGAAAGGACATCAATATTCAGAACCTTCATGAAAAGTGACCTGTGGACTGGTAACAGAAAATTTATAAAAAGGCAGATCAGTTGCTCGTGATTACATCAAAAACAAATTATCAAAACTATGTTTGCGCTTTAAGCGGGGTGGCTCGTTAATTTTGGCCAGCAGTGCATATAGTAATGTAACAACTTTTCAGCAACTACAGAACAAAGATAAAACAAAGCTCTGCTTGCATATATATACTGGTAATTTGCAAATTAAATTACTTCATCAGCTAATACTAAACACCAGTGAATACGTCGACAGCGAGATTAAATATAAAAACAATCATATACCGGGTGAGTCAGAAAAAACGTGGGGTGTTTGCCAATTTTTATTGATGCATTTTAACTTGCAAATTTGTTTCTTGAAAGTTCATTGCATAGAAAAAAAGCTAACGTAGATAGGAAAATTTGTTTGGTCGAAATCGGTCTTTCCGTTCAAGAATTAAGAACGATTTTAGTAAAATGGTGTTTCGCAAGATTGCTACAACAGGCCCTCAATTAGATTCATATTCATGCATGTGTGACCTTCTAAACTATGACAAACATGTTGTTTCGCTACCAAGAAATTGAAACAAGGCATGCATTGTGCTAGAGCACAAAAGGAAAAACTAATGTTACTTATGTTGTATCCCTTGGGGACTAGTTATTTAAATTGTCATTGTTAGCAAGCTGAAAGTTCTTATACAAGCGATACTTTTCAACAAAATGGCTATACCACGAAATCGCAAATAAATAAGGAAAGAAATGAGCAATTTTATCAAACTAAATTTCTATAGCTAATTCAATCTTTCTTCTGCAATATCACACTTCAACACTCCCGATTTGACTTGTTTTTCACCAAATAATGGCTTGTTGAACGGCCCACGTTTTTTCTGACTCACCTGGTATATCCTGGTAATTTGCAAATTAAATTACTTCATCAGCTAATACAGTAAATAATTCGACAGCGAGATTAAATACAAAAAATTTAAAAGGTGTTTTCTACCATTAAACAGTATTGACTATTGTTGAAGACCCCAGGCTCCCCAAGATCCTTTGCGGTCTCACAGTGGCTTTCATAATGTATGAAAATGATTTTGGCAATCGTGAGGCTGTATGGCCTTCAATTTTCAACTAAACGTTGTTTCGCCATCGCTTTTCAACTCAAACAACTGACATTCCTGAAAATAATTGAAGGGTTAGGGGGTTAGGGTTACGTGTCCCACTATTGAGTTTTCAAATTACGTTGTTTACGACCAATATGATGTTTTGCTAGTTCGATCGTGTGCAAAGGATCACGGGGAGCACAGGGACTTTAATGTGCATCAATACAAAGTTTCACTGCAGGTCATGCGTTTCCATTAAACCCAGGGTTAAATATCGCCGGGTAAAAACTTTTCTGATTTAAAGAAACATGACGCATTTCCATTTACCAGGGTTTCCGTTTGTACAAGGGTAGCCCGTTTTCATTAACCGGGGTTTGCTTGAAATTAAAATTCCTCTGAAACAATGGGGAACAATTATGTTAATGTTGCCGCGCTTTATTTGAGTTCGAATTTGAGTCACTCGAATTTGAGTCAGTCGAAAGCCGAGTGTCTCACAGTAAACATGAGTATGATATGATGGAATCAAATGCAGAAAATCGCAAGATCGTTCGCTTTTATGTGCGATCCTTGATTCACTGTTATCCTCTTCGAGCTAGCGAGAGTTTAGAACCAGAGTACGCACATATAATAAAGCTAAAATATAAAGCAAACGGAAGCTGTAGAATACAGTTAAAAAAATCTATTGGAGAAAAAGTCGATAAAACAGAATTTTGAAAACTCTCGGTCCCTTCACCCCCTACCCCCAATCATCCATTGAACGTTTTGCGTGAAAGAATGTGTGTGCGGTCCTTAATAGAGTGTGGAATACGAACAGTTAACGTTCACAATGTCAGTGTTCAAAATGAAAGGAGAGTGAGCAAGAAGGCAACCACCAAGATGAAAACAGAAGCTTTGTAAGAAGCAGCAGCACCAGGTTTCTTTGTTGTCGTGATTTTGGCAGTCGAAGCTGTTGGGCCAACCGTGCTCATCACATCACCACAATTTTGTAGCGCAGTAGCATATGGCGGGGAGCCAAGGCTTCCACGGACAGGGTTGGTGTTATTTGGGTACTGACTGAAATATGCGGCAATGATGTCAACGCCTTGGAAAATGACGTTAGAGAGGCATCCATGGAAATAAGTTGCACCAATGCTAGCTCCGGGATTGGAATAGCCACCGACAAACAGCTTCATTTTGTGAAGATCCCACTTGATGCTGTCCTTCGTTACGACGGTAAAAGAAGGGGAGCCGCTTATTTCTGTGCTTACGACATGACTGTATGTGCCATTTAGTTCACTTTGTGTAACTGTAACAGTGAAATCAAATACATAGCCAGATCTGATGCCGGTCACAGAGAATGACGATGGCTGGTAAGCAGAACCCTGTCGTACAACAGTTGATATTCGACCTAAAATATTAAAGGATTTGCGTAAGAGAGCATACATTCAGATATAAATCAATAGTCAGTGAAGTTGAACATTACATCCGAGTAACAGAACGATTTGCTAAACATCTTCTTCTGACACTGGTCTCACAGCAAATCTTCAGATGAGATCGGAACAAGCGAAAGCAAGAATCGATACAGAGCACTAATTTGAATTTATTCTCATTCTTTCTCTTTCTGTTTTAACAGAGTCCAGAAAAAGTCACGGCTCCACGGCTGCGAGCCGGAGGAATGTTTTGCTCGTTAATGCAATGTTTGAGGAAAGTTTAGTAATTTTTACTATAAAACTAGGAATATTTTGGGTTATTTTGGCCACAGCAACTGCTTTATGAATTTTAGGGTTATGAACAACGCGAGGAGTTCGAAAAATCTGGTTATTTTGACATGATAAAATGAGGAGCGCTTAGCTAACGAAATTGGCATTCGGAGGTAGGTTCGACATTTTTCTGGACTCTGTGTTTTAACCTGGTGACTTGCTGTGACCATGATTTTCTTCATGATTTTCAAACTTTGTACCACAAACACAAACTTTCAATCAGTGAAATATATTAAAATGCGGTAGTACAAGAGTATAAACATGGCCTAGAATATCAAAGAATTTAAGGAAGAGCGCAGTCATAAAATACCTGAAATTAAGAGGCCCTTTACATGCAAAATGTCAGTCCGTGCTGAGTTTCATCTCGGTTGACGGTGTAAACCTTCACGCTGATTACGCGACAGAGGGCGAGTTGAAACTCTACACGGGCTGAACTCGATTCGGATACTCAGCTCATTGAAATGTCTATGTAAACAGAAATTTCAGCTCGCAGCGTGTTGAAATCTTTTGTTTGCGACTGCATTCGTATCATGTGACCAAATCTGAGTCCGTGTTGAGATTTCATGTAAACGCAAAACAAAATTAGGTCTGGTTCAAACGTCGTATTTCATATATGTTTAAGGAACATTCCAGAACATTCGATTACGTAATTGCTTTGTCTACTTTATCTTGTTACTGTTCGCCTTTGCCTTTGCATCACCGTGTGTAACTTGTACCTAAATATAGGCCTGTCTACATCTAGAATATTCCGTGTAGCCTTGTATACAATAAATTAACCTCAATCTGAGTATGCAGAACATTTTTGCGAGAACTGGAACATTCGTATTAGAGCTAGAAAATTCTAGGGATATTCAATTTAGAAAGTTATTCACTGCTGACTGTAGATGACATTAATGCTTAGTAATCATGAGAGATAACTCAGAACAGTTAAACAACGTATACCGGGTGAGTTAGAAACAACGTGGGGTGTTTGCCAATTTTTATTGATGCAGTATAATTTGCAAATTCGCTTCTTTAAAGTTCATTGCATAGAAGAAAAGCCATCTTCGATATGAAAATTTGTTTGGTCGAAATAGGTCCTTCCATTCCAGAATTACGAGCGATTTTAGTAAAATGGTAACCACAACAGGCGTTACCAAAAAATTGAAACAAGACATGTATTGTGTTAGAGTAAAAAAGGAAAAACTAATGTTACTAATGGTGTATCCCTAGGGACTAGTCGTTTAACTTTCATTGTTAGCAAGCTGAACGGCTACTATAATCCACGGGTCAACAGGTCATGTAACGGTGGCCCCATCAATCGAAGACTGCTTTACAGGCGCGCGTGTTAAAAAAGTTACAATATTAAAATACTTTATCTAATAAAAACTAAATACAAATGCTAAAATCCAACTACAGTACATGTGATAAAAACCTAGTAAAAATTAAAACTGGTGAATGGAACTTAAAGTTCCAACAAATGTTCAAACGGAGGGCTGCAAATGGTTTCTTAGATGTGTTTTAAACGAAGTAAGCGAATTTGCTTGTTTTACATCCAAGGGAAGCTGATTCCAAGTTTTTGCACCACCAAAAGATATCGCTTTCTGTCCTTTGCAGGTTGTCATCCTTGGGATGTAGAGATCAGTGGCTGCATTTCGCAAACTAAAATCAATATTACGGTCACCGTTTTTGTGAACAAATTAGAAAGATAGCTAGGTGCAAGGCCAGTTATTGTTTTATACGTCACCATAGCTGTTTCACTTTTTATCATGTCAGTGACAGTAAGCCATTTAAGGTTCTTAATCAAAAGGGTCGGAGATGTATCATAACTGCGCAGATATAGCATGTAATCCGCAGGTCACCATATTTGCGGTCGGTTACCGAGCGGCTATTAAGAATGCTCGCAGTAATAGCCGCTCAGCCACCGACCGCAAATATGGTGACCTGCGGACTACATGACCTGGTGACCCACCGATTACATGACCTGTCGGGCGGTGGATTACAGTAGCCGCAAGCTGTAAGTTCTTTTACACGCGATACTTTTCACCAAAATGGCTGGCTATATCAGAAAAAAATCGCAAATAAATAAGGAAAGAAATGACCGATTTTAACAAACTAAATTTCTATAACTAATTCAATCTTTCTTCTGCAATATAAAACTTCAATACCATGTTTTTTCCTTTTTTTTCTCCAGAATATGGTTTGTTAAACGCCCAACGTTTTTTCTGACTCAACCGGTATATAGCCAAATTGTAGCCCGGCTAGTTAGTTGCGAGCTGAGAGTCAAGACTCAGTTGAGATTTGAGAGTAGAAGTCAATAACTCTCTGTGAGTATAACTTGCCCAGCATAGCCTCCAAATCTTTCGCATCTTTAAAAAACATTGCACGGATGGTTAGTGCATCTTCTGTTTGATTTAATGGCTTGAAAGGAGCTTCGAGTACTTTGCTATAATCCTATATGTAGCATTTCTGATATCTTGATTATTTTCAGAATTACAGTGTCTTCTTTGCTTGGGCCAGTTTTGAGAACGTGTCGCCATCAAATTGCAAATCGTAAACTAGAAACGCTACATTTTTCTGCTTACAGCCATAATATAGACCTGCATAAACTATGGCTTTCTTGAAGATTGTACCGTTTTTCATATTTTAATTTAGGATCTACGATTATTTAAATTTCTTTCAAAACTTTTCACGAGTTCTTTCAATAAAAAGAAAACCGCTGCTATTCTGAAAATAATCAAGATCTTAGAAATGCTACATATATCGGGTGATTCAGATAAAACTTGGGGCGTTTAACAAGCCATATATTGATGAAAAACAAGTCAAATCGGGTTTGTTGAAGTTTTACATTGCAGACGAAAGGTTTAATTAGTTATAGGAATTTACTTTGTTATAATCAGACATTTCTTTCCATATTTATCTGCGATTTTGCGATATAGCTATTTTGGTGAAAAGGCATTGTTTTTTTAAGAAATGTCTGCTTCCTAGCAACGACAATTGAATGAATAGTCTCCTAGGGATACAAAATAAACAACAGTATCTTTTTCTTTTGTGCTCGAACACAATACATGCCTTGTTTCAATTCTTTGGTAGAGAAATATTATGTTTGTCAGGGTTTAGAAGTTCACACGTGCAGGAATATGAATCTAATTGAAGGCCTATTTTAGCAATCTTGCGAAATACGATTTTACTAAACTCACTTGTAATTATGGAACGAAAAGACCGATTTCAACAAAATAAATTTTCACATCTAAGTTAGCCCTTTTACTATGCAATGAATTTTGAAAGAAACGAATTTGCTATGTAACTTGCATCAATAAGAATTGAGAAACATCCCACGTTTTTTCTGACACACCTGGTAGGATTATAGCAACGTATCTGAAGTTCCTTTCAAGCAATAAAATTAAACGAAAGATTCATTAACCATTCATGCAATGTTTTTTAAAGATTTGGAAGCTATGCTAACTTGCCCTGTTAGCTGAAGGGAAGTTTCTACGTTTGATTACAGTCAAGAGCTGCATATAAATACACTGCGTGAGTTTTGTGCTTATTACCTACTACGAGAATTATTGTCGTGGAGAACAAGAACCAAATTCCCGATAAAGCGATGCTTACAAAACTCAACCCATGTAAATCAGCACGGATGGAAATTTCTCATGTGAAGAAAAAAGGAAAAAAGGGCAGATCTTGAAACAATTAGAATCCATAGCTTTTCTGTTAAAGCGATGCCACAACGACTACAAATAAATGGCCAATTAGTTAAGCCGATGTGGTACGACCAATTAGGCAAGCTGCAAGTATAACTACGGGCGTAAATATTCTTCAGGTTTTCTGCCGACAAAACATCGAGTAAACCTCTTTGCTTCTCAACCTCTGAATTAAATAAATAGATTCCTCTCTCCGTCTCTGAATTAGATAGATAAAATGCTAGAGGCACGTGTTTGGATATTCTTTAGGTTGCACAATGAGTTATAAGTCTATTTGACCAGAAAGAGATCTTCAAATTAAAGAATGCACAGAGATAAGGATGAAAGTAATAAGTCAACTCAACATACCTTGGCCATTAACATAAACCTCACAAGATAAAGTTCCATTGAAGTCATCCACAGCAAGGAGTGGACTCTTGACTGTTGTTCCTGGTGTTATTGAGAACTTGCCTGTGATACTGAGACTGTTGGTGCTATTGAAAGTGGTATTAGCAGAATACACTAAAAATTCGCCACCATTGTTCTTCCATCCCATGCGACATTCTACAACGAGAATAATTAAGATTTTAATCTCAAGCCAGGTTCACACTCGTTTTAAGAGTCATACCAATCGAGGAAATCCACCAGGGGGCTACACGACTAGTGGTTGGATGAGGGGGGGGGGGGAGGGCTGCCACCCGGTTTTCAGAAAGCTATGCACTTCTAATAGCCAAAATTTGCCTTCCTGCCTACTTTTATGATGGATTTTGGCGGAAAACTATCAATTTTAAACAATTTTTTGCCGATTTCAGCCAAACCACCGCATGTCTAAGGAACATCTGCGAAAAATTACCCTTGTTTAGAGAATTTTGGGCTTTAAAACCCAACCATATGGACACAACCATATACCCGTATCCTCAACATGTTCTGTACCCCCTCCTGGAGGATTTTCACCCATCCCCGATTGTTATGATAAGTGTGAACATATTTTATATTGGGTCCCAGCCCCAAAGATTGATCGGGAAACTGAATACACTGATCTAATCGGAAAATAGACACCAGTGGCGTGGTGGCAGGGGGGCCGGGGGGGCCACGGCCCCCCAGTGAGCTTTTCGGAGGGGGCGCCAAAACGATCCAGGGGAATCTGAAAAAACGTGCGATGACTGTGATGACTGGACCATTCCGTTGACATTTTTAGAGTATCAGGTCAATTTTGGTAAGGAAATTGACGTGATACACAGTTCAACCGAGAAGACGCGAGAGCATATTTCTATGTGCGAGAGAATCAAGAAAATTCTACTGTCGAGACAATGGAAGGCAACAAGACTTTGAAGATGTCTAGTGGAAGAGAAATTTTAGAGCCATTGAACGCCAATCTGAAGGGCTAGGGCGCTCAGAGTAGGGAGGATTATCCCTACTCAAGTCACGACTTGTGATCACGAATGAAAGGAAGATCCTAAAGATGATCGATTTATATGCGAGAACATCCTATCCTCCTAACAGGGGCCATTCTATAAGTACCTCCATTTTCCAAAATAGGCAGTTCTATCTCAATTATGGGGGGGGGGGGCAGCTCTAAATGACAAAATAGGTAGTTCTAAAATCTCACTTGTGGGAGATTACAAAATTTCCAAAAGAATGCGCCTAAATTATCAAGAAACCTGACATCTTTCCTGAGCTATGCAATGCCTACCTCAGACAATTTCGTACAATGGACAAAGTTTACATTTCTAGATGGTAAGAATACGATTTTAACTGCATTTCCCACAGTGTGGTAGCCAATTCGGGAGTTGGCAATGGGCCCCTCTTCTCGGGCCATTGCCAGAGATAGCTCTTTGAATTCTATCGAATCCGTTGAGAAACTTGATGCAAGGCTAAGAGACTGCAATAAGCTACACAAGTAAAGTAACAGCAACTTCTTGTATATTCTAATGTCATGTTAACCCATTTTAAGCTAATCTGAGTGGCAGAAACCAAACAAATCTTTGGTCGCTTCGCTCGCATTTCCACAAAGTTTTGCATTTACTATCAAGTGGGCTTCTTCAAATTCGAATAATTTGTATGAAGGTGGTTTGGCGCACAGCCTCGACAAAATTTATCAATGGAACATGGGCAGTTCTAAATTTTCTTTAGGATGACCCCTACCCTCAATTTATAAAGGCTCTGCTGGTATAAGCCATACAGTTTCATATACCACGTAGTAAGGACTGTGTTCGTTATTTTGTAAAGATGTGAACGTTTGGCTGAGCTTTACCGACTTAAATCTGGAATAAAATGCACTTACAACGCAGAGAATTTGAATATCGTTTCCCGAATCCAAAATATGTTGATCAATAAACTTTCCGAGTCTGATGAAGATGATTTTTGAAAAATTATGCAGCTTCCTAAACTAACTAACACAGTTTCATATGCCTTACTTAGAAGCAGCATTATTGACCATGTCTGTGGCGTTGTAATGAAAAAAGATTCTGGCCATTCTCCTTTATTTCCTTGGAGAAGGGGCGCCAAAAATGATCTGGCCACCCCAGTGGAAAAACACAACAGTCATCCGTTCATGATATCAGAACGTCCTGTGCTAGTGGTCCCAGCACTGGTGATAATACAGGTGATATGTCAACATTCCTAGGTTCTAGGGTCTTGGAATCCCAAGTCTGGTTTTTACTGTATGCTATTTCACTGGGCTCTCCATTCCTAAAAATCATGATAAAGATCTTTCTCCCTTTATTTGCGAGAGTACGCATGATCCAGGAGTAGAAAGGCTTGGTAATTATTTGAAGGTCAGACCCTTTGTTAACGATTTCATCATCACAACTGGCAAATCACATCCCTTTCTGTGGAACTTTGCACACCTTTATTTTTCTGTTGTATTCTTTCCCTCACCCTGATCGAACGACCAATGGGCCTATTTTTTCAAAACAACTTTCGAGCATGGTCAGGGAAAGAATAAAACAGAAAAACAACGAAAAATACAACGCGAGTAAGCATTTTTTTTACAATTTCTTTAATATTTGATGCCACCTGTGGCCTGAGACGAGGGGCGTGTGACTCTGTCAAAAGCTCGTACACGCCCATATTTCCCATGAATTTCACATTATGAGGTCGATGTATGAATCAGCACCCCAAGATTGACCATATGCACCCCAACCTCATACATTTTGCCTCTCTAATGTTGCCTCTCGAAGTTCCGTTTTCTGGAATTGATACTGAGGTATACTTTACTTGCTTTCTCTTTGTTCTTACTCTGTCAAATTTTTTTGTCGATATTTTGTTATCGTTTTGCAGGAGTGCTGAAAGGGGCATAACTGTAATTTCCTTATTCAGCCTCCGATCCAGCTGTACAACAATGACTGAGAGTCGATTTTCTGTTGTCTTTAGAACGTCGTTTCCGGCACTGTCATCAAGGAGACAGGTGCACAAGGAGCATAGGAGAATGCTCCAAAGCGTCGTGCCCTACCCAATAAAGGATACCTGGACTTACGAATTTTGTTGCATTCCTATCAAACATCAAACTNTTTTTTGTCGATATTTTGTTATCGTTTTGCAGGAGTGCTGAAAGGGGCATAACTGTAATTTCCTTATTCAGCCTCCGATCCAGCTGTACAACAATGACTGAGAGTCGATTTTCTGTTGTCTTTAGAACGTCGTTTCCGGCACTGTCATCAAGGAGACAGGTGCACAAGGAGCATAGGAGAATGCTCCAAAGCGTCGTGCCCTACCCAATAAAGGATACCTGGACTCACGAATTTTGTTGCATTCCTATCAAACATCAAACTACAACGCCTTCTGCAACTCAGACGGAAAGGCTGAATAAAGCGGGTCTGGGGAAGACAAAAGTCATATTTGAAGACAAGACAGCAAAGCATGAAGAGTTCTGCAGGGTGCTCGAGGGACATTTCCCTCAACTTTCATCAGTTGGTGGCTACACATTACATCGTGCAAAAACTGGAGGCCAAAATCGTCCGCTGTTCCCACTTGAAAGCAAGTGGTACCACATCAAGGACATAAAAAAAGAAGTGACAGGAAGTGCATGCATTTACATACGCCCTGTCCAAGTTGACTTGAATCTAAACGCAAAAAAACCGGTAAGTGATGGAAAATGTAGTTAAAATGTAGTTATATCAGCAGGATTCAGTCTGCTTTTGTCTTCGTAAATCATGTTAACCCTATCTGACCTGGGGGGCGGATTCCGTCCCCCCCCCTAGTATATGTTTGTTTACGCGTTTTTTCATGTATGCAGGAGGTCTCTCAGATTATGTAAGTTTAACTTTGTATCATAGGGCAATTCTATTTTTAGCCTTGTCTCCATGGTTACCAAGTTTTGATGCCACACTCTGTGAAAAACATACTTTGTATCTCTCTAGCTCTTGTTTAATTGGTCCAATTAAGTCTACAATTATGAATTTGTATATGTTTTGATCTATATATATCATTTCGTTATGAAAAGTCAAGTTTCATGACCTTTTAACATGCTTTCATTTATATGACGTCATATGACATCATAATGCTAATCTTGCTCCAGCAACAACAACAACATCGCTAATTGAATTATGTTTTCAAACGTTTATTGTTTATATAATGAACTACCTTTGTGCCAAGTTCGGTTGCCATATCTCAGGACTCACGACCAAACAGATTCAAAACAGGGACTGAACCTTACGAAAAATCTGAAGAAAAATGGAACATCTTCTATCCTTCGAACGTCGAAAGAAAAGTCGAATGTCGCTTCGAACGTCACTTCGAATGTCGTTTCGCTTCGAAAAGTCGAACTTTGAACTAATCAGCCAATCAAACGCTAGGAACAGGCACGTGGTCTGACCTTATTAAGAAAGTAGCGATCTGATTGGTCGCACCGTGAACGCGGCGGAGATGGCCTAAATTAGTCCCCGTTTTGAAGCTGTATTGTCATGAGTCTCAGTTTGAAGCCATAAATATCATCCAATTCAATTCAAACTGAGTCTCATGTAATCAGTCTACAGGTCAGATAGGGTTAAACAAACTGATATTACCACTTTATTACCATTTTTGCTGACAAAAAAATTTTCGCAAAATGGAATTTCGCTCTAAAAATGATCCGCAACATAGGGGCTGATTACATGCAGAGTTTTACAGAGTTTTCAGCCCGTTTGTAACTTTAGCCGGGCTGAAAATTCAGCCCGGCGTTGTGGTCAAAATATTGCAGAAACAAAGTTGATATTACATGATAAAAGTTTCAGCCTGGTCTGCCGAGAATTTTCAGCCCGCTTTTATCAAACGGGCTGAAAATTTCCATGTAATCGCAAATCATGATCGTTTTAAACCGTGCTGAAATTGCTGGAGCATGCGCAAGCCCTTTTGCAATTATTTACCTCGCAAATATGGATTTCATCCCTGCTTGCAACCACCATATAATCGATTCAAATTTCAGCTCGGTTAAAGTTGCAGACGGGCTGAAAACTCTCATATAATCAGCCCCATAGTCTTTCCACGATACTTGTGGAAAATGTAGCCCTGGTTATGGGGTCATATTTTCAGAATGTAGCCCTGGTTATGGGTTCTCCCTCTGGATTCTTAGAGGCACACATATACCAAACCCCCTATAGGAGTAACCACCCCCCTGCCACAGAGTAGCTACAAACTTTGCTTTTGTGAACATGGCAGAATTTTTCGTTGTTTCTCTATGTAGGTTTCAGTCATTGATGGCCCGACTGTCAACTGCAATGTCTGCAACGAAAATGTGGCAGTATCGCTATTCAAAGATCATCGGTGTGCGAGTGGTAGCCGACAACTTACAAGGTATGAACGATATGATATGCAAAAAAAAAATTATCTCCAGTGGCAAGTTTTGTAAGATTTTAATATTTTACCAGGTGGTCTAAACATTGTTCTCGCACGAGAAAGGCACAAACATAGCTATACTAAGCAACCGTACAAGACAAGCAACTTTGGAAGTAGAAAAAGTAGACACTCGACGGTAGAACTATACAGATAGTACGAACTTATGGGGAAATTGTTTTTTTTTTCGGTTTCCTGTTGCTATCATGCTTTGCTGTTTTGCCATAATACACACTTTCTGCCTTCCTACCCTCTCTCGGTACCATTTGTAACTTTTTGTCTGTTGGTTGGTTCTTCATCAACTGAAAAAGTTTACTTGGGCTTTTCCCGAATCAAATGGAAGAATACGGCCTCAGCTTTTCACCCTTGCTGCTATATGGTGTCTTGGTTTGCAGCGTAAAAATCAGAAAAACATTTCTATCGCTCTTAACAGTTACTAAAGCAAACACTATCATTCCAGAGATGCAGTGGAAATTATCGAAGTGGAAGATACATCTCCTACAGTTACTACCCCTGCCAAGGTAACGTTCCTACTCCTACTACCATTTAACATTTCTTCTTACCACTTACCATATCATTGGCCCAATCATTTCTAGCAACGTTAAAGATAATACTTAAAGGCTGATCAAGACCTATAAATTTAATTTGATCATTGATGCAACAACTCAAAGGAAAACTTTACAATGCACTGAATTTTCAAGATTGATTTTGCAAGCACTGAGACTTTTTTAACACACCCGGAGAATTTGTTTTTTAGACCAGTTTCCTTCTTTGGTACACCCAGTGTGATTGTCTCAAATTCTCGTTATGTTTGTTGTAAGACTTTTCCAATTTCACCTTTGAGAAAGTTTGATACTCGTAATGCAGACTTCACAGTCTATAGTCTAAAATTTCCCTTATGTTTCCCAGGTGAGAGATATCTTCGATGACATCGACCAACAGTTGTCACCTTTCGATGCAGACGCGTTCATGTCTGACATTGACCACTCTATTGGGATCAATACAAGCGATGGCAAAAATGTGAGCATAAATTGAAATTATTTGGAAACTTGCCTTCTTTCCTTCAAATTCGATACAGGGCCCAAACTCTACCCCTTGGTAGAGCAGCGTAATACTAGATTTCTTTTCTGTTAAAAACATTTAATTGTCAATACTGTAGGTTGGAGGAATGGAGTATCGTGTAGAAATATTGATAAGATAAGCTTTCACATAATCTCGCATCTCATATTTGCTTCTAACTTCTTTTCTAAAGGAAAGAGTAGCAACAGATACCGAGATAAAGAGAAATAAAGAGGAAGAAGCGAAACGGGAAGCTGAAGCTCGTGAAGCTCGTGAAACTCGTGAAGCTGTTCAACAAGTGGAAAGAGTACTCCAAGAAGAAGCAAGACGTGAAGCTGTGGTTGCTCGTAGTCAAGAGGTATATGAATTTAGTTACCTCCTGGAACAATGCAGACTGAAACAAGGTTTTAGATCTGCAGCATATGGACAGAAAATAGTGTTTGGAATGTGCAAGGCGTCCGAATACAAATGTGGCAGAATAGAATATGAATTTAGGGCATGTTTTGAAAATCTATTTTCAAATTTTCTTGGATTTATTCTACATTGATTACATTAAGGCATAACGCTGCTGAAATTACAAACACATAATCGCAAAGGTTCAAACTTCACGCCCTGGGGAAGCGATTAAACATCATTAGCCAAACACTGTCGATTTGTTGTGTTTTCGTGATTGGTATCAAGTTGCAAAACATTACTCGACAAACGTATCATGCTAGTGACAATCAGAAATGCTTTTGAACTTTTTCACAAAACATTGCCCGAAGAATTCCGCTTAATCCTGCATATGATGTGATGAATCCCAACGCGGCCAAATTTGGCAAGTAAATCTCACATAGTTGGCACAAAATGTTTGGTGGTTTTGCTAAGACATAACATGTAAGCTTCGAAATTTGATTTCATGTATTTCGGTTATTTCCTTACTTAAGAAATTCTATATGATGATCAAAATTGTGTTCTTTCTCACCGTGTTGTTTCTCTTCCACGAGATTGCGAGTAAAGCTTGATAATGTTGCTATTCCTGCGTTCTCCTCTCTTCACAACAAGGATTGAACCCGCCATTATTCAAATTCAAATACAGTTGAAACTGTGTGAGCTCCTACGCAGTGATACGTCTCATTTCAAACTTCCACTAAGTTTCTCGCAATCTCGTGGAAGAGAAACAACACGGTGAGAAAGAATACAATTTTGATCATATAGACCACAACAACGTGTATTATTGCCCTTGGTTGGAACAACAAATCTAATACAGAAGAAAGCCGAAGAAACATAATTTCTTTTGACACTTTGAAGATTAACAGCTTATTACTATCTTTGTTAGTTCAGGGAAACATGTCGAAGAAGACTGGTACCTGAGCCTCCCGAAGGACCAGAAGCGGTACCGATAAAGTTTAGACTGCCAGATGGACAGCTGGTTTCCCGTCGCTTTGCCCGCAATAGTGATATAGAGGTATGGAGAAGAATTTGTTTCCTTTCTCTATTCAATTGAAATGTTCACAGAAACAAGATACCTAAGGCATCAAATATGGGCTGATGTACAACACTACGAGGACGATTCCGGGGGGGGGGGGGGTAAAAANAGGTTTTACCGCATTTGGAATTTTAATTTGCCAAGAAATGCAAACCATAGGGCAACTGTAGTTTCACAATTACGGGCAGATCCACTGTATGCTGGAAAGTTTACATATCCTTAACTGACTAAATCTATGCATGCTCCTGTCCTGTACACAACATTTTTTTATGGAAAAGAGGGAAGTATCTACATTATAATACACGAACATGGACCATATTTTGCACACAAAAATCTCAGTTTGTCATTCCCTGTTGAAACAAAGAGGAAGTTATAATGATTGATCTCTTGGTTAGAGGTAGGGCCTGCAGATGCGAAGTGGGCATCCTTGCCTTGGTGTATGGAAGACGTTAACAAGGAAAATGTTATGTGGTTGTCAGAGAAAGCTCGGGTCATGAATTTTCTGTTTGATAATGTTAGATCCACAGTACACAACACACTGTTCTCAGAGGGAATTTTTAATGGCAAATCATGACTCTGATGGTTTTTGTAAATTGTATAAATATTCTCTATTTCAGGTGGTATTAAGCTTTGTTGGAGTTCAAGATAATTCAACCCCCGAATTTCATATGCGAAGCCCATCAGCACCAATTATTCGGTCAGGCGCTCAGAGAAGATCACTCTCAGAGATTGGCCTCGATCTGCCATGCACACTCAATGTTGTTTGGGATGGTTTTGATCCACAGGTAAATTAAAATAGCTTGACTAAACGAAGAAGTGATCAAGAAAACTTCAACATTTAGAAAACGAAATCTTATTAGGAAACCGATGTTGCAGATTTCATGAATTTAAGAAAGGTAACTTTAGGAAATACCGTCACGTTATTAATAGGGGCAAGATATTGTGTCATCCGTCTTACAATTACGTGACATTGATAATTTTATGAAAAGAGGCAGGGGAAAACATGTTAGTCAGTGCCGAAGTATGTGGCTGTAGAACCTTACTTTATTGTGAAAATTACTTCAATGATAAAGAGTTATCTCTATATGCTAAAAGACCAGTACAAAAATATGTACTCAAATTGAGCTCCTTGTACTTTCAGGAAAAGCAAGATAGAGAACCTTTAATAGAGGAGCCTCCTACAGTTCCAGATATCCAGTAAGTAAATCATTGCAGATTACAGCCAAATGCTCTTTGGAGCAGGGATTGGTCTCCGAATTCCAAACCCACATCATAATTGTAATGATATCTATTAATATAAAGATGTACACAAGAAAAAAAGACGACTTGGAGTTCTTCTACTCTTCTACTTCTTTTAATTTCTTCTGCTACTCTTGACGCGTTTTGACGCTATGGTCATCGTCAGAAGAAATTGTCTATTAATATATATATATATATATATCACAAGTGGGCTACCACAATTAGAGAATTAAAATGTGCTCCTGCCCGGAATCGAACCGGGGATCATCAGATCAAAACTTTCTCCGATTCCGAAATTTCATTGCACTTTAATGGCGCAGTGGAATTATCGGAGAAACTTTTGATATCATGATCTCCGGTTCGATTCCGGGCAGGAGCACATTTTAATTATCTAATTGTGGTAGCCCACTTATGATAAATACCGGGTGTCCCAGAAAAAACGCAACAGATTTGATCCGGGCTAGCGACAAGAGTTTAGGTCGAATCAATTCCTACTAATTTTTGAAGTAATCCTCAATAGTTAACTTGAAGATAAATACATTATTTGTTGACATTGGTGCATTGAGAGTTGAAATATTAATCTCGAAAGTTCAAATGTGCCTCCACCTCCAAACCAGAGCTTTTAGGTTTTGGCCTATACTGCAAACGCGCTGTTTAGGGGAATCTCCTCGATCATAGACATAGCATAGTAGTTGTGAACAAGGACCCATGCTCTGGCACACATTTGAATATAAATTTGAAAGCTGAGAATTGACAAACATGTCAATGCATACAGTCACCAAGGAATAGCTTTCTTCAATCAAAATGCACCTACAAAAACAATGATCTAAGAACGAGTGCGTGATCATTTTTAAAGAGCTTATCCGTGGACATTAGTTCCCTTGGGTTTATACGATTGCTTGTTTCGTAATAATTCCAAGATAGATGATACGAAATGCATTTCATTCAAGCAATGAAGATTGCACGAAATAATTTATTTTCACACCCAAGGGAACCATTCCGCTGTTGGCTATCTTTTATTAGACAGAAGTAATTTGAACTTTTTGTAGAATGAAGAAAGATGTCTCTTCGGGACTAAATTAGTGAATCTGGTTGTCAAGTTAACTTTGGATTTCTATTCAAATACGTTCCTAAGCACGAGTCTTCTTGCTCGTATTTCGCTATGATTCAGGAGATTCCCAAAACAGCGCATTTGCAGTATAGGCCAAAACCTAAAAGCTCTGGTTTGGAGGTGGAGGCAAATTTGGACTTTCAAGATTAATATTTCAGCTCTCAATGCACCCATATCAACAAACAAGGTATCTATCTTTAATTTAACTATCGAGGATTACTTCAAAAATTATTAGGAATTGATTCGACCTAAACTCTTGTCGCTAGCCCGGATCAAATTTGTTGCGTTTTTTCTGGGACACCCGGTACATTTTCACCGTGTCAGCTTATGCCGAATGATTATATATATATAGTATAGATACTCAATAGCTAGCGACCAACCAGGATTTCTCCTTTTTCAGTGCAAACAGAAACATTTTTAAATGATCAGAAAAATCGAGGAAATTAAAATTTATATATAAAGATATTTACTTCTTTTCCTAATTTTCACCTTTTGCTAACTGAAGTTGCTGGAAGTGATTCTTTGTTCATTATATACGCCATCACAATACCCTATTTATACCTTGGGGCTATTTCCGTATTTTCTATATCTTTCAGTCGCACACGCCATGTTCAGTTCCCGCAAGTTGTTTTCATCAACTCCGAAGTTATGATAAGCCAGATCTTGCTTTCCTTTTTTAAATGATGAAGATTCTAGTAAGGTCACTAGATTATCACGCACTTTGCAGAACATGGCTGATTCGTTGGACCTTTATCAGTGCAATAGAATTTCCGTTGCATATTAACCTCTCAGCTGTAGTTTAATTTGTTTGTTCTTTACATTTAAGGTTGGACCAGCCTTTAAAAGCCAACATTCGGAGGACATTAATTGTAAAAGATATGGTTGCTCTGTTTAAGGATAACGCTGTCCTCACCCGCAGGCTAGAAGTAAAGGCTATAAACCAGAGAGGTGAGATCGAAGAGGCTGATGACTTTGGTGGGGTTTTCCGCGATCTGCTGTCTGCGTTCTGGTCAGAATTTATGAAAGGCCACACTAATGGTGAGATGGAAATGCTGCCAAGTCTGCGTCACGATTTTGGGGCAGAAGATTGGAAGGCGGTTGGAAGAATTCTCGTGAAAGGTTACAAGGTAGTGAAATATGTCCCAATCATGCTATCCAAACTGTTCATAGCGGTAGCTCATTGTGGTGAAATGATTGCAACACCAGATATGCTACTACATAGCTTCCTTTCATATCTACCTAGGGAGGATGCGGAAATACTGAAAGCAGCATTCGAAAAGGAGAAGTTCGACTTGGAAGAAGAGGATGAAGCACTGATGGACACATTGAGCTCCCTGTCTTCAAAACGCGTGCCAAATAACGGGGTTGAATTGAACAATCTGTTGTGTGAGATAAGCCATACAGAGATCATCCAAAAACCAAGTTACGTCAGGGAAGCTTGGGAGGAGGTATTCAAAGTCCTCCCTATCCTTGAAAGTTACAAAGAAATCGAGGAGCTGTTTAATGCAGCAGTTCCAACTGCAAGGAAAATCTTAAAGTTGCTCCATGCGGATCCGCAATTGCCAGCCGAATGGGAGACTTTCGACCTCTTAAAGCGCTTTGTGCGTGCTCTCAAGAAAGAGGACCTCGGTTCTTTTCTTCGCTTCACAACTGGAGCGGATGTTGTGTGCGTTGAAAAGATCGATATCATCTTCACGAAAGTCGGGGGACTGGAGCGGATGCCCATTGCCCACACTTGTGCCCCTGCACTCGAGCTTCCAACGACATACGAGTGCTATGGAAAGTTTAAGGAGGAGTTCCTCAACATCCTCAAGAGCGGTTACTGGAGTATGGACTTTGCTTAAGATACTATGCTGAATTTTAATATTCGTTTACTTTGAATTTGTTTGTTAATGGGACGCACGATTACACGTTATCTTCCAACATGTTCTTAAAGTGCCACTAAACATTCTGGGGAATAGGAGTCTGATAAACGCCTGACAAAAGTAGCTTATTTATACAATGTGTAACATCATAACAGGCAGTTAATTAGAAAATTTAAGTTAGACCAGGACAGTTAGACTGTTTCAGACCATGCAAAATGTAGTGCGCCACAAAAATTTAGTACAACCAAAACCAGTCTTGGCCAAAATGTAATTGGACAGGCGTAAAGGAAGGCCATAAATAGTATATATTCAAAGTATAACCAACAATTTTTTGTAGAGTAAATTGGTTTTTGGTGATAGAACTACCATTATATTGCAAAATACTGCATGCTAAGCGTCATTCAAAACAGATCCAAGAACAGAACTTGAAGCATTATGAAATTTTGTGGACTGAAGGGGGGCTCAGTCCCTTGGGAGTTATGTGGAGTTCGAAATATCGTACAGTAGTTGAAATCATACAGAAGAGATATTCTTGTTCATATCGTTCGTTTAAGATTTAGTTAGTTGTAACAATTCTGTTAGTTATTCGCGTTCTGTTCCGTTTTCATGAAGCTATGAGGCATTAAGATCTGAGTTTTTCTCCAGAACCCCTCTTCTACCATGCTGCAAATCTAAACTGTAAATTGTGAGATCTACAGTGCAGCAACTGTTTGATAAATCATTCCGAAAACCATGGAAGCGACTTAGACAAATTTAACTTCATTCTATAGCAAAGCTATGAGTCATTAATCTAGTTGTACTGCACTTAGATAGGAGTTATTTTCAATGCTGGCACAAGAATTTTCTGTAGACAATTCACCAAAACTTCTTGTTTAAATGATTGGAGCTAAAGTAAGCTATCAACAAGGGAATTGCTATCGTAGCCTTGTATCAGTCAGTGCTACACAGATCAAGGAATGATTTGTCCCAAGGTCTGTGTCTTATTTAAAAATGGTTTTTTTAAATTTTCTTTAACCCACAAGGGAATCAATTTCTTGTCTAATTTCAGTTATTTTGAGACATAGACCACATACAACATTTTGAATACAACTATTCTATGAAATTGTAGAGTTGCAGTTTGAAGAATTACTTGCATGGTTGTCGTACTCTGATACATTTTCATAAATTTCCTTGTAATCATTGACGTCCAAGTAATGTTCTTATTTTCATCAATGCCTTTTGATAGACATCAATACCAAACGACACACTCCTTGCATTTGGATCAACAGTTTCCGTCAATATTTGGAATTGATTTGCAGATAAAGGACTCTCTACCTCAGCTATTACCACACCTGCTTCGTCATTTTTATCTGAGGGATCATGTGCAGGTCCATTCCAATCAACTCCATACTGCAAAGCTTCTTCCTATAGCAAGAGAAAAGAACAAGTTTGGTAAAGTTTCATAGGGTGGTTAATTGTTCATGTTCTGTAAAAGAGAAATTGCAGAACATAACAAGAAATAAGTGTTGGAGAAAGTAACAATATGCAATAGCTTCCTAGTGATTTTTGGACAAAATAATAAACCTTTTAGCTATTTTGAAAAGAATCGGAAACGAACGATATTTTGCTATTTTGCTACATTTTATAGAATTTCGAATATGCACAATAGTGTTAGTAGCCTGCGTGCAGTCTTTCTTTTGTGTGTTCACACAGGCTATAGTCACGGCAAGAAATGACCAAGTTTCCCCATAGTGTTTTATGGGTAAATTCTTGGGAAATGTCCCGTTTCCAATGATTTCCCCACTTGGAAACGTGTCGGAAATGTACAATTTCCAAACCTGGAAACTATTGGGAAACGGGAATTTAGTTTTTCCCATGTTTTCCAAACATGAAACGCAAGATTTCCAGTGACGGTAAACGTCGAATGTTATCGGTAAACTGGGTGGAAACTCGAAGTGTGCGAGGGGAAATTGTTGTGAAATTTGAAGTGCAGATCGGCGATCGCGCTANTAACGATGTTTCATTATAAGTAAAAATATAAATGGCCATAAAATAAGCCGTTTTGACGCTTGAAGATCATTGACGGAAACTTCACATTTCCAACAGGTGAAACCCGAGGATTCAGCATTGAGAAATTTCTAGTGAAATGTGAAATGTAAATTTCCCCTCTGGAAACTGCATAGAAACTACAACGCATTGTTCTCAACTGGGGAAACTATAGGGAAATCTGAAACTCAGAATTTCCGTCATGGAAACTACTTGGAAATGTCCACATTTCCCTTGTAAGAAATTAGGGGAAACTTGCTCATTTCTTGCCGTGAGTGTTAGAAGCTCTAACGCCACTCGATCGAACTTCAGGTATAAAAATGTATGAAAATAACGCTCGATCCAGGCTCTTGTGGAATAGATAAATGGTCTATTTGGATTGGCACAACGTAAAAGAGCAATGCCATAACCGCAACCCAACCGTGGGTTCTTCCACACAGTAGTGAAAGTACGTGGAAAAGTGCCACCCTCAATGGTATATTTTTTTAACACTTTAATTTAGCCAAAAATTTGCTCAAGGATAAGCTCTCAATGTATTCTTAAGGACTTTGATCTGCTGTTCCCGATGCTTTCTCTAAGGTCAGATATGACTGTTCAAGGTTCATGGCGCTTTCTTGATCAGATCAAGGTTCTTTCAAGAAACAGAAAGAAAATGGTAGGAGCCTTGCTAACAAAAATGGCCCAGGAGCCAAGCGAATATTTTCTTTTGAAATTTTGGTCCTGGCAAGGGTAGACTTACTGGCAGTTTTGAACTAGCAACCACCACTGTTTATTTTTTAAAATAGTGGTGGCACACCCCAACCTAAAATTTGGTATAAATACCATACCCCCAATGCACCAAAACCGAACATTTTCGTATACACTAAACTGCAAGGTCTGATAATGCCAAAAGGAAGTTGTTCTTCCAGAGTGTGCTGTTAGTGTGCTGGAATCTCCTGTTTCAACATGGAACAAGTTTCTCTGTAAATTTTTAATCCTGAGATTGACCTGATTTTGGGGTTCCCATATTTCCCCAGCAACACGAGAGCTGCTGCACCCAGCAAGGTTGTGCAATCCAGTGATCCATAATTGGTTTGGCGAAAAGCTTCTCTCCGTTCGCAGCTTGTGACAATCCCATGCATTTCTGAATTCTTCTAAATGCTTGTTTATTCTTGATGTGAAGACATATTTTAGTGCATACATTTCTATATCATCATCTATGTTAAGCATCTGCATCATTTCTAAATGGGTAAACAGGCAGTAGTATATGTATACAACACCCAAATATACATCTACCCAGAGTCATTCGATTCTCTGGTTGTGAACGCCTTTGCCAGTAATGAAGCTACCCCTGTCTGGGCCACGTTGGGGATGTGCAAACATGTACTTGGCAACCTCCACGTTCTCTACACCCATGTCTCCTCTTACTCTTGATGGCAGGCCATGTCTTGAAGTCGCTTTTAAAAATTCTTGGAGTACGGTACTAGCTGTGTTGTTAGTACTGCATGTCAAAAACATAATCTTCCTGCTGAAGCCATCTATGCCGCCATGAATAACAAATTTCCATCTGTTGGAAAATAAACAGATCTTTCAGTAATTTTCAAAGGAACACATTTAGCTGTAATTCAAGTATGACTCACCTTGTGGCTATAATCCTGGGCGAAAGTGTCACAGTTCTTATGAAAACCTTGTACAAAATCATTGGGAAACTTGCTAACATTTCAGCCACACAGATAATCGCTCCCCAGTAGTGCCAAAGACATTTTCGGTATGGGGGTCCAGAACCATCTTTCCAATAAGATGGTCCCTGATCTTTGTACAAAAATTCCAGTAAGATTAGCCTCTCAGGAGGAGTGAACCAGATTAGGCGTTTTGTCACGAAATCGAACGACCTAATAAATTTTTTCACTATTACCTAATGTAAATTTATCTAAAAGGATGTTACCTGCATTTCCTAAGAGTTGGAAGGGTGCGGTATGTAAAGCTTCTAAAACAGTATTAGAATCCACACAGCTTTATTCATACATTGAAAAACAAGTTATAAAACTTTCAGACTAAAAAGCAGAAATTTCATGCATATAACTTTAACAAGAAACTCTCAGTACTTAGGCCGATTCAAGTATCTTATGCAAAAAATGTGTACTCAGTGTTGACGGTTTTACAACGTCATCATCGACGTTAGTAAAATATCCAACCTGTATAAAATGGCAGCCCACACTCTTTTGGTAAAAAATTGCCTCACCTTATTAGTTTATGATGTCCGTCGATATGCCACAATGCAAGAATGCCTGGAACTTTGTACTGCCGCCTACAAACTGTTGTTAATTGAATTGCCCTTGTAAGCACTCCCTCTGGGTCCACTCTTTGCATGGTGACACGAATTCTACTCTCAGATACCTTTATACCCTCTGACATTAACAGGCTATGCATTCTCCTGTAACCGCTATTTGGGTGTTTGGAGATGAGTTGTTTAATTTTGTGAGCAAGTTCTTCATTGCCAATACTAGAGTAGGTATCTAATACTGAAAGATCAAACTTGCGCATTCTTCGCTTTAAAGTGCTCTTGCTGACACAAATCATTTTGGCAATCATTGGAATGGAAAATTGTTCTCAAGATAGTATTCAAGTTGCGCCTTTGTAATTATGTATGATGGACGACCCCTGTGGCAATTCCTCCCTTTCGGCGCTTTGTAACCGGTAGAGTTTTCTTCATAGGAACTATTCTTTGTCAAAATGGCAGCTTGTTTTATAAGCAAGATTGTACAGTTGTTAATGTCAAAAACCTCATTGCATCGCAACACTACATCCAACAGGTGCTCTACAGGGAAATGGAGATAGTCAATACCATCATTTGTAGAATTGAGGTGAGAACTAGAGAAGTCTCTGACCAATTTCTGGATGCTCTCTTTCAGATACCCAGCAATGTTAACTGGCAACATCTTTTACCTGTAAGAAAGTAGCAAATTAGATTAACAATTGAAGGCACTTTCAAAAAGGTTTGCAACATCGTCAAATTACATCTTTTCTTTTTGTTGATAAGTGTAGCAAATTTTATATTTTGGAATGAACTATAGTTGTTCCAATTTTTCTGCGCAATTATCACCATTCAGAAAATCATGTCAACACGTCAAATAACGTTAACATGCACGAATAGACTGTTCCTCCTCTTTATT
>REGM01000127.1:264084-283242 GCA_004194415.1 Aurelia aurita
ATTTACTGTTTTAGAGCTGTAGTAATAGGACCACTACTATTATAGCCTTTTGAGCTTATGCTTAGAGAACTACAAGAAAGAACGAAATCTTTAACAAATGTCGGAAATTGGACATTTAGGCCTTAGCCTTGGTCTATTCAAGTGGGCCAAGGCGGGGCTAAGTGAGTTTAAGGGACGAATTTATGGGACGGAACATCTAGAGAATGCAAACGAACACTCTGCCAAAAGAACGCTAATTAGAGATCACTGAGTTTTCGGACGCTTCAAATCAGAACACAGGAATACAAGGAAAGCCAGGCACAACAACAACGACCTGCACGGCATAGGGACACAAGGAGGAACGGGCATAGGGACACAGTTATTAAAAACAGTCACTCAAATCAGAACACAGGGATACAAGAAAAATCAGGCACAACAACAATGACCTTCACGGGCATAGGGACACAGGGAGGAACGGGCATAGGGAACAGTGAGGAAAAACAGTTGTAGGAATAACTACCGCGTTTCTTAACGCCCATGCATAAAGCAAGCTGCAAGCATGATCTCATTCTCCAAACATGGCTAATGGGGGCCTTTAATTATGTGCGAAGAATGAGCACATTACGTGATGGTGCGGATTTTCCGTATAGGTAGGTAGGAAGCTAGCTAGGAAGCTAGGAATAATACGGAGGCTTTTCGTGCCAAAAATGTAACAATAGGTTTGGCATACCTGAAATAAACTACCCATAGAATTTCAAGCTTGTACCTGGCAACTTGACAACAAGAAGGTTTTATGACGCTGGCAAAATATACTCTCCGCGCGAGGCTACGAACCACGGAATCTCGGACCATGGAACTATGAACAAATGACGAAACCTCACAGAGGAAGGTAGGCAAATACAAAATAGAAATCGCGGGCAGTAACGCGATCAGGAAAAAGGGAGGAGATTGGGACCACTTCTAATAGCCTACGAGCACTATACGAGCGCAAGAAATATGTTCCCATCCTCGTTTATCGAGCGTATAGCCATGTTGGCTTGTAGACACGTATTTTTAAAAAACTAAGAAATGTATGCAGTATTGAAAGTTTCTTTATTGAAAGTTTCTTAGCAGTTTCTTAGGAGTTTCCTCAATTTCAAATCGTATTTATGTGCGGGGAATCTCTTGTTCCATCTTCGTGAGCATTTCATAGCCATTTTAATAAGAATGTAAAAAACGCAACAACAACAACAAACAAGCAATGTCCTGATTCACAACACGGAGATATTAATTCTCGCCCCGATCTTCTACATGCACCAGACTTCTTCGCACATCCCCATAGGGTACCTATTTTGTTCTTATAAATTTTAAAGTTTCCTTTTAAATTTTCCTGAAAAACGAGTTTCCTTTCGTTTCTCCTTCGCAGCGTCCTCGTAACGATTTACGCCCCCGCAGAAGTTATTATGTTTTATTGAGCGCTGTTACACCACGGAATAGACTTGGAGCAAGTCTATAGTAGGTGCGGATTTTAAATTCACTGCAGCTTTCTGAGAAAGACTTTCTGGTTCGGTACATTTTAAACAAGCACAAGGCAAAGATATATTGTTTCTAGGGCTAGCCTTTGGAGTTCGGGGTCTGTGCTGTTGGTATGTTCTAAAACATAAATATTTGGGTGTAAGAAAGATAACAAATAAAAGTCAGATAGTTACAGAGTGGTAAGTGCAGTCAGTACAGATATACAGCAGAAAAGCTGCTGGGGTGGTTGATTTAGCCTCCCCTAGGCTTGATTGATAGGGTTAAAGATATATAAGGGCAATAAACTACACAAGGGTTCAATCTTTGGTAAATACTTCAAAATATACAATTCACCAGAAATTGGATGACCTATTTGAAATCAGGAGGAAATGGGCTGATGTAAGATTGATGATCGTACAATTTGAAACAAAAAAGGTGCTAGAATTCCCAGGGGTCTACACCCCCATTTTGTACCTCAAAACTCAAATTCCTCGCAATTTTCAAACTCCGCAGTTTGAAATCTTTCCATTGATGCCTGTTTGACAATGCTTTCATGAGAAATACAAACTTTACATCTAAAAAAAAAAATTCCGTCTACATTTTGGGAGTACCATAGTTGTGAGTGTGAAATCTAGATCTTAACTGAGAAGCAACTTACATGATTTATAAGTGTTTATCTGTCTTGATAATAATGCGTATAGTGTTGACTATCAATAGCTTATTACTGTTTAATTTTCGTTTAATGGGTTCACGGATCATGGATGATTTGAAATGTTATTTAACGGCTCTTGGGCAACCAGCATTCATTTCGATCGTTTGTTTTGCTTTTCGTGGATTTTAATTAATTCAGGCCCATAGTTTAGCACACGTAAGGAACGATATGGCTGCATCTGGAGCTGCAGTGACACGCAGCTGACTTGAATGACAGTACAAAATTATTTTCATGCAGCATGAAATTAGGCCACCTTTACAAATAGGGCTGCAATGCATGCTGGTTGCCCAAGAGCCTTTAACGTTAGTTGACGGAGATAAATTGAGGTAATCTGTGAATAGGACAAAGAAAACGCCTGCGCATTCTATTGTTCCTCTAGCTAAACAATATCCACGTACTTGTGGAAATCATTAAATAAAATAGGTTAATTCGAGACTGGCATATGCAGCTCCTGAGTTACCTAATTATGGCATTTGTAGCTCCAGAGTTAGCTCTCTTTATCTCCGTCAACCAACTTTAAGCGATGCTTTGAGTCCTATTTTTTGGTCCTTTGGCCTACGTGATTATGTCGTAGTTTTATTGATAATGAATGAGTCGAATAACTAATACAATGCAAAATGTCTTGTTGTTTCCATTCTTATTCTTCGATTTTTTTGTGACAAAATAGCGATTTCAATCTCACACGCCGAAATCTTAATTATTGTCGTTGCAGAATGTCGCATGGGATGGAAGAGCAATGGTAACGAATACTTAGTGTACTCTGCTAATACCAGCAGTTTCAGTAGAACAAACAGCCTCAACATCACAGGCAAGNCCTATTTTTTGGTCCTTTGGCCTACGTGATTATGTCGTAGTTTTATTGATAATGAATGAGTCGAATAACTAATACAATGCAAAATGTCTTGTTGTTTCCATTCTTATTCTTCGATTTTTTTGTGACAAAATAGCGATTTCAATCTCACACGCCGAAATCTTAATTATTGTCGTTGCAGAATGTCGCATGGGATGGAAGAGCAATGGTAACGAATACTTAGTGTACTCTGCTAATACCAGCAGTTTCAGTAGAACAAACAGCCTCAACATCACAGGCAAGTTCTCAATACCACCAGGAGCACCAGACAAGAATCAACTCATCGTTGTGACGGACAAGAATGTCGTCAATGAGACGCATTACCTATTTGAAGTTTACATTTCCGGTATGTTGAAACTCACTTATTACCTTCTATGCCCTGCATCCTTTGATATCAAGATGTCTCTCCTCTCAAATAGGACTCATAAAGCGTTCTGCATTAGAAAAGTTCCATTATCATTTCATTTTCATTTTATAATTTTTTGTTATATATTCCATTAAAAATTTACAAGACAAATTACTAATTATGCTACCTACAAATTACTCTACGATGCATTAAGGGGCCGATTGTATGAGAGTTTTCAGCCCGGGCTGGAATATCAGCCTGGTTAACCGGGCTGAAAACTCAGCCCTTCTCTCCAGTCATCTCTTTGTAAAATTGAGTTTGCGATTACATGAAAAAGTTTCAGCCCGGGTTGAAAACTCAGCCCGGGCTGGAATTTCAGCCCTCCTTGAGCTAGGCGGGCTGGGATTTCCAGCCGGGGTAAACGGAATAAGATATCTCATGTAATCACAATTTTTTCCAGCCCGGGCTGAGAATTTACTTTGCACACGCGCATTTTGGGTACAGCTCGCGCAATAACAGAGCAACACGAAGTTTGTTTGGAAAATTGTTTGGTTGTTCGTGTTCAATGTTTTGGAGCAATATACGAATCTAGCTGGGCTGCAATTTCATAAAAACAGTCTCTTGCCATGCAGAAATTCTTCTTCCAGTTGCTCTCAGTAGCACTCTGACTCTGACCCAACATATTCTACCACTATTGGTCTGTTCTGCCTTTCTGAAACCATACTGATCTCCCTTTTCCTCATAGTTGACGAGCTAAGGACTTACTTCCTTTTCTTTGCCGTAATGATAGATGAGATGCTAATACCTTGTTATTTCTAAGTTCAAACATCTTATATGGTCTATATGTCATTATAAGCCCATACAGTTGAAAATTCAAAGCTAATAAGGAACTGAACTGGAGAACATAGAAGAATAGAAGGCCAGCATCTTCCGCGCCATTTTGTGCGAAGCCATAACTTCGAACAATTTTGGCGCGAATTCAGTTGTTAAGTTCAGCCCAGGATGGCATCTTTCATATAATCGCACGCCAATTTCACCTCGGCTAGCCAGGCTGAAATTCCAGCCTGGGCTGAAACCTCTCATATAATCGGCCCCTAAAAGGACGATACCCCAGGAAGCAATAGATTATGACAACCTTGCGGCCATTACATTGAAAGAGACAACAACTACCCGCTGAATCAGGGAAAAATGTACCACCCGCCCGCAGAGCCGCAACCAAAGAGCCACTCAACCGATTCGCAAGATATATTAAACAATTCTATCAAAATGTCAGTATTTATAATGATTATACAGTATTTGTAATATTTATACAGTTTAACAGTAATATAAATGCTTTTCAAAATGACCTGACCTGTCACAAAAAGCAAGTGAAACCATTTCAAGAACATACGAAATTACAAAGTCTAATCTGGTCGAGGCTGCTGTCAGAAGCTCCAAAAATAGGAATGAAACACAAATATAATAGATAAATAATTGTAGTACCATAAAATAGCGTAGATGTATAAAATACGACGTTTCGAGCAAAAAATAAAAATAAAAAAAATAGGACTAAAAAATAGGGCTGCTAGAATAATCACCTGTAGTCATTTAGATGCCTCAGCCATGCCCCTAATTAAAAGTCTTGGTTGGCAAACAATTGAGGAATTGATTAGTTCCGAGACCAAAATCATTTTAAGGCATTATGTGGTCTTGCTCCTCAATACTTAAAGAGAATCAACGGATATAAAAGCCCCGCGCGGGTATTCTATTATTAGCCTATTGTATTTGATGATGTCGACACGTGCGTGGATATTGTTTAGCCAGAGGAACAATAGTGTGCGTAGGAGTTTTCTTTGTCCTATTTATAGACGACCCCCTCTTAGCTCCGTTGATTCACTTTAACCCCTACTTATCCGAAATTTTTTCGAGAAATTCACAGAGGTCCCTTCACACCCTGCAAAATGCTCCTACTGACCTAAAGTTACCATTAATGAAAACTGGAACTGGTCAAAGATGTTTTTCATTCAGAGGAGTAAAATATTGGAATAGCCTCTAAGCTGAGTCCAAACAAGCCGTAACGCTAAATAGTCTTAAAACAACTATTTAGGCAACTGTGTCGTTTCTTTTTAACTTTTCTTTGTAAATAACTACTGTTTAGTTTCTGTCGAACAATTTGCAACTAAGACTTTAATTTCAAATATTGCAAGTATTTTGAATAAGGAATTCAAAAATATAGCAAACTTCTTTCAAACGTTTCGATCTGTGATCTTTATCAATGAACTGTTGAAACAATAATCTGGGGCCTGCCTATATACCTAGATTACAATGGGGTAACAAAAGAACAACAAACTAACAACAGGACCTGCGTATTACAATCTGTGAAAAATAGATAAAGAGGGAGAGGGCCGAAAGGAACAAGATAATAGCGAGAGATTGTAAATCAGCCTCTGCTGAAGGGTTACCCTCCCAGAAATGAATGAAATGAAAAAATGGAAAATGAAATGACCTTAACCCTATTACTACCGGGGAAGCAAGTAGGTCTGCACGCAGGATAGGAAGCAAGGTGCCCGCGGCAAATATGATCTGATGTAGTGTCGTCACTTCGAAAGATAAAGAGCCGAGTTTCTGTGACCTTTTTGAGATCATATTGGTTGGTTGTTGAGAGGAGAGATCTTTGGAACTTGAGTGAGTTTTGACAGAAAAAGAATAGATTTGAACAAAAAATTTGTCTCGCGTATTTCATTTATCTAATTCAGCAGCTTAGTAGGAAATAAAATTGTTTAATTCAGAGCTTGAGAATAAAAACGACTCATAGGATTCTATGAACAATTAAATGCGCTTGGCAGTTTAAAACGCGACAGAAAAAAGTGTCGGAATAATTTGTCTCAATCTGAGATGTCTGTCAGCGTCTTTGAAGATGTTCTTACCAATCTATATGGAATCAAAATGCGATAAGTCACTAAATATGCGTTTAACCCTATCTGACATGGGGGGCGGATTCGGCCCCCCCTAGTATATTTTGTTTGCACGTGTTTCCGTGTATACAGAAGGACTCTGAAATTTAGTAAGTTTAACTTTGTATCATAGAGCAATAAAATTATAACAATTAAAGTATCCTATTTTTTAGCCTGGTCTCCATGGTAACCAAGTATTCATGCCACACTCTGTGAAAAACATACTTTGTATCTCCCTTAAACTTGTTTAATTGGTCAAATTAAGCCTAAATTATGATTTTATATATGTTTTTGATCTATGCATTACATTTCTTTATGAAAAATCAAGGTTCATGACCTTTAAACACACTTTCGTTAATCTGACGTCATATGACATCACAATGATCATCGTGCTCCAGAAAAAAACAACAACAACATCGCTAATTGAATTATTCTTTCAAATTTCTATTGTTTATATAATGAACTACCTTTGTACCAAATTTGGTTGCCATATCTCATACAACAAGAGAGATTAGCGGGGGGGGGGGGCGGAATCTGCCCCCAGGCATTGAGTGTTTCAAAAAAACCCAGGTCAGATAGGGTTAATTTGAGTTTAGAAAATGTGTTATTTCAATTCTAACAAGATTTTTGTCCATTGCAAACCCAGCTTTACGCAAATCCTTTGATATTTTAGGCAGTGTCAGAACAGTTGTGCCACAACCTGGTCAATATGGGTATCGGTCAGTTACTGTGCCCAACATCGAATCTGGCTCTGTATTTGATTTCACTATCACAGTAACACAAAGTCAAGATAATGGCACATACAACCATACAGTAAAAATAGAAGTAAGAGGTTTATCATCACAAATAAATTACACCGTCGTAACGAAGGACAACATCAAATGGGATCTCGACAAAATGAAGCTGTTTGTCGGTGGCTATTCCAATTCCGCAGCTCGTGTTGGTACATCTTATTTCTATGGATGTCTCTCTAACGTCATGTTCCAGGGCGTTGACATCATTGCGACATATTTCAGGCAGTACCCAAATAACACCAACCCTGTCCGTGGAAGCGTTGTTGGCTCCCCACCATATGCTACTGCGGCACAAAATTGTAATGATGTGACGAGCACAGTTGCCCCAACAACTTCGACTTCTCCAACACCTTCAGCTCCCTCGAATGCCAAAACCACACCAACGAAGAAACCCGGTGCTGCTGCTTCTTACAAAGCTTCTGTTTTCATCTTGGTTGGTGCCTTTTTGTTCACTCTTCTTTCATTTTGAACACTGACATTTCAAACATAAACTTTTTTTGCTGTTAAGCTATGTGGAGTCAACACCCTAACATCCAAGGGTTTGCAATATTCTCCAAGTGGATAAAAAATTGACAACATTGGGACAAATCTTGGGGGAATTCAGGCAAAGGTTCAGAGGTTGCCTGTTGAACGTATTTTCCACAGTTACGTTAATTATAGCACAGGGGGTCCAGGAGTGTCCCCTAGCGAGTGCGCTAGTTTTTGCTTCTTTGGTTCCCTGTGATCCGGATTTTGAAAAATAACACCACTGTAATTCCATACCAGATGACATCATCTCATGTAATTNATGAAGCTGTTTGTCGGTGGCTATTCCAATTCCGCAGCTCGTGTTGGTACATCTTATTTCTATGGATGTCTCTCTAACGTCATGTTCCAGGGCGTTGACATCATTGCGACATATTTCAGGCAGTACCCAAATAACACCAACCCTGTCCGTGGAAGCGTTGTTGGCTCCCCACCATATGCTACTGCGGCACAAAATTGTAATGATGTGACGAGCACAGTTGCCCCAACAACTTCGACTTCTCCAACACCTTCAGCTCCCTCGAATGCCAAAACCACACCAACGAAGAAACCCGGTGCTGCTGCTTCTTACAAAGCTTCTGTTTTCATCTTGGTTGGTGCCTTTTTGTTCACTCTTCTTTCATTTTGAACACTGACATTTCAAACATAAACTTTTTTTGCTGTTAAGCTATGTGGAGTCAACACCCTAACATCCAAGGGTTTGCAATATTCTCCAAGTGGATAAAAAATTGACAACATTGGGACAAATCTTGGGGGAATTCAGGCAAAGGTTCAGAGGTTGCCTGTTGAACGTATTTTCCACAGTTACGTTAATTATAGCACAGGGGGTCCAGGAGTGTCCCCTAGCGAGTGCGCTAGTTTTTGCTTCTTTGGTTCCCTGTGATCCGGATTTTGAAAAATAACACCACTGTAATTCCATACCAGATGACATCATCTCATGTAATTAGAGATCTTCGTTCACATTGGTTGCTGTTTGAACTCGCGGTTTCTCAAATCCCGCGTCTCGTAACGGCTGTATCTTCTACTGTAACAAGAACAGGTCGACCACAACGATGCAGTAATCTGATCTCGAATTACAGTGGTGCTACTTTTTCTAATACGGATCACAGGGAACCAAAGAAACGAAAACTAGTGCACTCGCTAGGGGATAAATACTCCTGGACCCCCTGTGATCATAGCTGTGATTATGTACATGGTCAACACTTATACTTGCTCAAGGAAGTGAAGTCGATTTAGCTTATTTAACTGCCGGATGGCTCACAAATGTATCCACCGTTTGAAAAATCGTACTGCAAAATTATGAGATTAATTCGAAAAATCCAACTCAATTTCCTGAATTAGGCTTTAACTAAAGAAAATTATGTTGAGGCCAGAGGTAGAAGTTAAAATTTTACAAAGAGGGCCCAAATCTTTTGCAGTACAATTTTTGAAACAGTGGATATATTTCAAACTGACCCTTTATTTAGTAAAAATTCACGAGAAAAAAAATTAGCTTTTGATTTTAAATATTCAGAAGCATGTAGATTTTAAAGATGATTTGAATTGATGCATATGTATTCTTGCACTTTTTCAACATTTAGTCACAGAGCTAAGATTGTTTTTATTGTCTGAATCTAACTTTAAAAGGTTTTTTTTCGGCAAAATTCTGTTCAATCAAGAAAGGAAGGAACTGTAACAAGGGATGAATTATTGTTGTGAAGCAGCATAATATTTTCTCTTCAACATCTAGCATTTTCGAAAATGTTATATAAGATATTGAGCGAACAATTGAGCAAATGTTGTTGTTGTTGCGACAGCTATGAGAATGAAAATAACATCGATAAAGATCTCTACTGTTTATTTCACAAGTTTGCGCCAATTAGCTTTATCCAAAGAAAGCAGGTTCACAGAGACTCAGTGATGCATGAATTTAGCTCCAGTGAACTAGAAACTCAAGTTTTTATCATAAGTGGTTCTACTTTTGTCCAGCAAAGTAACACAAAAAGACCACAAAATCACAATTCAGCAAAGCGGTTCTACCACGAGCTGAAGGAAACACTCGTATTGGTCTTTGGAAAATGCTGTGGTCATAGGTTGCTGTTTTTAAGAATAAATTAGCCACTATGTTTTCACAGCGGCTTCCTGTTATATAGTAGCCACTCGATGGTTGACCTAGCAGACGCTAATCTGAGGAGTTTCTGTTTGACTGGCATAATGGCTCTAGGATCTCGCAGCGTCTGCTGGATCAACCGTCGAATGACGACTAAATAGCATCTGTGAAAACATCGCGGCTAGTTTAACCTTACAAACTGCAATCTAAGATCATAATAATTTCCAAAGACCAATCCGAATGCTTCCTACAGCCCATGGTTCTACTTTTGTCTCTTTTGTCTGGCAAATTTACGCGAAAAAGACCAGTATCTCAAACAAGAGTAACAATTTTGGGACAATTTTGCTTAACAGATATAACTACAACCTGCTGTCGGATCTGATTAAGCTTTTTGACTACAACTACCGGTTTTGGACAAATATCACATCGTCACTGATTACTTAATTCAAACATTTCTGTCAAATTGGCGAAAAATGACGAAGAAAATTTATCATACAAAAGACCGGTTTTTTTCGGAAAAAGGTGATACAAATTTTTTAGTTAACTACCACTTTTCGGACAAAGGTAGGACATCGTCCCCAGGGTGACATGCCCGCCTTTGTGTACCTGGAAAGCAGACTCATGTTTTCTACGTTCTGGATTGACGTTAACGGAAGTCGTCATCCATTGCTGTCCACGAACCGCACAAAATTTTCTGCGTGCGCAGGGGTGAGTGTTCATGTATCAAACAAAGGACAATCCCTTCATTGGCTGTTGTTGACAATGTTTTGGAGTGGCATTTCTTTGTCATATGAAGAAGGATTTGTTGGGGCGCAGAGCAAGGAGATCCTGATATTTAGAGGAAAACTTTCAGCACCAGTTTTGTTGGTAGAGTCAAGTTGAGACAACCTACGGAAGATTATCAATTAGCCAAGATACTTAAAAGATGTTACGCCTTCTATTTTTCACCACATTCTGCATCGCCTCATTCATACTAACGGGCAAGTGACACGACACGATTTCTATGACATTGTAAAACGGGAGAGTATTCTACTGTTAGAAAACGAAACTTTCAGGCCAACAATTTTTTGCAACAGCTTAAGCCAAACGTTGGCGAGATCTAATCTCTTTATCCGGTACCATAAATCCACTATCAAGCCCCTACCTTCGAATAAGCCCCTCCTCAAATATGCCCCATCCATAAATTCATTTTCACTAATAAGCCCCTGGTGGGGCATATTCGAGGATTTACAGTGCCCGAGATCTCGACTAAGAGGACAAATATTCAAAGCCACTGTCCAGATTCCATATTTGTCAGAGTCCATATTTTACAGCTGACATATGACCTAGCTGTGGCATGATACCTGTCGATGCTTCCTTGTTTCCGCATTTATTTGCTAGAGAAAAACTTCCAGCACCAATTTTGTTGGTAGAGTCAAGTTGAGACAACCTACGGAAGATTATCAATCAGCCAAGATACTTAAAAGATGCTACGCCTTCTATTTTTTACTACATTCTGCATTGCCTCATTCTTACTAACGGGTAAGTGATATGACACGATTTATATGACTTTGTAAAACGGGGAGAATATTCTACTGTTAGAAAACAAAACTTTCAGGCCAACAAATTTTTGCAGCAGCTGATGCCAAACGTTTTCCTGTAAGCATAAATTCTCAGATATTGCACTGTAGAAATGACTAGGTCTAGTAAAATCATACAAAGCGAGTCCGAATGAGGGATTCCAGGAGTATTTCCTGTTTCATGTTTGCGCGAAAGTCATCAGGGCGAAATTCGAAATCGCAGACAATTTTTAGCATTGGGTGATTTAGAAACATTCCAAATAGGATAAATGTTATGAACACATAAATAAGAATCCCCATTTTGAGAACAATTCGATCAGTGCACATTGTAATGAACATGTTGCTACACAACTAAGGTGTTGTAAATGGTAATCGTTGCAGATAGGGATTTTGGGAATTCTGGGAAGTGTAAAGGGAACTGTTAAAGGATAAATGTTATGAACACATAAATAAGAATCCCCATTTTGAGAACAATTCGATCAGTGCACATTGTAATGAACATGTTGCTACACAACTAAGGTGTGGTAAATGGTAATCGTTGCAGATAGGGATTTTGGGAATTCTGGGAAGTGTAAAGGGAACTGTTAAGTGATTTCAGGTGATTTGCAGATGATTTATAGATGGTTTCAGGTGATTTCAGGTGATTTCAGATGGTTTCATGTGATTTAAGGTGGTTTTAGTTCATTTCAACTTTTATAACATACGGCTTCCGGGTAGAGAAGATGTAAAACTGACACATCTTTGCAATCACAAATTACGTCATCAAACTCATTACTTAGTTGTCATATTCTGTAGGATAGTCGAGACAATGCGCCACATGCAATTGAACGAGATGTTACTGCGTATTATAAAACCCTGATCAGAGTCTCTGACGTTAATAGAGACGACATTAAAGCAAACAGATTCGTCATACTACATCTCACAAGGGAACCCAAAATCCATTAAATAAATTGGTTTTCTGTTAATGGCATGGTGGCAAACCCCGATAAGTTCCAACTAATGTTCCTTGGACTAAATGGAAAACATAAGTTACGCTTAAATATTGAGGGTGAAAAAATATCATCCACTGAACATGTTAAACTCCTTGGCATCGAAATTGACAATCAGCTTGTTGCAAACCTGGCAATCAGCAATGTTGCAAACCTGGATAAATTTCAAATGATGTTTCTTGGCCTCAAGGTGAATAAAAGGTTCTGCCTTGACATAAATGGAAACATTATAGAAAGTACCAACACAGTAAAACTCTTAGGAGTTACGATTGATTCAAAGTTAAACTTTCGGGATCACGCAACACACATGTGTAAAAAGACAAATCAGAAAACAAGATCTTTCTCTCGTATTGCACGATATCTTGATGTAGACAAGGCCAAAACCCTCTATCATGCATTTATCCTCTCAAACTTCAACTACTGCCCCTTAATTTGGATGTTTTGTGGGAAGACTGCAAACAATACAATCAACCGTTTACATAAACGCGCACTGAGAGCTCTGTATAGGGATTATGATGCAACGTTTGAAGAGCTCCTGAGAAGATCGGGCGAGTTAACTATCCACTGCAAAAATTTGCAAAAATTAATGCTGGAAATATATAAATGCATAAATGGCGCCTGCCCTTCCTTCATAATCGAGTTCTTCAAACCGAAAGATGCTAACTATCATCTGCGAACAAATAACCTCCTGCAGCTCCCTAAAACTAATACGCTAGTTCATGGGAACAATTCATTATCATTTAGAGGAAGCATTTTGTGGAACACGCTATCTGACATAATAAAAATTGCCCAAAACACANGAGCTACTGCATAACTACCTTTCAAACAGAGAGCAGAGGGTTAAGATAAACAGTAATTATAGTGACTGGAAGTGCACAGTGTCTGGTGTTCCTCAAGGCTCAGTACTTGGGCCACTATTATTCAATTTATTCATCAATGATTTTGTGTTCGCTATTCAGAGCTCCCAGGTATGCAATTTTGCTGATGATAATACGGTATTTGCATGCGGGAAGGAAATTGAGGAAGTAATCGCATGTATTGAGTTTGATATTGAAAATGCAATCTCCTGGTTTAAGGAAAACAACAATGTTGCAAACCTGGATAAATTTCAAATGATGTTTCTTGGCCTCAAGGTGAATAAAAGGTTCTGCCTTGACATAAATGGAAACATTATAGAAAGTACCAACACAGTAAAACTCTTAGGAGTTACGATTGATTCAAAGTTAAACTTTCGGGATCACGCAACACACATGTGTAAAAAGACAAATCAGAAAACAAGATCTTTCTCTCGTATTGCACGATATCTTGATGTAGACAAGGCCAAAACCCTCTATCATGCATTTATCCTCTCAAACTTCAACTACTGCCCCTTAATTTGGATGTTTTGTGGGAAGACTGCAAACAATACAATCAACCGTTTACATAAACGCGCACTGAGAGCTCTGTATAGGGATTATGATGCAACGTTTGAAGAGCTCCTGAGAAGATCGGGCGAGTTAACTATCCACTGCAAAAATTTGCAAAAATTAATGCTGGAAATATATAAATGCATAAATGGCGCCTGCCCTTCCTTCATAATCGAGTTCTTCAAACCGAAAGATGCTAACTATCATCTGCGAACAAATAACCTCCTGCAGCTCCCTAAAACTAATACGCTAGTTCATGGGAACAATTCATTATCATTTAGAGGAAGCATTTTGTGGAACACGCTATCTGACATAATAAAAATTGCCCAAAACACAAAGCAATTCAAAGTTATGATTAAGAGCTGGACCGCCTGGACGGGAGATAAGTGCAATTGCAACATCTGCAGATGATGTGTATATAGATTCATGTATACATTTATGTTTATATTATAGATTTTCACTTTGTATTGTAAATAGTTGGTATTTATTAATTTTGCTTAAAACTATTTCTTCTGTGCCAACTCTAAAGAAATTAATTATTATTACTAGCTGTTAACCTTGTTAAGTGAAGTGCTGCGTCTGTCTTTGTGGCTTTAATTTTGTATAGACGCAGAAGTCAAAATAGTTTCTGGTAAGCAGGAACATTGAGGTATACTGGTTGCAATGTGGTATAATACAGTTGACATGTAAAACACATGCATACGAAGTTATTTTCGAGTTAAAAAAATGCCAGAACGTATCCACTTTGTGGCAGAGGAGCTTTGGTGCGACCTCAAAGATGACAGTTGCTAGGAACCTTGTAGCTACTTAAAATCAAATTTCACATACTATTGCTTAGCGAAGAGCAAACTTTCCCTGCAGATCGCGCCAAAAANATGTTTGAGGGAGATTAAGGTCGTAAATTTTTATCACAATCACACAGTTGTGGAAGGTAAATGTGGATAAATTCCATAGCAAGTTGGATAGCCTCTCTTTGGAGCTTCTATGACTAAGAGGCTATATAGTCATGGGTACAAGGGCACTTTCCTAAATGTTTTTGGGGTAGTTGTTCAAGATATCTGGACAGTAAAAACAAGCAACAATTAAAAACATTCGTTGCTAAGGCGTTGCTACTGATAATTTCTCCTACCTCTCTACTTTTAATAAATTATTTCGAGCATAAAACGTGCAGATAGTTGAAAGAGAAATCGATGATCTATTCAGCACAGATAGGAGAACGTTTTCACTACAAAATAAAAAAATCAACTTTTTAAATTGTTTTCAAATCTTAATGGTTATCTGCTACCTTAAGAGATAATTGCGGCAGAGCCGCAATAATATTCGAGTTGAATCAAATCTTTTGATGCAGGGGTCAAACGTCAAACGGGTCAAACGTCAAAGGCAGTCGTAACAAAGCGTTGTTAATCGGCTTCTTGATTTATAGAATGTTTATTTGTCTGATTTCAGTTGTGGTGACAAAAAAATTTTCATGGATGGTTGAAATTTTTAATTCCAAATTAAAAATGATAAAAGTAGTAGCTGAAGGATTTTTGAGAGGGGCATTGATCTTTGTATGTCAGATTGACTATGGTCAGATGTCAACATAACTGACTGCACCAAGAACGAGGGGGTTGCAAGACAGGCATCCACCTTTTGTAATGCCAACAGAACTAGAAACGACTGTTATAAACTGCTTTTTCCATAATTTGCTTCTGTTTGTTTCCAGTGTAGTCCAGTAAATCTAGATTTAGACCTAGAACAAATTGCAATAAAAATGATTTTTGAGTATCTAATAGTTTCAACAGTGCAATTTAGTATCCCAAAGTCTAGGAAGATCTAAGCATCAGAAAGCCATCAAATTTGATATTTCTTTGCGCGTGACGAAGGAGCAAGCTTACTAAAGTGAACCACGAACTTTTCCACTTTTCCCTGATGTCCACGCATATGTCTATTGTTTTCCTTTGTTACTATTCATTGTCTTTAACCGCTGGTTAGTTTAAATTCAATGATTCGCAGGCCACATTTCCTTTGTCATTGAAGATTATTGTGCTCGTGTTTGTCTTCTTGTCAATAATGATATTGGCTAGTCTAGCTCTGTGTTTGTTCAATTTGTTTATACCGAAGTTGTTGGGAAAACAAAAGTGAGCCAATCACACAGACCATAACTCCCTCTGTGACGCAGGCTAGGTTAGCAATGGGTCTTTAATCCTATCCAGACTAGGGGGCACAAAGTGCCCCCCTAGTGGATTTTTCCACGCAGCTCCTTGAGTTCTTCTAGGATAACTAAGTTTTTTTGTGACTTTAAATTTTTATTTAGGAGACATCCTTTCATGTCATTTAAAAAAATTTTGTCTCTGGTTCAGGGGGTCAACACATAATTTTTAATTGAGTGCTCGGCAAAATAAATACCTTTTCAGCCATGACTTTTGAACCACTTGTTCGATAAAAATTAAACAAAGACAGCTGATCTCATCATGCGTACGTACTTGTGAAAAACCATGTTAAGCTTCACTTTTGGAAAAATTAACAGTATCATACGATTTTAGGCAAAAAGCCTTTTTGTCGTGCACAAAATAAATAAATGCTGAAATCAGCAAAATATTAATGATACGAAGCAAAAATTTTAAAATAAGAATATTAAATCTTGTTTGCCATATCTTGTTTGTTACTTGTGCGATGTTTCAAGTCTCTAGCACCTATAGTTTTGATAATAAAGAGGGGGGCACAACCCCCAGTCTCCCTAAGAGTTTCAAAAAGCCTAGTCTGGATAGGGTTAAAGTTGTTTGTTGCTCAATTTCAATGAGATTCTGGAAACAGAGCAGCGCAAGTAAAGTTTGTTTACTACAGTTCTTTGGCTTAGGCCTCAAATCAGACCATTTATAACGTCCAGTTACAGTTACTCACTTCAAGTTTTTCAGTGAATCAGCCAAAGGGTGCTAGGGGCAAATCGCTGGTTTTTATGTAGAACTTCCTTCATAAAATCGTAAAATTGCAGACATGGCCCAATAAATTCTCATAAACCACAAGAGTTGCGCAATATCATCTGGCAAAATTTAAAAAATTACTGAGAATCATGAAAATAGGAATCATAAGAATCTGAAAAATTCCACAATCACGTTTTTATTTTGAAGCATTATTTCGATTTTAATCTGTCATCCCTAAAGGATTTCTGGTCAACTTCCATTTCTGCATACAGGATTTTTGGCATACATCGTGGAGCGCATCTCTACTAAAATTTAGAAACAGGATGCGCGCAATCCTTAACGATTCGTCACTTCTAGTTATAGGGTAATCCTCCACGTTGCATGTCATTGTCATGCACTGCAGTTGGGAAGAGCATGCAAAATTGTCGATTTATTTTTTAAATTCGGCGACATATAAAGTGCGGACCATTGGAACATTGAACTATTGTACATTGTTTTCTTATAAATTCCGGAAAAAATTGCATTTTAAACTAGCATAAGGCATAAAGATGTCATGTTTTTGGGGTCAGCCTTTGGAGTTCGGGGTCTCTGCTGTTGGTATGTTCTAAAACACAAATTTTTGGGTGTAAGAAAGATAAAACATAAAAGTCAGATAGTTACAGAGTGGTAAGTGCAGTCAGTACAGATATACAGCAGAAAAGCTGCTAGGGTGGTTCATTTAGCCTCCCCCTAGGCTTGATTGATAGGGTTAAAGATATATAGAGGCAATAACCTACACAAGGGTTCAATCTTTGGTAAATATTTCCAAATATACAATTCAACAGAAATTGGATGACGTATTTGAAATCAGGAGGAAATGGGCTGATGTAAGATTGATGATCGTACAATTTGAAACAAAAAAGGTGCTAGAATTCCCAGGGGTCTACACCCCCATTTTGTACCTCAAAACTCAAATTACTCGCAATTGTCAAACTCTGCAGTTTGAAATCTTTCGATTGATGCCTGTTTGACTATGCTTTGATGAGAAATACAAACTTTACATCTTAAAACTGTTTTGTCCGTCTACTTTTTGGGAGTACCATAGTTGTGAGTGTGAAATCTAGATCTTAACTAAGAAGCAACTTACATGATTTACAAGTGTTTATCTGTCTTGATAATCACATGGATCAAATTCCACCAAAACTTGTTTGTCTGGCCAGTGATGAACTAGCTCTCCCTTTAACAAAAGCCATAAATTGCAGCATTCGAAACTTTGTATTTCCCCAGAATGCAAAGACCACTGCTGTTTGCCCTCTAGACAAGAGAGAACCGCTTCGTACTGTGGAGAAAAATTTTCGTCCCGTCAGTGTACTTAACACATTTTCAAAGATTTTTGAAAAAATTATCAAGGAACAACTCATTCCCTTCTTAGATAAAACTCTGTCGATTTTCATCGCAGCCTATAGAAGGGCCTACAGTACTCAACATGTTTTGATTAACCTCGTGGAAGAATGGAAATCCAAGTTAGATAATGACTTCATTGTAGGATCCGTTTTGATGGATCTCTCAAAAGCTTTTAATTCCATTCCGCATGATTTGATCATAGCTAAACTCCATGCATATGGCTTTGATGAAAATTCATTACTTCTGATCCATTCCTATCTGAAAAAACGAAAACAGAGTGTGCGGATAAACAACGTGCACAGTTCTTTTCGAGATATTGTTTCAGGGGTACCGCAAGGATCGGTGCTAGGACCTATTCTCTTTAATTTCTATATAAATGATCTCTTCTTTTTCATAAAACAAGCGACGATGTACAATTATGCTGATGATAATACGCTAGCTTACTTTTCCAAGTCCTTGCCAGATCTTGTCAGGGTTTTGGAAAAGGAAGCAGGTAACGCTCTGTCTTGGCTCGAACAAAATGAAATGATTGCTAACCCTGACAAATTTCATGCACTATTTGTCAAAAAAGATCAAACAAATACTTGCGGAATAAAACTTGACTTTTCGGGACAATCTATCCAGTCTGAGGAGAACGTTAAACTCCTAGGTGTAACACTGGATTATAAATTGAACTTTGATCAACATATATCGAATATTTGCAAGAAAGCTGCATCCCAACTAAATGTCCTAAAACGACTTAAGTCTTTCATTGGTTTTGCGGAGAAGGAAATTTTGGTTCAGAGTTTTGTATACTCGAACTTTAACTACTGTCCTTTGGTTTGGTACTTTTCATCTTCCAAATCATTGCAGAAAATCGAAAAGATACAGGAACGAGCGCTGAGATTTCTACATAATGATCATGTAAGCTCCTATAAAGACTTACTTCTCAAATCAAATAGATGCACAATGCTAGTTGCTCGTCAAAGGACACTTTGTATCGAAATCTTTAAAACATTGAAAAACCTGAATCCATCATTCATGCATAATATCTTTAGTTTTAGAACTTCGAATTATTCGTTGCGAAATCCGAACAACTTGAATCATTTTCGACCAAATCAAGTAACGTTTGGTTCCAACAGCCTTAGTGCCATGGGACCTCAGATATGGAATTGTCTGCCGAATGAATTAAAATCAGCTGAAAGCTTAAATAGTTT
>REGM01000127.1:316439-353595 GCA_004194415.1 Aurelia aurita
AGGGTTTCCCCCGGGGGGGGGGGGGGGGGGGTACTTGACTTTAATTGGTACCGGGGTGTGCACTACAAGAAATTTTTTTTGACCCGGCTCTAGAATTTTCCCCTCAAAATGATACCCGGTATTAGAAAAAAGCGGCGAAAAGTGTACTCCAAAACGTAAAAGTTACATTGTGCATCATTGAAATAACAGCCCGCTCTAAGAAAATATCCCTTTTGACAACCGGTTGTAGAAAAATTGCTTTCTTTCGATACCCGGCTATAGAAAAAAAGAAAAAAAGAGGCGAAAACGACACCCGGAAAGGAGGGCACATCCCGTCAGCAAAATATGCTAAGTACCCGCCCCCCGGGATATTTCCAGAGAGTGAGATTTGCCGCTTTGGTAAAGCTCATATGAAGACAAATTTTCAAACAGGCCATTTGTGTTTTGATTACACAACATCCCACGAGTCATACAGAATTGAATCACATTGCAACTTATTGTTTACTTCTTTGTCTTCCAAAATATACTCTTTTGTTGTTCAGCTTCTAATTGGATTGGCATGGCATTTGACAATAAACGTTTGAATAGAACCCGACAACAGTTCTGACTGCTTTCTTTGTGATGAGTTCTATCTGTGATGTTGTCTTTTGTCTAATTCCTGTTGGCCTTGGCGTTGAAATTCCACACAATCTTTATGCAGTATGTAGTGATTCTTATACTACCATCTAAAGCTATAAAAGCGAATTTCAAAACTGTTTAGGCCCACCGTACCGTTATCCCTGTTATGTGTCAGTCGTTGTTGGGCTCCCGTTGGGCTACCTACACATCTTCTTACACCTTCAAGCAGCAAAATTGCGAGCAACATATCCTATAAATTCTACAATTACAAGAACGAAAAGACTTGTTTGTACCTGACGGATAAAAATTCTGTTCGTGCTAATAATCCCAATGCAAGTATATGCTCACTCACTGGTCGCTCACGCTCCTCCATTATTGATGCCAGCGAAAGTTTTGCTGATTCCCTCGTTACCCTGTGGTACTTTTGTTCTCTTGGTTTACAAAGATATCCATATAACCCAAAAATCTCGATATGTCGTATCTAAATGTCAGCGTAGCTACGCAACGCTGCAATTATGCTGCAAAAGTGGTGGCCATGAGTTTATAAACACATTTTAATTGATAAGTTATTAAATTTTGAAAGTTGCATCTATTAATTATGGCTAATTACATCCAATTTACGGACACTAAATAGAATGGAGACAATACTTACAGTGATCTATTACACTTTTTGACTTCTAATCAATGAAATTAGACATCTCAATTCATGATCACACCATTTCGAGCAAATTTTCTTGAATAATATACTAATTTATTCAAAATATGACGTCATTAAGTTGTATGACGTCATTTATATTAAAACTTGCTGATGTATGGAGATATTAACAAACTATATATCAAATGAAAGCACTCTTCAAGACGAATCGAATGGCATATACTTTGCATTCGATGTTACTGGGGATAAACTAACAGAGGATTTACGATTTTCTTTGTGACTGGTCTCCAAAAAAGGGCATGCATAGGTCACGTGACACAACAATAGGCAATGAAAAGTTGATAATTATGTAACCTATTAAATTTTGATAAAGTCGAGAAGTTTCAAAGTCACAACTTTCATGGCTACGATTCTATTAAAAAAAGTTTCATAGGTGGGCTATAAAACCCCACAGGGCTGAATAGGGTTAAGAGATCATTGCGGCAGAGCCGCAATAATATTCGAATTGAATCAAATCTTGTGATAGACGGATGCGGGGGTCAAAGGTCAAACGGGTCAAAAGTCAAGGGCAGTCGTAACAAAGCGTTCTTAATCTGTCTCTTGTTTTGTATAATGTTTATTTGTCTGATTTCAGTTGTGGTGACAAAACAATTTTCATGGGTGTGGTTGAAAATTTTAATTCCAAAAAATCTAAGACATACTGGGCGATTTTACCTCGCTTATCTGCTCTTTTGATTACAATGTTTTGGTTGTCTTTGAGTTCGCTTATGATCCGTTAAACGTTTGTTACGGATCTAAAGTTGCCCTGGTACAGTGTAAACTGAATCTGTCTTTTTTATCTTAATTCCCAGTATTAAATCTTAATTATTGTCGTTGCAGAATGTCGCATGGGATGGAAGAGCAATGGTAACGAATACTTAGTGTACTCTGCTAATACCAGTTTCAGTATTACCAACAGCCTCAACATCACTGGCAAGTTCTCACTGAAAAAAGAAGATTCAAGCATCTCGAGCACGCTCTTTGCTCTGAATGACGCCAATGGGACTTTCTCTGTTATGGTTTTCATCTACAACCTACTTAACAGAGGCCTTATCGTGGGCAGTATGTTAAATTCACTTATTACCTTCATCTTGTCTGCCTGAGCTTTGTCTTTTGATTGTGATTGAATGGATTGAAAGCAGGGCGTAGGAAGCATCTTAAACTTGGAGGGGCACGACACTCCAACATGGCACTTTTTTCATTAAGCCAGAGGGGCATTTCCTCAAACAAAAATGGCAATTTCTCATTTATTGGAAAATCTTGCAAGGGGGGACGTGTCCCCAGTGCCCCCCGGTTACTACGTCTCTGCTTGAAAAAACTTTAGCTGCTTTGCCATGATTCTACCGTTGAACATTTCTGAAATCTTAATAGCCATTTACACTAGCCATTTTGAATATTTTACAGCTCATTGGACGCCCTATGCTGTCTTATGTATACTTATGACCGTTCGTCCCTTGTTTCCCTGCCTTCTTTGATTTGTTGATATCTCTCCAGTCGTGGTCAATAGGGACTCATGACATTACTATGAAAAAGTGGGCACTAGGCCCTCGCAGAGTGGATCCGTAAGAATTAGCCAAATTGATTTATTTTGTTTGTACAGAGGAAGCTTATTGCTTGAAATGTATTCAATTTGTGATTATTAGGTCAGGGAAACGTCATTCTTTGTATTAACAGTTTGTTTTCCTCTGTTCAAGCTCTTTAAACCAGACTGGAATCAAAACATATTGATCTTTGATCAACAAAATTTTGAATAAAGCTAAGGTACCAATAATCCCTCCTCTCTTTGAGCATGATATATTCATATTAGACTTTACCGCGAAGGCTGAAATCTTCAATGAATACTTCATACAATAATGGACTACTATTGATACTGGCAGTATAATCCCTCAGAACCTGCTACGTATTGCTTCATCACTGACCCAATTCACCATTTCTGATGAGGAGATTATGAAGATTATTCTATCATTGAATCCAAATAAGGCACACGGTTGGGATGCTATTTCAATTCGCATGATAGAACTAGGTGGTGAAGCATTATTACTGCCCCTTAAATTGATCCTTGAAAACTGTTTAAGGTTACGGTAAACGTTTGTAGCACAAGATTGGGTTTTCTCTCCCCAAAAGCCAAAATATTCGAGGAATCTAGCTAAGCTATACATCATTCGGTGCGTAAGAATGTAGGGATTCTAACCATATCAAAATAATTGGCAAAGATTGTAAAATGATATTTTCCAGGCAACTTTATTACTTAAGAGAGCATACCTCTTTCAAAAGCCATTTTGTACCCTTGCGTTTAACATAGCAAAATCTAACTTATATCAACAGGAAGCGTAAATCCTAAGCTACCAAATGGTGTCTTAGAATCTTTAAATTCCTCCTTCCCTTGAAAATGCACTCTGTCATAAATTTGCAAATAACTTCTCTGCCCTCCCACAGTTGTATTGGGCTATAAAAGGCGGAGCAGAGGACATACCAAAGATTCTGAGACAAGCGTTGCTTGCCTGAAGCCTGCTCTGGTAGTGTGCAAAATATGGAGCCATTCGATTGGTTCCTTGGGTACAAAATAGCTTTTTCTTACCTGTACCTAATGGATTTGTAAGTCCTGAAAAAAGGGAATTTTACTGATGCCACTTCAAATATAAACATGAAGGCCAAATAAGCCACATTTTAATCCGGGTCAAGCAGTTAGAGCTTAAAAAGCAATTCATGGATTTAAGCAAAGGAATCGATACATATAATGTGGTTTTCTCTTTGTTTTCAAGCACACGACTGGCCTAATAGGTCAAAAAGGTAGGATTAGAATTTAAACCAGACAGAAAAACTTTGTTTGAGAAGTTGTAGCATCCTCCCTTTGATCAAGAATTATGCTTTTTCAATATTTCTGTTACTTCCAAAGATGGTATCTTTGTGTTTCTTGAAATTTGGGCTTCTGAGATTTGAAGAAATCCGAAAATTGGCTTTTTCGGCCTACAAATGTTTTCCGTAACCTTATCGGCCTACAAACGTTTACCGTAACCTTAAGTCAAGATATCTTCCTGAAGTTTGGAAAAATGCTGGTTCCAATCCACAAAAAGAACAATAAAAACCTAAAACAAAATTATCGTCCAATCTCCCTCCTTCCAATTTTTGGTTAAATCTTAGAAAAGCTGATATTTGATACCCTTTCTCAGCATTTAGACACTAATAGGCTACTAAACCCGAACCAGTCAGGTTTTCGCCCTGGTGACTCAACGGTTAATCAGCTTCTGTCCATTGTCAACTCCGTATTTCAAGCATTTGACAGCAATCCTACTCTTGACGTTGCTCTTTTTATTTTGATATATCGAAGGCTTTTGACCGGGTCTGGCATGAGGGTCTTATATACAAATTGCGTCGATGTGGCATCTCTGGTAAACTGCTTTTACTGATGCAAAGCTTTCTTGCTGACAGAAAACAGCGTACTGTTTTGAATGGTAAAACATCTGAATGGGGTACTATTGCAGCTGGAGCTCCACAGGGTTCTATCTTAGGGCCCTTATTCTTCTTAATTTACATTAATGATTTGACAGATGGTTTAAAGTGCAACGTAAAACTATTTGCTGACGATACATCGATTTTCAGTGTGGTTCTTTCATTTTATTTTCATTTCATTTTATATTATTTAACCACGGTAGCCCCGTCAGTCCTGTGGAGACTGCTTTACAGGGGGCCGTGCAAAAAGACTACAAAGTAAAAACCTATTTTACAAATGTTGCTAACTTAAGTTAAATAGCAATAAAAAAACTAAAAATGTCCATAACAAAATTATACGAAATTTAATCAAAGGAAAAGTGAAATCAAACTCTCTGCAATGGCTCGTTTAACCTTTTTTTGAAGGCAGGAAAAGAGGGTGCATGTTTGACATCCAAGCTTAATTTGTTCCAAAGCTTAGGTCCACGAAATGAAATAGACTTCTGCCCATTTGACGTTTTGAAAAGTGGAACACGCAAGTCAGTTTCGGTGTTTCGCAGCCTCAGTGTATTTTGGGCTGAGTTCTTTATAAACAGCTTGGACAGATATTCTGAAGCAAGACCATTTGTTGACTTGTACATTACAGTCGCTGTTTCATTTTGAATAATGTCAGAAATTGTTGGCCATTTCAGCCTCTTAATCAGACTAGCCGCTGAAACATCATAGCTGCTATTTGTAACAATTCTGGCAGCACGATTTTGCAACTTTTGGAGGGTCTCAATTTGAATTTTCCCACAAAATCCCCACACTGACCAACAATAGCGAAAATCATGATCCAAAAGGAGCCGCTATCGACATCTGATCAATAGAGAATGTAGAATATCCTTTAATCCAGACCCCACTAAGCAAGAAATCGAGGTGACCTTTTCCAAAAAAAATAGATGTCCAGCGAATCATCCACCNGGGTTTGTAATAATCTCCAAGTGGATAAAAGGTTCAGAGGTTACCCCTTGAACATAGTTTCCGCAGTTTCGTGAATCATAGCTGTGATTATGTAAATGGTCAACACTTATACTGGCTCAAGAAAGTGAAGCCAATATAGTGTATCTATCGGGTGACTTAAAAATGTATCCATTGTTTGGGAAACCGTACTGCAAAACCGCAAAATTGATCGAGTCTTTGACCTAATTTTGGTACTTTTATATAATTTAAAACGCGTAATATTGCTCTCAAATAAATTATTTTTGAGCATTGATTTCTCTGCGATTGGCTACAAACTAGACCTGGCATGGCACTAGTTAACCCGGGGGGGGGGGTACTTGACTTTCATTAATACGGGGGTGTGCACTCCAGGAAAGGATTTTTGACCCGGCTCTAGACTTTTCCCCTCTAAATGATACCCGGCTTTAGAAAAAACGGTGAGAAGTATACTCCAAAACGTAAAAAATACCCTGTGCATCATTGGAATAGTAGTCCGCTCGAACAAAATACCCCTTCGACAACCGACTTTAGAAAAATTGCCTTCTTTCGATACCCGGCGCTAGAAAAATGAGGCGAAAACGATACCCGGAAAGGAGTGCACATCCCGTCAGCAAAATATACTAAGTACCCCCCCCCCCCTGGGTATTTAACTCGAAAGATCAGAATGGTAAAACACTATTTCTTGGCCTTGGGTATTGCTTTATAATGAAAATGAACCTGATAAAATGTAAATATTCTTTCCAAACAATGCTAAGGACGTAAAATAACGCTTTGTATGCAAATCTGTGTCTGATTGAACACCACATTTTTAACTGCTTTTGAGCAAGTCAAGGAAATTGAGTTTTGGCTAATAACGACTTCTCAAAGAAGTAAAGAAGAAGTAAAGAATCTCAAATTATGCGAAAATATAGAAAATCTAATGCTGAAGCCAGACATAGGAGTTAAGTTTTTACAAATTGGATCCATAGCTTTTGCAGCATAAGTTTTCAAACAGTGGATACATTTTTGACTCACACTATATATTATAGTAAAAATTCATGTGAAGAAATTTAAGCTAAATTCACACTTGAGGCGCAGCTTTGTCGCATTGCCGTGCTCCATTGTTATCTGCAATGCATCAAGAACGAAGTTTGAATCCAGTTTTAGTTTTTGATTTTAAATCTTCAGAAGGCATGTAGATTTTAACGATGATTTGAATTTACGCATATCCATTCTTGCACTTTTTCAACATTTAGTAACAGAACTAAGACTGTTTTTCTTCTCTGAGTCTAAGTTTAAAGGGAATGAACGGAGTCAAAAGCTGCGCACGTACAGGTTTAAAATTAGCCTATTGTATTTAATAATCTCGGCATGTGCATGGGCATAGTTAGCTAAAGAAACAATGGCGTACGTAGGCGTTTTCTTTGTCCTGTTTATAACGGGTGGGCTAAAATAGTAGCCCAAGGTAGACAAATTTCTGAGAAACTTTCTGAAAGCAAGAATTTGATGAGATTTTTATGGCACTAAGATTATTATTATTANTTACGGAGCGGAACGATTGCGTTCTCGTCTGAACAGACACAAAAATCGATACACAATTGTTCCGTTCCCGTGTGAACAGTCTACTTTTCCGTTCCAGAAACTGGAACGAAGATGGAACGGAACGATTGCGTTCCGGTGTGAACGCAATCCGACGGATGATTGCGTTCCCGTGCGAACAATTGCGTTCCCTTGCGTTTTCATGAAAAGTGCAACATAAAAAAAACCTATTGAGTTAAAATCAGTTCATTATCAGCTATAGCCTGCTATAGCTACAGAGAAATGTCACAGACCATTTTGGTCAGGAATGAGCTGAAAATTAAACTCTGCTAAGACATCCAGTCTTAAAAAAATGTCAGTGTTTTTCAAAATTCTGCGCAGTCTGCATTTTATGGGTAGCATAAGGTTAATGATAGTCGAACGGTTGGTAATAAATTGTTCAAAGAAAAATAATCACGGACATGTAAGAAATAAAGAAACTCCGTGACACAGTTTTTGAGAATGGAATATCAGCTATCTACTGAACATAATTTCATGCCATTGTGATCAAGCTGGCGGTACAAGCTCGCGATCAGTGCAACTGCAGTGAAACACACGGCCAGTTTGATTGGAGCTTTTTCATGAAAAACGGATTCTTCAGGCAATAACGCATTGAAAGATGAATGTGTTTGTCGCGTTCAAAGGATTACGGAAGTTACAGCGAGTGAAAACGCAAGGGGGTTCACATGGGGATCCGTAACCTTAACCCCACCTTCAGAGCGGTGTGATTTTCACTCCGTAAAAGTCCAGTAGCGGAGTGACTTTCACACTGGATTATTGCGGTGGGGGGAGCAGTACGGAGTGACAAGTAATCCGGTATCGTGCAACTGGGGCCTTTGAACAGGTTGCCCTAAATGTGAACTCTCTTTCTGGTATCACTTTTGCAAATTGTGAAGATTTTGTAAAACAGTTCATGTAAGGAAAAAACTATTCTGCGCGATGCAAGAGATTGCCTCGTAAAATGCAAAGATATTGACAAGAAATTGAACATGTGTTCAACCAAAGAAATCTGTTCTCCTTATATTACGCTAAATCAATGTAATTTACGACTAATTTCACCTAAAAACATATATGCTTTAGACTCTTTACTTCTGAATACGTATTCTACATCTTCCTAGAGACAAAAACATCAAAATAATTTACGGTATTTATATTTTGCTTCTTAATCTAACTATCAATTTCGATCCTGTCTGCAGCTTTTCATTCAACATGTATCTGTTAAGCTGAATTCACACTTGATGCGACTTTCTTTTTGCGATGCGGCAAGCTGTTGAAGTAACCCAACTTTGTCGCATTGACGCACTTCGTTGTTATCTGGAATGCGTCAAGGTCGCTCCAAGTGTGAATTCACCTTTACACTCTCGCCGCCCATTTATCAGTTATTACAGGCAATAATACTACGTTGTAGTAAGGTATTACAAATTCCGCGTAGCGAATGAAGAAGTGAACAACGAGAGAAATAACATTCTCAGTGCTGTGTTGCAGGCACCAATTTCAAATTCAAGAATTTGACATCATGCGTACCTTAAGAACGTGGATGAAATGTGCACAAACATTTTAATGAATGATACTCTTGGTGCAAAAAAACTGTGTGTCCGCAGCACAACATAACGATGCATGGTTCAGAGAAATATCAATAATTGATGGAATGATTGATTGACCTATCAATTGCATATACTTGTGCATCAAATCAAATCTGCCAATAAGCCCTTATGCTGACGGGAACATGCAACAATTAAGTTGATGTAAAATAAGGTCATTGGAATTCAAATTCGTCAATGTAATTCTTAAGACAAAATACTTCATTTATTGCCTTATCACAAGTCAAAAATTTGTCCGAAATTTTATCGACATCGTCCGAAAATGTTGCTAATTTAATCCATACTTTTTTTGTCTGAAGATTGCTGTCGGAATTCTTTTGGTCTATTTTCGGTCCGAATGTTTTCGTTTTTCCATTTCCAAATCATGAAGATTTTTCGTCACCATGAGCCAATTAGAAGGAATTTTAGCACTCCTCATTTCGTAACTTGTTGCACTTATCCTGAAAGGTTCAACATATTTCTACAAATTCGTGTTGTTCCACTTCAAACTGTTAAAATTCGTCGCACCATTCACCGCCCTACTACTCAGGACCCTGAATTGTATTCCGGAAAATACAGCGATAGTAGACAACATGAAAGCCATAACTGATTGCCATGGTCTATCACCAGGCCTTTGTTCTAGCAAAAACTGCATGATCTTGTCGTAGCTATGTTCGTGTTCCCGTCGGCGAAGTCGGCTAATTCGTCGCACCATACGTCCCCACAAATAATCAACAGAAACGTTTCCCAGCATCTGTATCGGCAGAATGAAGCAGGCGAGCAAGAAAAAGAGCCGTTCATAGCTATAAAACCCTGTAGCCGTCGCTGCTATCCACGAGTGCAGCTCTAACAATATTGACAATGTTGCAAGCACAGTGTTCAGCGACATCCAGCCGGACGTAAATTCTCGAAATGTATGAAAATGATCGAATGTTTCAGCGAGCCTTAGCCGGCAGATGTCGATATCCTCGATATGTTGATTGACGAACTGAGAGACGAGCCGAACTTCTTTCTCGAAACTTCTTCGTAATAAGTACGCGATATAGCAGAAGCCACCGAAATTGAATGTGTTGACAATTAACGTGAAATAAGTGAAAAATATAGCATCAATTCGCTTCATAATGCCATAGTTGTAGATGTTGGTTTCTGTGCATTGGAGTGCGATGAAGAAAAGGCTTCCGAACATTAAGAAATAACCAGTGGCACGTGATCTTCGCATATCAACAAGTCGTAGGCGCTGTAGAAGATATACGGGGCGAAGAGCCGCAGACCATTTACCAGGAGCAATGCGAGGCCATGCTGAATAAATATTACAAACCAAGGCAGCAAACGGTGGTATTGTTAGAAGTAGCTGTATGGAGAACGTTGCAATGAATTCCACGATGTCATCTTTACTTTCACGGAAGCGCAAAATATCGAACAAGATCAGGTAAATCACACTTGATATGATTATAAGTAGCCATACGATAGAAAGACATGTGCTACCCACGTGATTAAGGCGGCTCGCACCCACATCTTTGTCTTTAAGGTGGTTGATGCGACCAGTATGATCCCACAGGAAACTTTCACAAATGTCACAGGGAGAAATGTACGAGCTCAGACTGGCAAAATTGTCTAAGCCTTTGTCTTTGCATTCGTTGCAGCGTCGGATGGTGACAAGTGGTGCTAAAGGAAAGACAAACTGTCTTTGAGATATTTTTTCCAAAAAGAAGACTGAATTTTGATACACCATTCCATAATCCTGTTTTCAATTCAATTCAATTTTATTCGTAGGATACAACAGCCTAATACAATGTAAGATAACAAAATATGTATTCTACACGACCTAAGAGAAGCAGAGCTTATCTAGCCAGAGCCGTAAATTAAATTCTTAAAAGTATATGTGAAAAAAGAAAAAAATGACGTCATAGTACAACGCTAACAAATTCAACAGTAAGATATATTTGCGTTAGTAAGAGATCAATGTTTGATCCAATTAGTTAAAGTACACCATGAAAAATAGATGGAAAACGAGGACGAGGCAACATAGGCGTCGAATCGTCGCAAAACTTTAAAATTAATCGTGTAAAATTTAATTGCCCATTTCTTTCAAATGAATTGCCGGAATGGAACTGTAGGTAATTCGTCATAATCCCAGAGAGATTTTTTTATATCATCATTATTTTCAGAATTACAGCCTGTTTATGTTTATGAAACGATGTTTGAGAGGAAGTATCTAGAGCTTTGACACACATTAAAAGCACCATCAATTCTAAACTGATTGAGGAAAATCATTCTGACCAATATAAGAAATGCTCAGTTTTTGAAGTATAAGATGGTAGTAAAAGCACAATTCTGTAGTTTTTATGGTTTACGATTTGACAATTTGATGATGTTACAGCTTCGAAACTAGCAGAAATTCTAAAAACGATGGGCAGATTAGCGTCTGCCGGGTCAACCGTCAAGTGGCTACAAAATAACAGGAAGCTGCTCTGAAAACATCCTGGCTAATTTAATCTTAAAGGTAATGTGTCCATACATAAGGCCAACGTATACCCAACCTGTCAACATCCATCAAATTATCGGCAAATGATTGGTTGATATTCAAACTGATCACATGAATAGAGAAAGTTGCTGTAAGCAACCTTCTGTGATCACAAAATGAAGAAACGTCACAGGCAGTGGGAATAAAGCCTTCTTAATCCGTGCTTTCTTGTTTTGTGGAATATCTGTTTGCTAGATTTCAATAGCAGTCGCAAAGCAACCTTTTATGAGTGATTGAAAATACATTTTAGTTGCCTTCACATGCCTTCCTCTGGGAGGCCTACTTGTATGGACAAAATACCTTTAATAACCGCAACATATGACCACAACATTTTCCAAAAAGCAATCCAATCGTCTCCTACCACCCATGGATTTACCCAGAGTCTCTTATCATTTAAAGGGGGAAATTTTGGAGCAAGGTGAAAAAACATTTTTGGGGGCACAACCCCTAAAAAAAGTCAAGAACCCTCCAGAGATTCAATACAAAACTTTGATCAGGATCAGTTCCTCATTTTCAGTGTCATTTTCAGGGTAGAACTAGAAGACAACAATGAATTTTTATTGTAAAAGAAACTGGATTTATCATATCTTTTTCAAGTAACAGTGTTCCATAAAATTCTCTACAGAATTAAGGTGGATATGTTTGTAATGCCAATTTCAAAGGTAGAAGTAAAAGACCAGCCTCCCAGTTGTTGATGCTGCGGAGGAGACAACCATGTTTTTTTGTTAAAAAAAAGGGTTGAATTGTGAAGTAGAAGGAAGCGGTCAACATCGTCATTTGAGACCTCTTCCCTGGAGTCCAGTCCCCTTAGTCAAGAATGATGCCAAGGAATCAGACTGGTAAAAGATATACCTACCAGAATGATACAAGCCAAGTGTTTTCAAGTATATCCAAAACAAAAATGGCCACTTCTGATTCTCATTCCTTGAGGCATCTTGACTTGATAAAAATGCTGAATCATCTTCTGGTATTGGATCAATATCTAGCACTGGGTCCATTTCTGACATTTGGAACTGCTACCTGTTGAATAGACAATGGTTCAACTCTAGTTGTATACAGTACATACCTCACTTGTATTATACCTAACTCTTAGGGGATCCAATAGCCTCAATTGCAGATAGATACTGTACCCGGTGAGTAAGGAGAATCTCTGTTTGAAAGGCCAGGGCTCTCTGGATATCAAGATGATAATATTGGCAAATATACTATTCAATGGTGGACATGTTCAAATCCATTTCAAAATTTACCTGACTGAAATCGGCCACTCCATTCTGACATTATGAGGGATTTTCTCGTAAAGCTCCTACAAGAAATTTTCAAAACAGGCCTAAAATCACGACAAAAAATTGTCCTGATATTTCTGCCTTACAGCGATGACCTTCAACACGTCTTAGCGCATGTTATCCTCTTGGGAAGATGAAGCCACCCAGAATAATATTTTCATACTCCCAGCGATAACACTTTCATCCTTCCCAAGGGATAACATGTGCTAAAAAGCATGTAAAAGTCATTGCTGTAAGTCAGAAATGTTAGGAAGATTTGGTCGTGATTTCAGGTCTGTTTTGAAGGTTTCTTGAAGGGGCTTTCTTGAGAAAAAACCTCATAATTTCAGAACAGAGTGGCCGATTTCAGTCATGTAAATTTTAAAATGGATTTGAACTTTTGTGAGGAATCTGTGAAGGAGGGGCCATTCCAAAAATAGTCACCAAGAAATCAGGCACTGCAGAGGAGTGTGTGTGTGTGTGTGTGATGGCACAAATCTCTCTCTCATTCTAAGATCTGCAGCTTGTACAAATCAATTCAAGGGCCTATTTTTTGCAATGATCTTTAATTTACGTTAAATGTGTAATTTCAATAGCAAGTTTCCCCAATTTTTATGTAAAATTCTATTACAGGAATCAACGGTTAAATAGGGCATATGTCATATCTATCTTGCATGGTGTCAGCAGCAGTGATGGTCCAATCAGATGGCATTTTGAAAATGAAGGTCAAATCAGATGGCATATTGTTCAATTCTATTTCTAACTAGTGTGAACTAGTGTGTCTTTTCAGTGTTAATTCCCTTAAAGCTTAGTTCTCTTCTTCATAGCAACAGTCTTGGGGCCTATTATAGGTTTATTGCGGCTTCACAGCTTTGGTAATATTTTGGGTATGGGCTACAGTATGTATTTGCCACATTTGCTATAAGGATTGTGGCTTATGCAGCAGATATGTCTTGCATATTTTGGAGTTAAATAGCAATAGCTTATTTCCGCATACGGAGGCGTATCTGAATAAAAAACAACATGCGGCTTCATGAAGCTTACCTTAAAAAATAGGGTTGAAAGAAAACAATTAATAACTGTCATAATATATTTAGCTCCATCCAATGAAGTGAAGGTGAAGTTGCGGTTTTTAGCGCCAAGCGCTGGGATCGCAGAAGTAGTTAAGCGCCAATCGAGAATGCAACCCTTGTCATGACGCTCAAGAGGTGATGTGGGTTGTGAACCCCAATCCGCCTGCTCTGATGTTCTCGCTGCAAAGTCAGTGGATTACAACACAGCGCCACAACACAAAGTAGTTTAAATGATTCTAATATGTCTTCCTATGAAACACACATTGCTTTGATTTTGTGAAAAATGAATTTTCAAATGCGGCTGTGGCTACTTATTTTATTATATATATATATATATAATTCAATTGCGAACCACAGCTTTTATCTATTTTTTGCAGTTTCGCTGCTCTTGCAACTGCACCACAACACCTTGAAGGATCTTGAACAATTTCTGCACAAAACAATAGACAAAATGAACCTGTTTTCTTCTGTTTTCTTTAAACATTAACAATGGATGGATCATCAATGCAATGGAGTTTTTTAGGTAGGAACACTATTTACTATTCTATTGTGGTTTTTTCAGTTAATTATTAATTATCATCCAGACATAATTTCAGATAAATCTGTTTGTCTACGAGACAATAAGTGGGCAGCGTTTATTCATTTCCTCGTTAAAATATTGATAACGATTTGTCATGTGACCTTTTTTGGGCCTAAATCGTATGGATGCATAAACAAAATGGCTAAAATTTCAAAACAATATAAAAATACAACTAGTAACATGGTTGAAACCTTGTAAAAATCATAAACTATTATACCTTACGACAGTTGTTGTAAATTGCGTTGGTATGTTAATGTCAGGCATTTGCAGCAATTTGGTGTCACAGCTTGTACTATTTCGGCTCCATTATTGCTCGCAGCTTTCAACTTTCAAGGAAGATGAGAAAAGGTGAACCGGCACTCTATACGATAACGAGGCACTTAATGTTGATTGGCTGCTTTAAAGAATACTCTTCATTTATTGGTGCGCGCAAACGAGGTTAAGAAGGAAGGGAGGGTATTGTGAATCATTGATGCTGCAGTGAGTGCTGAAGGTGGAGTTGTAGTGTGTGAAGAAACTGGTGCTTGTCCAGAGAGGAATTACACCCGAAACAACTAATTAAATCAACTAAAATGACGGTTAAAACAGTTGCAAGTTATACCTGTGCAATATTCTCAGTTATAGTTCTGATTTTATGCTTGTGCACAAATTATTGGATCCAATATGAAACGGCACACACAAGGATCGGGAAAACAACGAGATATCGAATCAGGGCAGGTTTATGGGAGTATTGCAGAAATATCAAAGAGCACACGGAGAGAGACTATGGTCCAACGAAATGCTTTCCAGTGAATGACGAGAAAGACAAAAACCTTGGCATTAGCATGGGTGAGTAGGCCTATTATTAGTCGCCCTTTCGTCAGTTCGTCTTGCGGTCTTGGCGGCAAAAGTGCTCAAGCCTTTTTGAGACAAGCCTACTTCCATAAGGTGTGGTAGCTTGTTAAACTCAGATAAATTCTTAACTAACTCTAGTTTATTATTAGTACATTCCATCCCAATTTGTCGTATAAAGAAGGATTGTTGGCACGTTCTTTTCACTTTCTTTTGAACAATGGAAGTAAACATACTGGAAACATAGGGTGCTGGCGGGGAATTTATCTGATATAGCCAGTGGGATGGGTGGTTCCAGTTAATATCCTATGGAAGAGCCTTCAGAAATGCAAAGACCTTGGATTTTGTGTAGTAAAATCTCTTGAAAGGTCCGGATTTTGCCTTTAAAGCTATTGAAATGCCCCGATTTTCCGATTTTAAGGACAGTTTACCCCCTATGGAAGAGTTTACAAACAACTTGAAGGTCCGGATTTTTCCTATTTCATGTCCCTACCCCTAGATTTTTGTTTCTCAGATGCAGCATGCCCCCGGATCTTTGGGATTTTGATGCCTACCTCTGGATTTCTCTTCCATAGGAGGGGTACGGTTTTTTTCTGGAACCACCCGATATATCAGACAGTTTTAGCTTTCAACACCCTGTTTTAACCCCTCATACATTTAAAAAACAAACGCAAACTTAGGTGAAGCTTTCATGACCATTGCTCTTCCAATCTGCACCATTTTTTTTTATCGCTTTAGGCGACTGTCTCAAAAATATTTGGTTAGTGTCATTTTGATTGCAAATTATCGGTCGGTCGGTCGGTCGGCAATATGATCAAATTTCAATTTTTCCCAAATTTTTAAATTCGGACAATGTATTATTGAATACAAAAACACAAAAACTGAAAATCTTCGTTGTTGTTTTCCTATATAAAATTTNGTTTACCCCCTATGGAAGAGTTTACAAACAACTTGAAGGTCCGGATTTTTCCTATTTCATGTCCCTACCCCTAGATTTTTGTTTCTCAGATGCAGCATGCCCCCGGATCTTTGGGATTTTGATGCCTACCTCTGGATTTCTCTTCCATAGGGGGGGTACGGTTTTTTTCTGGAACCACCCGATATATCAGACAGTTTTAGCTTTCAACACCCTGTTTTAACCCCTCATACATTTAAAAAACAAACGCAAACTTAGGTGAAGCTTTCATGACCATTGCTCTTCCAATCTGCACCATTTTTTTTTATCGCTTTAGGCGACTGTCTCAAAAATATTTGGTTAGTGTCATTTTGATTGCAAATTATCGGTCGGTCGGTCGGTCGGCAATATGATCAAATTTCAATTTTTCCCAAATTTTTAAATTCGGACAATGTATTATTGAATACAAAAACACAAAAACTGAAAATCTTCGTTGTTGTTTTCCTATATAAAATTTAGACGCCCAATCCAAAATTCTGATTTTTTCATTTTTAAAAGACGATCGGTCAGACGACACTAACCAAACATTTTTGAGACGGTCGCCTTATGCTTCTTTAAAATATGCTCAACGAAGTCTCTGGCTCAGGCCAAAGTCAATTTGCGTCCTATTTTAAAGAAGCATTTAAAGCGATCAAAATGATAATGGTGCAGAATGGAAGAGCAAAGGTCATGAAAGCTTCACCTAAGTTTGCGTTTGTTTTTGGAATGTATGAGGGGTGTTACTGGGTGCTGAAAGTTAAAACTGTCTGATATATCCTGTTGCCTGATAAATCCTGCCAGTACCCTACATTATCAAAACTGCAAGATACATAGCCAATTTTAAGAAAGATATTAAAATATCCAAAAAACCTCAATCCATCCCAGACAGCTACAGTCTTTGTTGTGCTATTTTAGGGTGACAGAAAAGACGATTGAAAGTTTTAGTAGTTTTGAACCAATGGGAATTCTGCATGCAAGTGCACTTTTACAGACTGGTAAATCCTGTCTAGCCGGGACGGGGTGTTTGCCAAGATCCTTATATTAAAGGTCAAACCCTTCTAAAAAACAAGTTGCGATTACATGAGAAAAATGTCCCAGCAAGACGGAACAAATTTGCAGTTTTGCGCCAAAATTTGAATTTTGGCTTTTAATAAAGTGCCTCACAGCATGTTGAAAAAGCAATATTTACATTTTACATTGTTGGCTATATCTACTTGAAGTGCAAGCTGCTTTGAAAGCAAATTTGATGTCTTGTGACATAAACTAAGTTATGTGCTACGCATGTGCGCAACAACCAAAAGTATCCCTGCTTGTGTCCCATCTAGGCGGAATGATTCGATTATATGAGAAAAAACGTCCCAGCTGGACGGGATCCCGTTTGGTGAAAGGCGGGATCCCGCTTGTGAAAAGTATCCCGTCTAGCCGGGACAGGACATTTTTCTCATGTAATCACAACTTGATTTTCAGAAGAGTTCAACCACTAAGAATAGGATCTTGGCATACATCCCATCCCGGCTAGACGGGAGGAGACGGGACATTTTCTCTCATATAAGCAGCTTAGAATATAACTTAGGAGGATCCATGGTAGAACAATACAGAATAAAATGTTCCTTCTGAAAAAGTGATTAATCTTGTTCTGTTTCAGCTAAAAGGAATGCAGTTGCTGCAATGTACATCCTTGCAATGGTTATGACATTGATTGGCTTCATCTTTGTCACAGTCTACTGCATCACAGACAAATACTTCTTCCCAGTCACAAGATCTGCCATCTTATTCTTTGTTGCAGGTAATTCATTATAATTTGATAGCAGACAATAACGCTAAAGATGGTGGCCGTGCAAATTGCTGGTAAAAAGTTTCGACTAGCTAGCTGTGTTAAAGTTCGGAACAAGTAATCAAATGTAAACAAATAGGAACATTTTGTAATTTGAACGCAGATCTTTAATTAAAACTTCAATTCGAATCAAAACTTACTTTTTCTGCTTTGGAAAGGTTTACTTTCATTCAAGCTAGTTAGTTGAAATGACAGACCAAACTTTGTATGTCATTACAGTAGGTGGTTGTCAGGGAGCTTTCTACCAGCATACTTTGCAGCAACACACAACAGAGTCTTTGGAGCTGCCATCTTTAGCGTTATAGTCTATTCAAGTCAGTTTGGCAAATATATGGATTGCAGTTGAAAGATATATGCTCCTTTAATTTTTGCATAAAAGAAATAAACAAAGTTAAAGGTAGCAATTTTCCAAGTGCAGTTTTCCAAAACTAAATCATGCAAGGTGGCCTCATATCTTTAAAACATTACATCTTTCAGCAAGGGCCCTGTCCTTCGATATGCAAATTTTCCTATTGATAGAATTTCCTTTATCAAAGGAAGAATGTGCACACATGGTCTCTTTTAAATGCCTGATCTAAGGAATTGATAATGAGCTCTGTTTACTTGGAAAGACAGATTTTACTGTACCTCCAAACGTATACACTATATACTACGGGAACAAAGGCATAAAATGATTGTGAAATTATGGTGAAATTACGCAGAACAGTGGTAACCCTCACTGAAATTTGATGCTGGGTCCATTTTTGAAATCCATTCCCCCCTGAGAGGTATTTTTATGCAATTGGCATTTTCCCCATTTCATTCTATCAATTAAGTAAATTTCCTCTAATCGAAAGAACAAATAATTTCTTTGATCTGATTTGACAAAGTTTCATCTATCTAAGGAAAATCCATGTATCGAACAGTGCAGCCCTTGCTGTTATTTAAATTAATCAACCTGTTGGTCCCTATTATTGCCCCAGACCTGATTAGCCAGTAAACAATTTTTTAATGATCTATAGAGACCTGCTCATATTCATTTGATTTGTTTCAACTTGATAACAACAGTCGCTGCAAACTACCAGAGTTTCCTGGCTTCTCACCTCCAACGATTTTAGTTAACTATCCTCTGTTGATTTTTCTAAATATATAATACTCTCTGACCAGAAATACTTTGTTGTTTTTCAGCTGTCTTTGTCATTATTGGTCTCTCTGTATACACCAATACATACATCAACAAAAGTGTCCAGTTCTCTTGGTCATATGGTGCTGGCTGGTCAGCAGCTGCCATGTACATAATTAGCATGATTTTGATTTTAGCAGATAAGTAAAGACACACTTACAGTACATATACATTTAGATAGAAAAGCACTGCTCAACTTGGTAGATGTTGTTTGAAGAGAGATTGCCCTGGAAGAGCTAGTCACTGATTTAAATGAATGGAAAACAAACTTGTTCTATGGGTTGTTGTTCTCTGGTTTTAGAAGATTAAATAAAAGCAAAAATAAATTCAAAGAAGCACTGATCAATGCTAGATTTGCTTTGAACAGAAAGATGCACTGCTTTGAAAGAACTAAATGACTGATTTTAATCGTACTTGGGAAGTTTGATAGCGGAGGAACAAGGTATAATCATGCTTCTAGCAGATAAGTGAAGGCACGTATTGGCTTTAAGATGAGAAAAAAACACTGTTTAACTTAATAGATGAATGGCTTGGAAAGAGAAGTTAGATTTAAAGACCCATTGCTAACCATGATCCTTTGTGCGCCGAATAAAAAGCAAGACAAAGAGAATTTAGGCCAAAAACGACTTTCAGATAATACGAAAGTCGACTTTCGCGCCATGAAGGATCATGGTTAGCAATGGGTCTTTAATGAGTAAGTGACTTATTTTAATCAATGGAATGCTTGATGGCTGAAGAACAGTTGCTCTATGGTTTGAAGCAGAACAAGCTTCAAATGAGAGCTCTTAAAAAAATAATACAAATTTTGTAGACTAAAACGACAAGGAATGTGTTATCATGCAATGTTTAATTTAGCATCATACAGTACAAAGGTGTCAAATTATTAAAAAAGACTTTGTATATGGTTGATGCATTTCTTTTGCGATTGAATGGCTTGAAAGGAAAGATACTTTGCTATAATTTTATTATTGCAAATTGTGATATCTCGATTATTTTCAGAATTGAAGGGTTTTTCCTTTTATGGAATAAATTCATGGAAAATGTTGAACAAATTAAATTTATAGGGAATAGAATTTTGAATTTATGGAGGAAAAACAGTAACATTTTCAAGAAAACCTGACTTTATGAAGGCCTTCAATATGGTAATGAAGATGCAGTAACCACTTACGAAATCTTTTTTTGAAGATTACAACATTTCCCGTTTATCTTGAATTTCAGCAAAGACATACTAACTTTAGCTAAAATAAACAGCTATAGTACAAAACGTACACCTTGGAGCAATGCCCACCCTTTACTAAAACCAATTGCAATTGAATCCCTGTATAATGAACTGTAAACAGGACCAGCCATTTAGTTCACTATACCGGGAACTTCGTTTTACTGGGGGTGCGTTATATCGTGATTCGACTGTATTCCTATTAACAGATAACAAAAAGTATTCTTTCCTAACTTGAAACTTTTGTATTTATTACTTTATTTATTGCTGTTTTAATTTTGTTTAAACCGTACAAGTATTGTGTGTTTACTTTGCATGATTTTTTTTATAGAAATAGTAAGATGGAAACTTTAAATGTTTGTAACCAATATTCTTTTCTGTTTCTTTCGTCTACCCCTTTTGCGCCTACAAGCTGCCTGTTTCAGGTTCATGTTAAATGCATTATGCCCTTTTAGCAAGGAGACGTGAGTCAAGCACCCTGGCTAAAAGGTTCATAGTAAAACAGGAAATTTATAGTACTACGAACCTGTGATTCAGAGTATAAGTCAAGAACTAGATGTCAGTAGAACTCGTTTGTCCATGGTTGTGAATTACAAAGAGAAATCAAATTTGTAACTGTATGAGTCTCCAGAGACTTTGTGCATGTTCTGTTTTGAAAACTGATAACACGCTTACACTGTACCGGTACAGTTTGATCTGTTACAAAGTTGTTACAGTTCAAGAGCGTTTACACTGCTTCAGAACAAAATTATTCTATTGATAGAAGGAACAAAATTGTTGTGGATTAGCAGGAAGAATGTAAACGGGAGGCTGATCCGTTACACTTTTGTTATGGATGCAAAGTTGTACCCATACAGTGTAAACAGGGTCTGACAACCTGAAACATTCACTCGTGAAGGTCGCCCTGCAGTAATAGAACATTGAAAGCAAAACAAGAAACTATGAGTGCGAATTCATAACCGATAGAAGGGTGAACCTATTTGTTATCTTTCAAAATAGCTTGCCCTCTCTTTGATAACGGCTTCCTAAGTACGAAAATGGAATTTTTGAAAAACAGTTAAGCATCTGCATTGGCATTTCCATAGTATTTCTGAAACAGCCTATTATACGCCGAGAAACTGCATGTACAAATGTAACCTTTAATGAATACGAAGACCTCGTCTGTTTTCAATTAGACATCTAACAGAGTTCAACGTGATAAAAATGTTCCCATACATGTTTTTGCAATTCTATTCGGCAGAGAACGGTGTTACAACCTGTATGACATAGTCATGCCATAATTCAGCAGTATTATGGCCATACTTTTTAATTGTTTAGCAGTTCTCCAACAGTAGGATAACCTGACCTTAACAGTAATTTCCACCGAAATATGCTAATTAGCTCCAATTTGCAGTACTTTAGCAGTTGTACTCTTAAATTACTTCTACCTTAGCAGCAGCGTGGCTAAAGTATGGCCGTATTACTGCTAAGCTTAGCAGTACTGTTTCGTACAGGAAATCATTGTACAAAAAGGAAAATCGGCCTTTTTGTACAATAGCATTTTCACTCAATACGATTTGGTCAATTCTTGGAGGTGTGTCTCCAAATTTCAGCCAATCAAGATTTCGACGTTTGTTTTCCAACCTCGTTTTAATGACAGCCTGAAATGAGAACGATTTATTTTGATTTTGCGACATGGCCTAATGCACGTACAGAAAATTCGTAGCCGTTTTGTCCCTAAAGTGCCGGTGGACACTCGAAGCAGGAAATTTATAAGGTCAGTTTCAAAATCAAAGATTCCTGCTGAAAAATAACAACATGCATTGCATAAGAATATGCCAGAGAAGTATGATGTCAGAAGTTGCTAATTATGGTGGGCCTAAAAAGTTTAATTTTGGAATACAACAGAGGTGCATTTCGTATGTGCAAGGCCAGTCACCAAGAAAAGGTGTTCGAGAATATTTCTATTACATTGATCATCAAGGACAGGTAATATTATAAACCATTTAAAGTGAATGGCTATCTTTAAAACACGGAATATGGAATGATGGAATGGAATGATGGAACGATGGAATGGAATGATGGAATACCTGTTAAACATCTGGAATTTGCCTCTTAAACGTCAATGCGATGTTAATTTTGCTTTCAAATGACGCGTTGCAGGTCAGAAAATCAAGCAGATCGAGTAAATAGTTCGTTTTCGAGTACCATTCCGTGTTTTCTCAAATCATTCCGTGTTTTCACAAATCATTCCGTGTTTTCACAAATCATTCCGTGTTTTCACAAATCATTCCGTGTTTTCAAAAATCATTCCATTTTTTCCTTGGGAATCTCCATTTTTTCTGTCTTATCACTTCAATTGAACAGTTAAGTGCCCCCAATAGGATTATCATGAAAAGACTGAAATAAGCATAAATGATCGCGGCTGACAACTGCACTAATCTCCATTTTTTCTGTCTTATCTGTCTTATCACTTCAATGGAACAGTTAAGTGCCCCCAGGAGGATTATCATGAAAAGACTCAAATAAGGATAAATGATCGCAGCGGACAACTGCACTAATAACTGACACCTAAATAATCAATTGAAAGCTGAACAAATTACAGGGGTTGCTCCTAATCATCTAGCAGCTGAAGGAATCATTTGTTTGCTATCAATTCATAATGATTGATTTTCACACAGCCATGATGCGCTTTTTTATAAGAAACTTGTTCATAAGAAACTGGCGTCCAGTACTTCACGCGAACGCGGTCAAGTCGAGGCAGGGAACCAGGCTGGGCTATTAAATGTCGTGGTTGCGAAGGAGAAAGGAGAAAGGAGAGCGGTCATCTAAAATTTAGGTTACACGTATTTTTTTTTATAAGAAAAGAAACTAAGAATTTGGGCCAGTACTGAAAGTTTCTTAAAAGTATCAGAGCTGTGACCTCCAGAACATTTCAAAACAAGGTGTTTTGAAGCCTTTTCAATGTTTAGACTCGAATACTTTCCGAGTAATATGATACCGGAAACAAGTGAGAATAAAGAAAACATGCTTGGAGTTTCTTAATATTTTGGCAATCTGAGAGTCTGAGTTTCTTATAAGCGGTTTTTTATAATAACAGTGATCTACAGTAGAAGATGGACAAGGAGAAACTCTGTATCATTTAACAATGTAGGAAGATCTTGATATGAATTGATTCTGCCCTTGCCCAAAATTTGTAATTGGCTTTCTCTTTGTAAATATTTTCTTTTAATATAAATTATCAATTATTGTAATTTACCATGATAAACCAAACTGATAATGGAGACTTTCAAATTACCACGACGGCAACTGCAATGGCGGTAACATTTGACAACCCAAGGGGGAGGACTTCCTAGGTTTCGATACGGGCAGATAGCAAATACCTGGGGATTGACACGTATCAAATCAATAAATATTCACGGTCTGTTAATGTCTTCCCATTTAAAGTTAGGTAAATCCTGTCCTAGTTGATTAAACGTAATTTTTTTCCGCGGAATTTTAAAGTTGGTAGCTGTGGCCATGTTCCTTTACTTGCAATACGACACACGAGGTGATCTGGGGCCTGGGGAAATTAGCTATTTGAGGCGCGTTCTCTTACATTCGACCATATTCGACGGGGGATGGGTACTTTACAAATCCCTGAAGTCAAAGGTTATTCTTGAATACATTAAACAATTGTCTTTCCCTTCGTTCCACATCTTGCTAGCATACATAAAAAGATTTGTTTAGATTCATGTCAACCAATTCTTACATTCAATTGTCATACAATGGAGGTGATGAGACAGCTGTTGACTCACTTGGAAAAAAGGGGATTCCCAAGGAAAAAATGGAATGATTTTTGAAAACACGGAATGATTTGTGAAAACACGGAATGATTTGAGAAAACACGGAATGATTTGTGAAAACACGGAATGATTTGAGAAAACACGGAATGATTAGAGAAAACACAGAATGGTACTCGAAAACAAATTATTTACTCGATCTGCTTGATTTTCTGACCTGCAACGTGTCATTTGAAAGCAAAATTAACATCGCATTGACGTTTAAGAGGCAAATTCCAGATGTTTAACAGGTATTCCATCATTCCATCATTCCATTCCATCGTTCCATCATTCCATTCCATCATTCCATATTCCGTGTTTTAAAGATAGCCTAAAGTGAATCACCTGAGAGAGAGAGAGCTACAGTAAATGGCGTGATCTATACTTTAAAATAGAGGACAAATCAAAAACATACACACGCCCTTGTTTCATTGGCTTTGTTTTATTGGTGCACGTGCCGACATTATTAGATACAATTAGGTATGTATAGACTTCTAAGATCTAATCTTTATATCACGTCATTCATTTTTAAAGTTAGTTTGTTTACTAATAGATTTTATGGTAATTGCTTTCCAAGGGGCTCCAAGGCAAGGGTTGGGTGGAGGAGGGGAAGAAAGGCTCAGCCAGCCTTGCCCCTAGCTACGCCAATGGTGTTTATCAAAAATTTTCAGAAGTTTCAAGAGTTTCGTTATGAAAATATGGCTCTGCAACTCCTTCATCTACATCTATGGTAATGTTGATACTGAGCAGGACCGAGTATTGGTATAACGTTGAAGACTGTGGAAGGGAGCTTTTTACCATTTGAAGGTGTTGTGGCGCAGTGGTATAATCCTCAGGACTTTGCAGCGAGAACAGTCAGGTGGACAGGGTTCAATCCCAAGTAGAGCCCCACGATTTAAGCGTCATGATAAGGGGTCGCTGCCTCGATTAGGTCTTCTCTACTTAACTGCGATCCCAGCGCTTGGTGCTAAAAACGCAACTTCACCTTCACCATGATATACTTTGCATTTGAATGAGGATTGACCAATACTATTGATCAAATTCCCAAGCAACGCAAAGGATTGTGGTAAAAAGCTGCCTCCCACCATCTCTAACTTGTTGTCTTCTATTGGCGTTCCTTGTCCTGTAATTGCTATTTGAATTATGTTAACAAAGAGCCAATTTTCTGTTAATTGCTTTCAAGCAAGATTTACAACTTTACAGGTAGGCAGCCTTTCGATCTTGGCTACAAATATAATGTTGTCCCTTACGTTTTAGTTGTTCCTTGATGACACAAAAGTAAAGAATTTCATTACATGTTTCAAAGGTAGGTACAGTTATATACAGTATGAACAAGACTGTACAAGATGGACCATTTTAACAGATTTTGTACAAGATTTTGTACAAGATGGACCATTTTAACATGCCACTTTCCAAATGTTTTAGCACTTTACCCAAATTGAATGATGAATAAATAAATGCCGGAAAAACCCGTCTGTAAGCTGCCCCTGCATATACATGCATTTTTTTAAAGGAACTAAGAATTTGCGCCAGTACTGAAAGTTTGATAAAATTATCAGATTCTGATAACAATCTTCATGTTTACTTCTTGTGCCCCTGTGAGCATATTTGGAGCATACTGTATCAAAATGAAATTTTGAAGTCTTTCCAATGTTTAGACATTACTTATAAGTACCTTTCAAGGGGGGCTTGCGAGTAGTATGATACAGAAAAAAATAGTGAAAATAGAGTAAAAATTATATGCCAAGGGTTTCCATATTTTTCATGAGCAACTCATTTTCAAGCAATCATTCTAGATTGATCTGTAAGAAAAGTTATACTGGGTGTCTCAAAAAAGTACCTTCTTTCGACTAGAAAAAGGAACAAACCGATAAGATATCGGGACTTTTCAACTGGACAGCCAAATTTTTAATCTTCAACTTAAATGCACGTACTTTACATTTATAGATAGTCCACCAAACGCCGGAGATACGAGCTCCCAAAGTAAAAATTTTGAGTGCACCTGAAACCAGAGGTTTTGAGAAAGGGCCTAGCCATGATTTGATATCATGAGCATTTTCCAACGGAATTTTAAACCGTTCTTTTTAGGCTTTGCTTTGAAAAGAATCACACACGCATAGCCACGACATTAATTAAACAAATAGAAGAACAATATATCGAGAATAATATACTTGTGCCACATCTCCAGAATAAGCGTGCATGCGCACCTTTTCCGCTTTTTGATGCAAATAACTTTTCAATGGAATGTCAGGAACGATTTTTCCTCAAAAGAAAAGTTCTTTCAAGAACAATGAAACATCTCAAAGTAGAATTCTTTTCAAAAGTAAAACCTGAAAGAAAAAAGGTGAAAATTCCTTTGGAAAATGCCCAAGAAACCAAATCATGGTTAGGCCCCTTCTCAAAAACCTCTGGTTTCAGGTGCACTTAAAATTGTGACTTTGGGAGCTCGTATCTCCGGTGTTTTGTGGATGATTTATAAATGCAAGGTACGTACATTTAAGTTGAAGATTACCAAATTTAATTGTGTAGTCGAAAAGTCCCGACATTTTATCGTTTCGTTCGTTTATCCAGTCAAAAGGAGGTCCTTTTTTTCTGAGACACCCGGTACATTGATAAATTATTAATAACAAATTTTGTTTATGTATCAAAGAACAAATTAAGTTTTACCGTATTTTAAAGTCAATGGCATTGATTTGTGGTAATTTGTGCCTCTCCAAGCTACCTGGTTTTGAAGCATACTTTAAAATCACAAGAACTGATTATCAAATTCAATTTTAATAGTGCACACCACTTCAATTGGTTTCTTACTATGATTTTTTATATCCTTGATAAAGCTCTTCTATCATTCAGAAAATTGATATTACATAGCAAGAAATAGCGTTTTGACTAAAAATACTATTTTCTGCAAACTACGATTGCTCAAAACCTAGTTTTAACATGGAGCAATGCGGACACCTTTATTTTGAATAAATTTTGTTATTGGCGGCTACTACCTTAACTGCGAGCGGAGTAATCAACCTCTTCGGAGAAGCGCTGTGAGCGTAGCGAGCTACCTCTCCGGAGGAGCGAGCGAGCGGAAGAGTGACAGACTTGTGATTGTCACCTTATTGTAGACCTTTATAAACTACTAATTTTCCTCGATTAATTTGGAAGATACAGTGCTTCAAAATTTACTTGAACTCCTCCGAAGAGGTTGATTACGCCGCTCGCATTTAAGGTAGTAGCCGCGGATAAAAAAATTTATTCAAAATAAAGGTGTCCGCATTGCTCCATGGTTTTAATGCCGTAATTTCGGTGTCTTTCCTCTAAAAAACAACTAGAAACCGATCACAACATAAATTAATTTGTTCTTTAACACAAATACTGTACACTAAAAGAATCATAATCATAATCAAACTTTGGTGATTAGAAAAAAACCACTTTTTATTGGGTCACCCGGTATTATTTTGCTAATTTTGCTTGTTTATTGTATTTGACAGATTGTTGGGCTATTTCAAATGAATAATCATCCTATATATACTTCATTTGAAAAAGTAAAAATTATTGCTAGTTTCTCTAATCATTGTTTCTTCATGACATCATAGATGTAATGAAGAATTAGAAAAGCTCTTTTAAGAGAACACGTTGGAGAACATTTCAATGATTTCAAAGAAAGCGGCCCATTGCACAAAATTTTTCAGTGAGCAATGTTTCAACAGGTCATTTGTTTACGATCTACTTACTTAGGGACTCTCTCTAAACTTCTTCAAAAAGGAAGTCAGAACACTCCTTAGGAGTTGAGGTGGATGGTTGCGTTTTGGTCCCTGGGATCTCATGGTATTTTGGGGGTGGTGCTCTGTAGGTCCTGACTTGGTCAGGTTTTGGACCGGGCTTGTGGGGAGTGACACCTTTCAGGATGTTGTAGGCTTTGGGGGGTCTGGACGTATTCATCTTACCTTACTGATAATTAAAGCACGACCCCTAGGAAGCGCAGCCCTTTTGGTTCTTGATTACTTGCATGTATTTATTTATCTATTGATTTATTTATAGTGTAGCTGATAGAGCATCGAGCCTAAATATTAAAGGTAATGTGTCCATACAAGTAGGCCTCCCAGAGCAAGGCATGTGATCAATTAAAATTTCTTTTCAATCACGCATTACAGCATTTTTCTCTATTCATGTGATCAGTTTGAATAGCAACCAATCATTTGCCGAGGATTTGATGGATGTTGACAGGTTGGGTATACGCTGGCCTTATATATGGACACATTACCTTTAAACAAGGCATTGATGTAAAATGAGATATTTCATCGAATGATGTAACATATCAAAGGCGAAACTGCACTCTTTGTTAATTAATGTTGCATGATGCAAGAAACTGGTGCGTTGTAAACTCGTGTTCTTATATGTATCCTAATAAGGGCTGAAAACTATCAAAAAAGTCTATTGTATAGATTTTTGCGGTAAACGACTGTAGCAAGTTTCTGTCATTCCTAGGCCACTTTTACACTGTACTNGACACACTACCTTTAAACAAGGCATTGATGTAAAATGAGATATTTCATCGAATGATGTAACATATCAAAGGCGAAACTGCACTCTTTGTTAATTAATGTTGCATGATGCAAGAAACTGGTGCGTTGTAAACTCGTGTTCTTATATGTATCCTAATAAGGGCTGAAAACTATCAAAAAAGTCTATTGTATAGATTTTTGCGGTAAACGACTGTAGCAAGTTTCTGTCATTCCTAGGCCACTTTTACACTGTACTGGTACAGTTTTGATCCGTTACGAAGTTGCTACGATTAAAGACCGTTTACAGTGCTCCAGAACAGAATTATTTTATAGATAGAAGGAATAAAAGTGTTGCAGATTACTGTAGCAGGAAAGGAACAGTTTAAACGGGAGGCTGATCCGTTACACTTTCGTTACGGATTCAAAGTTGTACCAGTACAGTGTAAACGGGGTCCTAGTTTCATTTGCATTTCTATTAATGAAATAATACAGTTCGAAGACGTCGATGGTAAAACGGTTAAAGGGGCCTTTGCAACCGGCATACATAGCACGTGTCATCTCTTTGTTGTCAGCCATTTTAGTGGACCATAAAAATGGTGACAACAAAGACACCACATGAGGGTATATTCACAAAGCATGCCGGTTGCAAAGGCCCCTTTAAGCTCATTCATTTTTTTTCCGCGCAGAAAAGCAGTTCTTGGCATTCTTCTTCAGAAGACTCAAACTCAATAAAACTGGCGTATTTGAAAATGACTTTCCTTACATATCCCCTTGTGGAAAAGAACTGAATTACATTAGATGTGAAGATTGCCCAATCGTTTTCAGCCATATTATCCAAGAAGATGAGAACTTACCTAACACCACATGGCATCTAACCTACAACGGAATTGGTCCTAAACTCAAATTTGACTTCCAGCCAGAGAAACTGTGTATGTTACCACTGAGTGGTCGTGTTTATCACCCAGCTCCTGATAAAGTCGGAGGTATCGGGCTGGTGAAGTCTAGTTTGGCAATTGAAATGAGTCGTAATTTTGTGCACAAAGTTGGAGAGCCAGAAGTTGATCCGCCAACCCATTTTGCTTGGAATGATGTGGAATATGAACTTGATAATGAATTGTGGAATATTGCCAGCGAATATTCAACTAAACGTGCGGCCTAGGTTTTCAAAAACGACCCATGTCTACTGTTCCATTTTGGGGAGAAAGTTTCGAAAGTTTAGATAATACAAGTTTAGAAAGTTTAGATAATACAACCAATATCTAGGGGACTGCTGGAGAAAAAATTAAACTGACCGATATGTAGGGAATTATCTGCTAAAAAGTAGCCCATGAGGTCAGCACGTCTAATGTTTTGAGCAATGAAGTACCCTCCCCCGCGAGAATGTAGCTTGCATGCAGACTCGACTGATTTATGTTCAGATGTTCAAAAAGGTTTCTCCTCCAGTAGGAGAAACCTCTAAAAGAACTCAGTTGAGTCTGCACGCAGGCTACGAGAATGAAGCTTAGCTGATGTAGTTAAATATATTGTAAGTGCCATTTATAGAGGGAACTCGATGACCTTGTGTCTTTTCCCTCTACGAATGGCACCATATGAAGTATTTGTTGCCTAACTTTAGGGTTTTTATTTTGTATATATAAAAAAAGCTTAGCTGCCTGCTTTTAGCTGTTCATGCTTGTAAATCTCTGAATCTTTGCAATAATAAAAATAAGTAAAAATAGAAATAAAAATAAAAGATTATTGGTTTTCTTTTTATGTCTGCTTTTGAAACTAAGATCTGTCTCAAATTTGGGACTATCTCACGAGTGTCCCAAGGCCTATATTTTTTGCTTACTAAAATTCCATCGTTCAAAAAAACTAAAATTTGAGTTGTTGTTCTCTTTTGCGTAAATTTGCTGGACAAAAAGGTAGAGCCACTTTGCTGAAAATTTGAGTTATTGGTCTTTTTTCAATGAGGGACGGTGCAAATTTGTTTTATTACATTGCCGGTGGAGAAACAAAATTCTTGCAAAAAATCTGCTCACCCGGTATAATTTTTTTCAAAAAAACCGACTGCCCCGTCAATCCTTTCTGCCCCATACTCTTGGCATTTAATGTTTATACTACAGAGATGAATAAGCTAATGATGCAATCTCGTCCCCAGAGTGAGTTCGTTACCCTGCCAACCGCGAATCCATAATGGCTGCTAATCTGTCCATTTTCTGGAAAGATTTGTGCAATGTGTACCAGGGTGTTCACTCGGCTTCGTGACTAGCGTATGACGTAAGAACACCCTGGGAACGAGGTTGCTAATGATGATGTTTTCATCAACTCTGGTTGATCTAAAAACAGTAACAGTTTTTTAAGAAATTATGTTTATATTAGCAAATAAATATCACCTACGGTTCAGCACATAAGCACTATTGAAGTTGCAACTATTTTTATCCATAGAAATAAGAACAGGATGCGAAATTTTGGGAAATGTGATTAAAAGTTGGATCTATTGCGGATACTAAATTATTCTTAAGAAACAATGTTCGCGTTATTTGGTTCTGTTAATTGGCCCTCCTCCACCACTGACGAGCAAAATGCTATATTTGCCCCCACATGTCTAGGGCACTCCGGGCCCTTTAAAAAGATAACAATAACGGGTAGACCGGGTATTCCAAAATGTTGGTAAGACGAACGGCTATGAATCCCAGAACTACTTCTAGTGGCATGTGAGTGTGGCCCTTTTTGAAAAATGCGCCACCACTCAAAAATCCTTAAAAAAATGGCCCTGCTATGCTGGAACTTTCATTTACTAGCAAACAATTGTTAAAATATCACCTCATGAATAGGGCATTGCAGATGCGTTCATTAAAAAGAAACAGTTATTAAACCCAAATAAATCATCAGCAGAAATTTTATTCTATATATTTAAGAAAAGGCAACAGCTAGAATAATTCTTTTAAGTGACAGGCTAGGGGTACCCATAAAAGTGATCCCCTTTGCAATTTAAATAGTTAAACCCGAGAAAATCTAAAAGCATACTTCTATCCAAATATTAGCGGATAAACGTATTTTTTCACAAGGAAATAAGAAATTGTCCCTGCAAACTAAGAAATTGACCCAGTACTGACAGTTTTTTAAAATTACCAGATTTTCAGTACAGAAAGTTTTTTTAATAGTTTATTAGAATGGTCCTCAGATTCTCGATATTCTTATCGGTTGTGGGGGATCTCATATGCTTTTGTGAACATTTTCACAGGAACTTTTAAGAAACCATGAATCTGTCTAGACTTTACTCACAAGTAACAAAGTACAAAAAACAAACTTAAGTATGCTTTAGATTCCTAGATGAAATAAAACCTCCTTACTTAAAAAACATTACAGTATCCGACTTTCTCGATTTTTGGTGATCTGAGAGTTGAGTTTCTGGTAGAGTTTCTTATTAAAAAATATGTGCAAAGCTAAAGCAGCGAAAGACGATAACCAGCAGTGCTTTAATCCCTGTAAATCATGCGATGAAAATTAATTATTGATATCAAATATAAGCTTGTCCTTCTTTTCAGCCATATACTACAGACTACCAACCAGAGTAAAAGCATAGACGAGCTAATTCTAAAAGTAATTCTAAGAGTTTTTACCGAAAACAATTCATCCGATATTGCAGAGTGTTTTGTTGGATTCGAAATGGCATGCTAGGAGATCCACGAAGGTACAGGAAAAGCTGGATCTTTAACATTTTCTAGAAGCTCGTTATAGAACTAAAGTCTATCTCAAATTAGATGTCACGTGCAAATGTCCGCGAATAAAAGCAATTGAAGAGTTTGGATGAGTAATTTTGCGTTATCACAACTCTCACAAGACATCTAATTTGAGACGGGCTTTAATTTTAACAAATTTATCAAAATTCTATCACAGAGGATTATTTGTTTTATCCGCGAAAATTTCAGACTATGGAAAGGGATACATTAACAACGAAAACATTCGGACCAACAAATTTCGGACAATCATTTTCAGACAAAGAAATTTTGATGTAGATTGACAGAAATTTCGGACTACATTGCTCATAATTTGGACCACACTTCGACTTGCATTAAAGGCTGTAAAATCAGACATTTTGTATTTTGACCGATATCAACGGATGGAAGTTCCTTTAGCATGTTTTGCATCAGTCTGAATTCATTTGATGTCGTCATCATGAAAAGCAGACTGATACTCAGCTGCATAGAATCACCATATCAGCGACTCATTGGAAAATTCATGATACTTCAGAGCTGAAAAATTGGGGAGTACGCCAATATATCAAAACCTTGAAATAAATTAGGGTTAGGGTTAGGGTCAATATTGAAATAAATTAGGGCTAGGGTTAGTTTTGCTGTTAGTTTTGGGGTTAGGGTTAGATTCAGGGTTAGCGTTCGGTTTAGGGTCAGAGTTAGGGATTTCAAGATTTGATATATTGGCGTATTACCAAAAATTTGCTCCAGCCACGAGTCTAACAATAGTCTGTTTTCCTCTAAGCTTACGGCACGTGCACAAACAAGTCATAGCCGAAGAAACATTGGTATTTTTTATCATTTTTGTATGCCACTTCATAGACTGAAGACGTGGTTCCTTGTATTCGTTCAATGTTTTTAATCTGATGTTTTTATTTTCTCTCAATTTAAAGCCATAATCATCATTCAGTTCAATGCGGCAAACTGAGACTCATGTAGTGAGTCTATGCCACTTCATACGCAATCAATTTTTAAATACTTGACACCTCCGTTGTGATAACTATAAATAATAACAATAGATGTTACTTTCAAGCCGTTTGTTGCCAAAACTCCACATCGAATATGATTCGGGGCGAAATTAAAGGGATGGCTGGTTTGGACCTTGATAAGTTTTTCTCAGCAAAGAAGTCACGACTGATTGCCTTTCTGTGGCTGCTACACTATCTTTTTCTTGCCGATACTTTACAATGTTTTGCAACATTTCTTCTGGTGTCAAAGAATACTGCAGGGTTTCCTCCTCGGTAAGCATTTTTTTATATAGTGCACCTCCTTCGCCCTTGTCCTGTTGTTTGAATTCTAATACTTCACGAAGAATTTTGGCTAGGCCAATCATCTCTGTCTTTGATACCTAGATAAAGAAGATAGAATAGCACTGTATAATTAAAGACCCATTGCCAACCATGATCCTTTGCGGCACCAAAGTCAACTTTCCTATGATACGAAAGTTGTTTCTGGTCTAGGTTCTATTTGTTTTTGCTTTTCATTCGGCGAGCAAAGGATCATGGTTAACCATGGGTCTTTAATAACTGATTAACTACTATTTCAACATTTTGCTAACAGACAGATATGGCAGTTACTCTCCAGTGTCAGATAGAATGGGTTGTCTTAATAATTGGGGGTGGAGCGGTGGGAACAAAATTAAAACAAGCGGGCGGTCTTGCTGAGAGGTGTGGGGGGATATTTCAAAATGCTGTATTATCTTTAGCAGCTTGATCGATTCCGCTGAAGTTACGGAAAATTTTTGCTAACAATTTCAACGAAATCATGGGTAGTTGGACGCTGCAGGTGTGCTTATCGATGAGCACCGCGGGTGAGCTCATATTATTCTGCGGAGGAAAAATTCCTACACTTGAAAATAATTCAGATATGAAAAAATTGCCACGGTAGAAGTACATCAAAGTACCCAAGTTCCTTTCGAGCCATGCAGGCCAAAGAAAGAGGTAATAGAATCTTACACCACCTTTTTAAAGATTTGAACCCTATGTTAAACAACCATCATACCTTCACAGCAAATGTATAACGTGTACCATGAAAATCAGGGCTTGGGGGCCTTGCTGAATGTGGGATATTGTTCCTAAACATCACCATTCGACCATATTTGGGCATTACAGACACTACAAAAGAATTGAAAGATCAAACATACTACTTTAGCCCATCAAATAGCAGTGCAGCGTGTGGCGAAGTATGAATAGGAATAACGATTGATAATTTCTATCCAAAAATACCGACAACGTCATAGAAAAAGTGAACTAAAACGTAAATGAAAATGCAGTTTACTTCTATGGCGTTGTTAGTATTGTTTGCATAGTGTCACTAAATCATTATTTTCCCAGTTTGCAATGTTGATAAAACTAGCAAAACAGTAGCGATGTAGCCAAGCGAGTCAGCTACATAACAACGTAGATTGATTACACGAGTCTCAATTTTCCGCATTGAATTGAATGATAGTTGTGGCTTCAAACTGGGCTAAAATATTTTGCATATTTCTTTTGCAGAGTAGTGTTATTTGATGTATTCTATCATAATTTTCATGATTGCATGGAAATTGAGCTCTAAATTTGATTTTATCTTATATTTCCTGATTTTGGCTGATTTTGCCGCTTTTCTGGACCACACAAAGGAAAATGCTGACGTGAGCAATATCGGTGGCAAATTTTAGGTTACTTTTTATATTTTTGAAAAGTACCTGCCCGGGGCTATTAGCAAACCAAATCTGGTTGCTCTACCTATTATTAGTCAAGAGTTAGGTAGGGGGGGTTATTTTGCCCCCCAACCAAAATAGGGTAGTTCAGATAGCCCAACCACTATAGGGTTAAACAATTTGAATCCATTTATTATAAAGATAAACAACCATTTTACATAGTAAATGTGTTTTAAAAAGTCTATAATTTATACATGTAGGTATTTAATGGTGTCGTGAAACATGGAATTCCATAGTTGGTCGATAATTGTCTATTTTCAATTATTGGCCAAAGTTAAGCGTTTGCGACATGTTTTAACTATTTGAAGCTAGGTTTTACAACCAAACAAGTCTGTGCTACTTAGTAAATGTCTTCAACGTGCTAGACTAGTTGTTTAATGTAGTTGTGGATAGTGGCTAATCAAAGTTGGTAAAGTTTTAGTTGATCCAAGGATGTCTATGTTCATTTTTTGGCTTAATGTAAACGTTTTTTGACTTGTTTAAACTATTTGAAGTCATTTCTTATAAAGAAAAACAACAATTTTACATAGGAAATGATTTTAAAGTCTCTAATTTACTAAATGAAGGTATTTAATAGTGTTGTTCATTATGGAATACAAAAGTTGATCTATAATTGTCAATTTCAATTACTGGCGTAAGTTAAACTTTTGTGGCATGTTTTAACTATTTAAAGCTAGTTTTTATAACCAAACAAGGCTTTGCTACTTAGTAAAAGTATTTAACTTGCTAAACTAGTTGTTTAAATGTAATTGTGGATAGTGGCTAATCGAAGGTGATAAAATTTTATTTGATCTAAGGGTGTCTATGTTCATTTGTTGGCTTAATTTAAGCGTTTTTGACTTGCTTGAACTATTTGAAGCCATTTCTTAAAAAGATAAACACCCATTTTACATAGGAAATGAGCTTTAAAGTCGATAACTTACTAAATGTAGTTATTTAATGGTGTTGTGCAATATGGAATACCATAGTTGATCAATAATTGTCTATTTTTAATTATTGGCCTAAGTTAAGCGTTTGTTACATGTTTTAGTCAGTCGTAAAAGTTTTTCCGTTATTTGCTGTTGTCAGAATTTAATCAATCGTTGTTGAATGATGGCGTCCAAGAATGCGAGTTCAACTGCTGTTCAACCGAAAGACCGAAGAGATGCCCGTCGTACACTCGCAGGGTGGAAACATTTGTCGAGAACGGAGTTATGCGCCAAAGCAGCTTTGTATGGCGTAAGGAGGCGATAGCATTACGCCTGTATAGCGTATTCGATTCCCTGACTACTAGTGATAGTGACTCCATCATGTCGCAGAGTGAACCACAACCAGGACCATCATCAGTTGGCGTAAGAGATGTCCATGTACCAGACCAACCCCAACCTTCAAACACAGGAACTCATTGGTAACGCTGAGCCTTGAAGACCTCAAGAAATTAATGAAAGAAGTTTCCTCCAACTCTAACGCGCAGAGTTCCGTGAATCCTCCTTTATCTGGTGTTCTCCAGCTCTCACCATCATCCACAATATCGCAACCTCCAGCGACAGATGCCCCCCAGCAAGCATCCCAGCCGCCGCAACCAGCCCCAACTGCCCTCTCAGAGCCTCCAACAGCCACACTCTCATAAAGCTCTTAGAAAAATTCAAAATTAGCCTTGATGAAGGTGGTAAGGCAGGGGCTGTATTGATGGATCTCTCCAAGGCATTTGATTGTATCAGACATGATCTTTTGATTGCAACATTGCATGCTTACGGTTTCTCTCGTGAAGCCTTAACACTAATTAACGATTACCTCACAAATAGACAACAAAGAGTCAAAGTAAATGGGTCATTCAGTTCTTGGAAAAGCGTCCCACGTGGTGTTCCCCAGGGGTCAGTCTTAGGGCCTCTATTATTTAACATATACATTAATGATCTTTTACTCTTTATTCAAAACTCGGATACATGTAACTATGCAGATGATACTACAATCTATAGCTGCGATAAGAACCTGAACAATCATCATCATCATCATCATCATTAATTTATTTATACAGTAGGCGAGAATTAATTATAGCTAAATTTACAGCTAATTTAAGCCTACTCTACAATACAATATATACAATATTAAAGAAAAAATACATTAAAATATATCAAGGCTAATTACATGAGGCAAAAAACATCAACGTCCATCATGTTAGGCACCCAACT
>REGM01000127.1:354359-367821 GCA_004194415.1 Aurelia aurita
CATTGGTGACTCACAAGTAGAGATTGTTGAGAAAACTAAATACTTAGGAGTTCAACTAGATCAGCATCTTGTTTGGGATGAGCACACTACTTGCGTGCTAAGGTTTCTCGTGCTTTAGGATTTTTAAAATATGCTAAGAAATTGCTACCCCAGGAAACACTTAGCCAGATCTATAGAGGTATTGTAGAAACACATTTCCGATACTGTTGCTCTGTGTGGGGGAGCTGCGGGGGAATCCAAGCGACTTGCACTGCAAAAGTTACAAAATCGCGCTGCCAGAATCGTGACCAATAGCAGTTATGATGCACCTGCTGATGCCCTGATACAGAAGCTAAAGTGGCCAACTATCGCTGAAATTATCAAACGAGAGACAGCGAGCATCGTTTTCAAATCTTCATAAATGGTCTTGCACCTACGTATCTCTCGAATATTTTTTCAAAAAACCCTTCACGGGACACTGTCAAGTTAAGAAACTCTGACACTGACTTACGCGTCCCTCTTATGAAAACGACAAATGGGCAGAAATCATTCTCGTATCGTGGTGCGCACCTTTGGAATAATCTTGAACCGGAGGTCAAGCAAGCACCCTCTCTTTATGCTTTTAAAAGTCGATTATGAGTATGACCATAATGTATTTATTTCTAGATTCTAGTTTTGTAATTAGGTTATTAACGTTTTAGTTTCACATGTATTAAATTGTAAATTGTAATTTTTATGGCACGGCCCCCTGAAAAGCAGCCTTAGCTGACGGGGTTACCGTGGTTAAAGAATATAAAATCAAATCAATTCAAAATCAAATCAAATCAAATCAAAGTTAATTAAAGCGATGAAAGCTAACGAATATATCGATTTAAACACTCTCCTACCCAATTCGCTATACGACTCAATTGCCAAACAGTCTTATAGCCTTCAAGTCCAACCTGGTGCAGGTGGGGATGAAACTGTGTCACTCACGAAAACTCGCCGCACCGCTCAGAAAATCTCTAATTTCGTAACATGGCTAGAAGCATGGAATGTTTTCATTCGAGGCATGGTGCATTTTCAGCCTCTCCTCGCCCCCGATTTATTGGCGTATCAAGATTCTTTCTCCGCTTTGTGCCGCAACTATAACTTTCAAGCTTGCTACAAGTACGACATAGCCTTTAGGATGAATGTCACAAGAAACCAGTTTCTCCCTTGGTCGCGGCTCGATGAGTACGCTTTCAACCGATTTTTACGTTGCGCACCGCCCTCCCAGCCCCAAGCATGTTTTAGATGTCACATGTCTGGCCATTTTGCGGCGCATTGCCCAATCCTAAAGCCACGTGATGGTGACGCACGCTCTGGCCAGAGCACAGTTTCTCAACCCTATTCGTTCACCAACCAGCCACCCTTTTGTGCAGCCTCTTATCAAAACCCTTGCCGCCATTTCAATGCAAACTATTGCCGCGACCAAGACTGCCGCTGGCCCCACATCTGCAACCGGTTCCGCGGCCCTCACCCAGCACCATATTGCCCAAAACTTAAACAATAACTTTAATTCATTACCTGTTTACTTCATCATTAATTTATTTATACAGTAGGCGAGAATTAATTATAGCTAAATTTACAGCTAATTTAAGCCTACTCTACAATACAATATATACAATATTAAAGAACAAATAAATTAAAATATATTAAGGCTAATTACATGAGGATAAAAACATAAAAGTCTATCCTGTTAGGAACCCAACTTGTGGTATATATACCTTGCAAAGCCTGCAGTTGCACTTGTCACCTTTCCAGCACCTTTACTCCTTTACTCAAAGACTCCAATCAATTCAAAACAATTACGTAAAGCACTAATTGATCATCCTGATCAATTATTCGTTAACAGTTTAATTCACAGTTTTGAGAAAGGTTTCTCTGTTGGCTATTCAGGCCCAGAATTTTGTAATATTGCTTCTAATTTGCTGTCTTGCCTCTACCAATTCAATGGCCATCTACAATTGTATATTTGAAGAGCTAAAACAGAAACGGATGTCGGGTCCTTTTACAACCCCGCCATTACCATACTTTCGAACGTCACCAATTGGCGTGGTACCAAAGAAAGACAGCAATAAATTCCGTATGATTACAGACCTGTCCTCGCCAAAGGGTTTAACGATTAACGATTTTATTAACGACTAAGAAGCCTCTGTTACTTTAAACAACTTCGATGCAGCTGTCTCCATAGTGTCCAGCCTGGGAAGAGGGGCACTCATGACCAAATTAGACATAAAGAGTGTATTTCGTATCTGTCCAGTAAGAAAAGAAGACTGGCATTATTTAGGATTTTCATTCATGTGTTTGTTTTTTGTCGACTTATGCCTTCCGTTTGGTCTTCACTCCTCCATACAACGTTTTACTCAGATATCGGACACGCTTCTTTGGCTTGTGAAATTATGAGCATATATGTGGCGCTTGGTCACGAGGGCCTAAGCATGATTTTACGATTTTCGAGACTGCACTGGGTTTCTTTCTCATCATATAAAAATTCCATAATCTCTGAAGTCTGAGGAGTTTATCTATATGCACACAAGATATCTAACATTTTAGTTCGTGCTTGGGAGAGAGGCTTTGTTGCGAAAATAAGCATCGCAAAACATTGCGAAATTCGAAGCTGCGTGGTGTTGAAATCTCGAAATCTCCCCCATTTTCCCAGCATGCTTTTCTTTTCGTAAAAAGGTCTATTGAGCTACTTCTGTACATGCGTAATTTGAAATTGTTTTTGGAGCAGCTCACCATAGCTTTTTATTTTTGAAAGTTTGATGACCAATTAAGTTGAAAAACTCACTATTTCAAAAGCCTGGATCTTTCGTTTTTATCACTGAATAGATATATTGAAACAAAAATGGGTGAAAAGGTTCCTTTGATGGTAGAAGAAGACACAAACTAAGAAGGTTCCTTTAGTCACAGAAAATAGAAAGTTACTCTGTGGACTGTATCTTTGTATTATTTTTTATCATTTTTCTGATAATATCATGTTAGATTGATCGACAAACTTTTAAAAATAAAAAATTGAATGGTTGAGCTGCCTCAAAACACTTTCCAATTGCCCATGGATAGTAGTAGCAGTACAATTTAATAGTCATCTGTCTTAGGCTGCCTCAGAAATTTTGAGTTAATACACATCCGATTTAAACATGTGAGGTCGCTAATTGCAAGTGGAGATCTCATCTATATTATAAAGTTAAAATCATAAACTTTATAAACGAGGCTCCTCCGCAGGAACTGTTCAAACGTTAATACATATTTATTTAAGCACCCGGTAGTTGGGGTCAAAACGACCAAATAAAATGATGAACAAGAACAAAAATGCAGTAGAACAGTACAATAATGCAAAACAATATTTTGAAAATTTCTGCAATACAATAAAGCCTTCATCAAACGATTAGTCGATCCATGCTGGAAAATATTCTGACCTTAGTTTCTCGTACGTCAAACTGCAGTCCAAATATTGTCCAGCATTGACCTCGTAATTGTTTAATAACCGCATAATATAAAATTCTATTTAGAAGTAGTCTGTTATCTATATCACATCAGGTTTACATCATACTTGGAGTGGATTTTCTTGAAAATGTCTGAGAATTTGTTATCAGGAAACAATGACTCTAATATTGATTCAAATTGAACATAAAACAGTCTTTTGTTCAAATTCAAATGCTGAAACATGTCGAACATCCTGAAATGAAACATAAACAAAATACACATTTGCTGTCAATGCGGTATATCGATCAATGAGGACAAGTCACCTAACATGACTAATTGGAAATCTCATGGACCTTGTTCATGAAGGTAAAACTTCTAAAAAAAAGCAAGCTTGTAAATCAAATAGCTTTTAACTGCATGACAATCACATTCCCATAACTACGTCATCACCAGCACCGCGCGCAATGCATATATGGACTTGTAGTTTTTGGAAAAATCAGCCTGAAGTTTCTTATAAGTCGATTTCTTAGTGGTGGGTTTTTACTGTTTGTAAGTTAATATTATGCCAATAATAACTGTTTCCGAGGGCAAGGACAAAAAATATTAACCCGAAGCCGCCAATACAAGACCGAGCTTGCGAGGTTTTGTACAGAGGCCAAGCCTGGCTGTTTGAGGAGAGCAATAGCACTTGCTCCCCTCCAGGCTCCCCTCAAATGCTGGAGGGGAGCTGTAGATTGCTCTCCTGAAATTTTAAAGAAAGTAAATTGCACTCCTTTAACTCTCTTTTTCCTTTGGTAATCTATGTATTCATTTAGGAATAGCTCACCTGAACATAACCAGGAGAGCCAATTACTTCCCCGTGCTAAACATCCTATGGCCAGGCCTGAGAGGCTGATGGTTGATATTTTTGGTATTGCCCGAAGGAAGTAGTTATTATATAGCTTACTACCCTATGGTCAGGACTGGGTGAAGGCTTCGTTTTTTAAAAAGTAAAAAGATACTTTTAAAAAGCAAAACGATCGAAGACCTAGCAGGAAGCCTTTCAAGAACGATTTTAGTCTCATTTTGAAAGTAGCTAGTAAAGGAGCAGTTTTGATTTCATAGCTCAACTGGTTCCAAACAGTAACGCCTCGATAGGAAAAGCTCCGTAGCCCATTTGAGGTCTTACACAGTGGAATCTTGAGATCAACATCGAGAGAGGTGAAAATCTTTGCTAAGAGACGCCGCTGTTTAGATCTGTGTAACATTTAGAGCACACTCATGATCTGGAATCAGGTCACAAAACATTAAGACGGAATTTGCAAAAAAAAGTACTCCTGTGTAAAAAATCCCCAAAAATCGATTATCAAACCTATGCTAAAAAATGTTTTTCTTAGTTGCTTTGTCAATGACCCAAAAATATTTAAAGATGATAAAATTTATGTTTTCAATACGCGAAGGTAAAAAATTACGTGTCGAAGAACCTTATTTTTAGCTATGGTTTTTAAGAAAAATAGTCAATCTTGCCTAGAGCCAAATTTTAAAATCATTTATTTTCCTTGAGGTCTCCAATGATAGTGTGCTTTTCTTTCTGTCATTTATGACCAACTTAAAAGCATAATATGCACACAGAAAATGATTTGGTAATAATCAGTGCATTTTTGCAGTATGATTCAAAACCAGACAGCCCCAAAAAGAGCCAAATTTGCTAATCTTTAAGAAAATTACCAAATCAGCTATGTCTAGGAAAATAATTTGGTCTTTCATCTACTTGCCAAAAAAAAAATAAATTTTAAGATCGGCTTTGCAATCAAATTTTGGAGATTTTTCAAATGGGAGTACTTGTTTTTGGGACATCCCGTACTTCTCTAAAATTCAAGGAAAATAATAAATTCGCGCCATTTGTTGCTAGGGTGACCGAAAGATGCCATCCTGAAAACGCATCGATTTCCTTTTTCGGCTTGCCTCGTTTTGCATCTGTGCCAGTTTGGGATCGATCCAGCCGTTTACACGAGGCTCTGACGGGATCGATCCCATTTCATTTCATTTCATTTTTAATTATTTACCCAGGGTAATACATTCAGTTATAAAAGAATAAACTGATTTACAATGTGCCCTGCTAAAAACCTAAACTAATAACAATTATGTTGCTATGATTAAGTTATAAGCTATAGAATAAGCGTAAAAAAGAAAATCTCAATTCTAAGAAAGGAAAATTGACCAAACTCTATGTTCGATGTGTGATATTCATTTTTGAATATCTCTATTACTTTTCAAAAACGTTTTTAGCCTGTTTTTGAAAATCGCCAGCGATTGGGCGGTTTTAATTTCGGAGCTCAATTGATTCCAAACAGTCACTCCGCGATATGAAAAGCTACGTTGCCCATTTGATGTTTTACATAGTGGGATCCTAAGATCTGTTTCAGTATTGCGTAGGACCCGATTCCTTGAATCAGACAGTTTGTGAAACATGTCCTGCATATAAGGAGGTGCTAGTTCATGAAGGGATTTATAAACAATGGTAGCTGTTTCAAAATCAACCATTTCTTTTACATTTAGCCACCCGAGTTGAGCTATCAGCGGCAGCGAAGTTTTATCGAAAGGACTGTTGGTCACAATACGAGCGGCTCGATTTTGTAGCTTTTGAAGTTTTAGTATGATGGTATCACCAGCGCAACCCCAGACCGAGCAACAGTACCTAATATGTGGTTCTACTATGCCTAAATACATTTTCTGGACAGTCTCTAAAGACAGATATTTTTTGGAGTACTTAAGCATTCCTACTCCTCGTGAAATCTTGTTGAGTGCAACAGTAATATGCTCTTTCCAACTCAGTTGGGAATCGATTTGAACCCCAAGATATTTCACGTTGCTTGTAAAAGCTATCCTATCCTCGTTGATTTGAAAGTCGGGACCGACTGTGGTATCATTCAGGCCCAGTTTCCGCAATCGTACTCCAGAACCTAGAATCATGCTTTGTGTTTTGGCGACATTAAGAGAAAGTTTGTTTCCCATTAACCATAAACGAATGTTATTAAGATCAGTATTGATGACTTGGGTCAAATCAGTAACATATTTCGAGGAGTAGGAAATGCTCGTATCATCCGCATACATTGTGGCCTTAGTTCTATCTAAGGCAAATGGCAAGTCATTAACGTATATCAAAAAGAGGAGTGGACCAAGGCAAGAACCCTGAGGCACTCCACAATTAATATCCCAGACTGGATTGTTCTGGTAAGCGATCCCAAACTAGCAAGGATAGCAGATCGATCCCGAGCGACCGCGTGTAAACGCAAAACCGATCCGTACCAGTTTGGGATCGATCCCGTTCTGGATCGATCCAGTTTTCTCTCGTGTCAACGAGGTCTGAAGAAGATATATGAAATATCGAACATTTTCACACAAGCAGTCTTGTCTTACTTTTGTTGTTAACTATCAGCAAACAAGGCATCTCGATAAAATCTGATAAAATTTATTTACAGTAGGCATAAATATACAAATAGCTATGCAATAAGAGCTAATTCAAGCCTATTATCAACAAAAACAATGAATATTTATTAGAAAATACAATTTAAGATGAATAGCAACAAAAATGCAATAGGAAATCAGATTTACAAGTTATTTACATTTTGTCTATGCGATGATATTTCTATCAAGTCTAGAAGCCAACCTGAGCCACGAAAGGTCCACATAATCTACAATTGCATTCCTCTCCTTTCAAGATTTTGATTCCCCTATTAAAACTGAAGAGGGTATATGATTGTTTTATGTCGTTGGGAGTGCCTGCCATAATCTACACCCAAGAAACGATATCGTCTCTAAGCCATAGCACGTAGTAAGTAAGTATAGTTTGAAACAACAAATCGCATAGTTATTCGCAATCAATTTTCAAGAATAAATTGTATTTTTCTAATAATCGAATATAATAGGCTTTTACATTATAAGCCCAGGATTTTTCTACATTTTCCAAGGGTGGTCTTCAACTTATGGCCATAGCTGTGGACTGAAAACCTTCATGTGACAGTTTCCCTGAAGCCGTCCTTTTCGCGGGGTTTTCATATTTTGTGAACAAGTCAAAGAAAATGAAATCTACATGGATTGATGTCAAATCCAAGTGAGTAACACATTTTTTAGGTCAACACCCTTGTCGGCAGGACCACTACAATTTCAGATAATTTATATAAATTTCATTGTAACGTCATGGCAAAACGGCGCAAAATTTTAAAACACAACATTGAAATTCGGAATATATATGGAAAGTTGACCTGAAATAACTCAAAGACAACTCAAACCACAGGGCCATCAGTTTAAATATTGTTTAAATTTTAATGTAAAAAAAAAAATGGGGAGAAAATGCGATGGCCCTGTGCTCAGACGTCAGAGCAGTAGAAGTGCAGCTCCTTGCGTCAACAAATGTTATCGACTAAAACGTGGTCTTAAACTTTTGGCCACGACTGTAATATTGGAATTGTCAATCATGTCCAAACATTGACGAGAAATTCATTTACCTTTTTCACTTTGTTATTTAGGATTTAGGGCCATATGTTATTCTTTCTCTTGAAAATCGACGAAAATGCCACTTTAGCTTTAGGGTTATTCGCTTGTATTTGCTTCAGTGTGCTTGTATTTGAGAATCACCGACGATAGTGACCTTGAATGTCTTCTTTTTGCTGTTAGATTCACTTGGATGTTTATCTTGCCTGCTTTATTCCTTGCTTGGTTGTTGGTTTTATTACGGTTTTGGAAGTTATATTTTGTTGTTGTTCTGATCTTTCAGTTGTAATCACATTTGTCTTTCCATCCGAATTGGAACTGTTGTTATCTGTCATTGTTATTTTGTCTCAATGGGATTCATCGTTCCCCATAGGCAAGGCGTTCTTGTTTGGCTGAGCTGCTGGTTGAAAGATGTCATCTCCAAATGAGTGGACTTTGACCTTTGCTTGGTTTTGAGCATTTCGAATTTCCAGATCTTTTAATCGAAGTTTCAATGACATTTTTTCTTCCAAGAGTTTCCTCGAATACAGCCTTTCTTCTTGCAACAGTTCATTTGTTTTCTGCAGGCGGCTTGCTAATAACCCTACCGCTTTCAAGTCTGAAGGGGGAAGTGAAATCGGTGATGTTTGGCTGACATTGCTTGGAACCATATTGTGGGATCTAAACTTTGCAACTGGAATCCCAAACTGTTTCAACGTTTCCAAGATTAACATGGCGATTTGAACACCAGTCTTCTTGCAGCAGTCAACAAATGTCAAGAATCGGCTCTTGAACAGTGAATTCTTGAAGTTCCATCGTCAAATACCGGATGATGAAGGTAGTTTCCCAGGGGGGGGGGGTACTTCCCAACTTTCAATACGGGGGGGTCCGTGCCAATATTTGGGGTCCAAAATCTTAAATAAAATAAATATTTGGGGTCTGTGAACAACAACATAAACATAATTCAATATTTGGGGTCCATGAATCTGAAAAAAGGGAGACTCGTGAAATTTGGCGCAATTCATTACAGTGACAGATTCAATCATTCGTATGCCCCGTACTTTAGTGTTCATCCGTTAATATATAATGCAATAAATAACCACATTTGGGGTCTTCATGACCCAGAATAAAAATAAATAACAATATTTGGGGTCTCCAAAGCATTAGACTCAATATTTAGGGGTCAGCAAAGAAATACTGGCATGGACCCGCCCGTAATGAAAGTTTGGGAGTACCCCCTGGGGGTAGTTTGCTCAATATGACTTGAATCGGGTGTTGCATCAATCATGATTGAGTAGTATTTTGCGTCATCGATTTCATCCAAGACACGATTGCGAACGTACTCTCCACAAAGGCCAATGAACTCGTTCTGGGATGAAGCTGAAAGATAATGAGCTTGCAGTCTTTCACCTTTTTGTTGGGATACTTGAATCTTCGTCACATGCTCTCGTAGAAGTGGATCATAGTGAGATAGGAGCTCGATGAGCCCAAAGAAATTTCCATTGTGAATATCACCAATTCTTTGTCAAGATCCACGAAAAGCCATTCTTCTCTCACCAAAGAAGACAACAACATCAATGATTCTTGAGAGAAATCTTCTTCCATTTTTCTTCCAAACGCCTATCCAATTCACGCCAGGCAAGGTAGTATTTTTTGTGCGCTGTACTGCGCTCATGCTCGGGAAGCCTGTCGAAAAGCTTTCGCCATTTTTGTGCAGTACTCCATCCATTTCCTGATGCCAAGATTGAATGGGATGATGTTTGGTCCACTGCATTGGGGAAATGTCTGCATGGTAAATAGAACAAAGCACTCTTTACAGGGCTGAACACGAGCCATCGTCTGGAATCCATTTCACCATTCTGTTTTTTGTAGTTCAGCACACATGTTAGGAATTTTCTGCCAGTAATGTCATTGGGAAACTGCTGTGGATGTGGTAGATGGCCTTTTCGTATCATTTCTTCGATTTCCTGTGATGTAGGGGCTGCTGGAGACGTTCCGATGTCAAAACCAAAGTGATCTGACTTAGTTTGTTCAGTAGGAGTGACTTTCTCTTGACTTGGGGGTGCTTCTAGAGATGCTCCCGACATTGATTCATCAAGATCAGAGAGCTCTGATGAAAAAGCTAAAGCTGTGGGTTGAGGGCCAGCTTGTTCTTCAAGGGCCAGCTTGTTCATCATCTTTTTCAGGTGGAGCTCGCTTTTTGACACTAACACCAAATAATGTAAGTGCACCTCTTCTTATTTCTTTATCTTTCTGCTCTCTTTCTCGTCGTTTCTGAACACCAGATTTGTGTTGATAGAAAGACATATTTGCTTTGATCTCTCAGCTGTCCTGTTCTCTCCAGTACTTCTCCAAATCTAATCTAAAGCCATTGAATATTGCCACGCTTTTATGTCTAAGAGCGGCTATTTTTGCCCAAACTTTATTCCTTTCAAGGATCTATTTACAATGTTCAATTTCTTCATCATTCATCGATCACTTCACAAAATTCAATAATTAGCGCAATTAAAACCTCGTTCAATGGCTTTAGATTAGATTTGGAGAAGTACTGGAGAGAACAGGACAGCTGAGAGATCAAAGCAGATATGTCTTTCTATCAACACAAATCTGGTGTTCAGAAACGACGAGAATATAACAGAATATAACAATAATGCCTCGTTCAATTCCTACCCTGACCATTCCCCCGGGCTGCCCGGGGGTCAACAAAATGTTTGTGCGCAAATGCCCGGGGGCCGGGATTTTTCTTTAAACTTTTTCATTGGAATCCAAAAAAAGTTTTAGTCAGAGATATTATTTAAAACTTGATATGTTGGAGAACATGAAAGATCATTTATTTCGAAGACTTCATAGAATATTGCTGATTCAAGCGACGCAATAGAAGATTCATACTCAGAAATAAATAAGTTAACGATTATGTAACAATAGCCATGGCCTTAGCTATTTGTATGCAATCAGGCGAAGACAAGACACTTGTCTTTTATTTTCCCGAACAGCAGAAACAATAAGAATTTAATTGAACGTCGAACGTTCCAAAACCACATGTTCTCTTATTACAAGTGTTTTTTCCAAAATAGCGAAATCTCACAAGTGCAACCGTGCTTGTGAAAGTTGAAACTATGGTAACGAAAATTTCATGCTCCTCTACAATATTTCCATAAAATTCTAAAGATCCCGGGTGTTGTCAAATGCCCCGGGGCCGGGAAAAAATTTGCTGTCAAATGCCAGGGGGCGGGGAATATTTTTTGTGCAAATGCCTGTGGGTGTCCCGGGGTAGGAATTGAACGAGACATAAGTAAGTCTTTACAACAACGTAAGAACAAACCACTGCCTAAAAGCATGACGTTATAATACGCATCGATTTACTGGACGTTCATAAATTTAGATATGATGTAACGCTGCGATTTGATTTGTGATCACAACAAAAAGTTTATTATTAAGTGCAATAAACCCGTGATATCATTGGAACGTGTAATGGACAAGAAAAAATCTTCATTTTTACGGGCCCCTAGCGGGGCCCTGCTTAATGATGCCATTACAACATACAATGGAAAAAACAAAGCTTCATTTTTACGGGCCCCGGGGCAGTTGCCCCGGCTGCCCCCCCCTCTCGGCGGTCCTGTAGTTAGGATTAGATAGCAAGAGCTTCCAAATTTGCGTCCGAACACCAAACGATACGATAACTGTAGTATGATGCGGTAACATAATGTCATGCTGAGCAGCACTGTTCGCCCGAAGCATTGTTCATCAGCAGCAAATGCTCATCATCTTCATCCTGGTAGAGTGGCGCTTTCAAAGTGGTGCTACCACTATTTTTGACAAAGTGGACACGACATAATGTTCTCGATATGAAATAAGCAGAGAATGGAAAAGTTCCTCGGCACATGTTTCTTTAGCATTTATCAACCTCCCTTTCGGCTCATGCAGTCATTGACGACATTAACGATTTACTTCAACTTTAAGAAGTTTAGAAGTTGTTCTTATTAGACTCTAACATCTCTATGAAAAATATAGGGGACGAATAACGTTTTTGCCATAAAGTTTTTATTGTTCGTCAAAGAATTATCAAACGAACATAAATCGGAAGATCTAGAAGTGCTGAATTTTGAGAGGAATTTGAGTTTTGACATCAGCAAAGGGGGTTTTTCCTCTGGAAAATCTAGTAGTTTCCAATTCAAGTCGTGTAAACATCAATTTTATGTCATCTGTAAGCACATGTCCCCAGTAAGCATATTTCAGATCTGTTTCTTGTGAATTGCATTATTCTTTAAATATTGACCAAGGATTGAATCCTTGTGTTGGTGGCATACATCATTAATAAAACTTACTGCTATCTTGTGGGGAGAATATGATGACTTTTTACTGTGGAAGCGCAAACTATATGAATATGAGGTCTTCAGATGTGAAATCATGGGGCTTTCAGACGACTGAAAACGGATGTCTGCACCATTTGTAACAAACGTAGCTAGACTTCCCAGGGGAAAAAACTCCCTTTACTGAGCTCAAAACTCAAATTCCCCTCACTTTTAAAATTCCACTCTATAAGATCTATCGATCGAGGCCTGGTTCATAATGTTTTGATGGCCAATACATGTGTTGGAGTTAAAAACGTTATTCTCCATTTAGTTTTTGGGAGTACTATAGTGAATGGCTAATTAATAGCTTATCGGACACTATCAGTTCATTATGCGCAGATCAAATCTACTCTGCTTAACTTAACGAGGTGAAGCGTGAATTATAAACAGCTGATTTTACAAACCTTCCTACACCTTCTCTGGTTACCTCAGTGCCGAGGAATCGTTTCAGCTCATCTGTAAGTAAACATAGTGAAATTAAAATCATGCCTTGGCCTCGGATGCCTTTATTTTACTTTGTTTACAATATATTACAGATAACATTAAATCAGAGTGTTACTATAACGGAGTAAGTTTACAACTTTTGAACATTTGTCAGTTTTGGAAATAGTAGTGGGTAGGTAATAATAACCGGAATGCGACTTTAAGTTGACTTACTGTATCCGTAATCGATTATAAAACCTCTTTTCTACTGGACAGAATATTTCACGCGTAAATTATTCTACACGTAAATCAAATGGTGCAGACACAGATTCCAGAGTTCTGCTTGGCCTACGACGCTGTTGAATTAATGATTATCTTAGAAGCTGATTGACTTACAACAACACACAGTTAGAGTAAGGCTCCCTCAACTCAAAACTCTTGCATTCAGATTTTCGCCCGATAACAAAGGTAATCTTATTTTCATTTCACAAAACCGAATTAAGCAGGGAATTTCTTATAATTACAGCTTTCACATCGCTATAATATCATTTTTAACTACAGCAGAGATCTATTGAGAAATACAAAGACAAGAACAAGCGCCATTATTATTATTATTATGTTCTCCAGACCCTGGACTGCTCAGGGGCACAGTCACGGAAATGACGTGCTGGAGTTCGTCTTTTGTCTTTGTTAAAATCCTTCTTTCTTCTTCTTTTTTTTGTTTGTTTGTTTGTTTTTTTTTTTTTCTTTTTTCTTTTTTTTTTTTTTTTTTTTTTTCTTTTTGTTTTTCTTTGCTATTTTTCTTT
>REGM01000127.1:367843-386354 GCA_004194415.1 Aurelia aurita
TTTTTTTTTGTTTCTTTTTTATTTTATTTTGTTTTTTTTTTGTTTTCTTTTTGTTTTTCATTGTTAATTTTCTTTATCTTTGCATATTTGGGAGTATATTTTCTTTACCTTTGTTCCCATTTTTTCTATTTCTTTGTCGCTACCATCAAGAAAGGTTAGTCTATCCCAAGTTGTCTGTCTCGCCGTGTCATCCGTGAAAAGGTATTTTGTTCTTTTGCAGTGTAAGACGTAATGTTTGGTACTCTGCAGTTTTTCTAGACAGTACAAACACCTCCATCTTCCTTCCTTCCAATAAGGTTTCCTTGGCTCTGGGTCTAGTACTCCAGCTCTTGCTCTCAATACCGCTGAGGCTACTTTTCTTGATAACAACATGTACCTTTTTGATTTGCTTATTTGGACCTTATCCAGTGCGTTTTCCTTATATTTGCCACAATCATTTATTTCGTCTTTTATTTTTGACTCTATTTTTTTCCATGTTTTTTATAAATGATTTTTTTGCTGTAATATCTGTAGGGCCTATCATAATGATAGTAATATATATATAATAAATAATTTGTTTAAAGTTGGCGTACAACTCTGCTAGCTATGTAAAATCTAATTTATGCCAACTATCAGAAATATCATAAAGTATATGTTACAAGGTATCAATTTTAAAGTAAGAATAATTTAAATAAAACCTAAGCCAGAAATATATACTTTACACAATCTACAGTCACACTCTATTTTGTGGGTTCTTAATTCTTTCTTAGCCTAGCTTCCATGAAGTTGCTCCTTCCACTCATCCCATCTATTGAAAACTTGCCGGCAAAAAAACTGTGACATGAACAGATAATTGAAACCACAACCACTATTCTTCCTTATCAACGACAAAAAAGACATAGGGGATAGAACAAAAAGTTCAGTAAAACGTCCAATGTGAGCGGTCCTAGCGAGCAGACTGTGACATGTTTTCAGAGCGAACAGTAGGAACCCAAAACTTGATTGTAAATGAATGACACAAACAATATAAGGAAAACCAAGAAGCACCAGGAACAACTGAAGTGATCAAATTGAACCAGGCTTAACATTTTCATAAGGAATTTTAGCATCCATTGTTGCAGTTTTAAAAAATCACCGAAATTTGAAGATACAACTGATCTATAACACTTCTTTCTGTTAATTTCATTCTAATTTTTCGTTAATCACTGCAACACACTCGGAAGTAGGAACTGTTTAAAATTGATAAAAGGCATTTCACCATTTTCCATGTGATTTCGTAGAATGCTTTAAAAAGCAGTATAGCTTCGAAAATGTTAAATCACACCTTTTCGCTCCAGTGCAGCTTTCAGAAACAAGCTATACCTTATTTAGCTGCGCACAGACTTTACTTTCTTGTGGAGGAGGAATGGAAAAGAAGCTTTTCCCTTCCTCATCCGCAACAAAGTAAAGTCTGTGCGCAGGCTATACCTTATTTTATTATTTGTTCTTTCCTGTAATAAGAGAAAAAGGAAATTAAAGATCTTTCTAGTTTTTACGAATTTTCAAACTTAAAAATAATTCTCATTGGAACACCAGTTATTATATAAAATATCCTGTGAATATTTGAATAGTCTCACCAGGAATACTGCCAAGCATTTTCGCCTTTGTTACCATTCGCATTCTTCTACGAACATCATGTGGCCTTACAGGATAAGGGTCTGCTAATATTCCTCCTGGCCAGAAAGAATCTCTGAAAGAAGCAACGTTGTAATTGCAATGTTAAGTGTAATATAACATTTCGAGTTATCACAACTCTGACCTGAAATCTAATGTTAGACAGACTCTAGTACNAAGAGAAAAAGGAAATTAAAGATCTTTCTAGTTTTTACGAATTTTCAAACTTAAAAATAATTCTCATTGGAACACCAGTTATTATATAAAATATCCTGTGAATATTTGAATAGTCTCACCAGGAATACTGCCAAGCATTTTCGCCTTTGTTACCATTCGCATTCTTCTACGAACATCATGTGGCCTTACAGGATAAGGGTCTGCTAATATTCCTCCTGGCCAGAAAGAATCTCTGAAAGAAGCAACGTTGTAATTGCAATGTTAAGTGTAATATAACATTTCGAGTTATCACAACTCTGACCTGAAATCTAATGTTAGACAGACTCTAGTACAGTATTCATTAGTTTTTTAATCGTTGTAGTATTTATGTGTAATTGTATGTAGTTTAACATTTTTCATGTAATGGCCATGAGGGTCATAGTCTTTTGCTCCTCATAGTATCGTACTTGTAGTATTGTAGAGTAGTTTGTAGGTACTGTAAACAGTACTATGTATTTGTAAAATATTAATGGAATGTAAAAAAAAAACAGCACCAAGCAGTTCTGGATGTGCTGCGTTGTGATACAACCAGCGCAACTACTGAGTGACTAAAACACAAAACGTGACAAAACGATTTTGTAAAAAAAGAGTTTTGTTGAAAAACTATAGTCTTTGATAATGTTTCTCCTTCAGAACAATGACAATTAAATGTATCCATTCAATCCCTAGGGACATGAAATAAATCATGATACTTTTCCTCTTGTACCCAACCACAACTGGTGTATTGTTTAAATAATTTCTTAGAGAAAAAGTGTGTTTGTCATGGTCTACATGGTTTAGAAGTTCACAAGTGCACATAAATGAATTCAGTTCAAAGGCTTATTTTAGGAATGTCACGAAAGACCTTTTTAGTAAAATTGCTTGCAACTATGGAATGGAAGGACCGATTTCAACCAAATAAATTGTCATATGCAAGTTGTCTTTTTTATATGCAACACATTTTCGAAGAACGACTTTGCAAAGTTAATTACAGCTATATGAATTGGCAAACGCCCTACATTTTTTTGACTCACCTGGTAGATAGACATAGATCTTAGGCATTGCAGAGCAAAAAGAGCGCAAATACAAGTAGTTCAGAGGCACAAGGGGGAGCATTGCCACACGAGGAGGGACATTACCAGAACAACTTTTCTAGCACAGTTTTTAGTGTAGAATTCGAATCCGAATTTTGATCGGGCGGGGGAGGACGCTTTTCCGAGATACAGTGGGTTATGTCCAAAAACAGGGATAAAGCCTGTAAATGAGTTGTGAATGGCCATCTGAGGCAGGATTTTACCAGACTACAATCCCGGACAAAACTCGTTGAGACAAATGCGTTTCGTGTCGAAAGATACCTTCCCTGCCTGCAAACTACTACATTGCACTGCCAAAGCAATGTTCAATGTTGTTCAATGCAATGTTCAATGTTGATTTGATTGAAGAACACATAGTTGTGAAATCATCTATGACATTTCCGTCATCTTCCAACATTGCAAGGGGGGGGGGGGTCTTAACTCGGAATTTTGCCCAAAAAGCAAAGTGTCTCATGAGTTTTGGCCGGGATTGTCTTAAAGGGTCAAAACTTCAGGGGCGCATAGCTCCAAAACCAGTTATCGCAACCAGCTGAAATTTTCAGGACATCTTCGTCTCCGGGACTGCTACCAGGAATTGCAGTGTTAAATTTCTACTGTGAACAACAACGATTATATAGACTTGCAAAAATTAAAGTAATTACTACTGTTTTCACTGTAATTTGTAAGTGTCGACGCAAATAGCTTGTTCATTGCACATATGACGTAAAATATTTGACAATGCATAGAATCTGGAAATAACAATGTCTAACAATTCCGATGCCAGATAATATCTGGCCTCTGAATGCTTCTATTGAAACTGACCGTTGTATTTCCTGTTGCCCTAACGCGAATCACAATACATTTCGTAAGGAACATGCATCCACTCGACTGTAGCCACGATACTCAGATGGACTCGCGTAGCAAAATAAATCGATATTAAATTCAAAATAACGTTTAGAAGCAAAGTGATACACGCAAAACAGTGACAGGGATGTCAAGCTCTATGTTAGGATTGAAATATAGACATTGACGGTTGCATTTAGAATTGTAGGATGAAAATGTCAGTGAAACTAATTCTTTTGACTAATAAACAACTGGACTGATCTTTTTAAAATGTAAAAAAGTGAGTACCGTTGACTTTTTTTATTTTCGTGGGACGAATGTAGGCATTTTCTGTCTGGATAAAAGAGAAATGTCTTTTAGGTCTCTTCTTTTTCATGTAAAAAATCTAAACTCCTAGAATACTACGCTGCAATGAATATTACGGCTGTTTTCACTCGCACTGCTAAAGTGAGTTCCGTGAGTTCCGTGAGTTTCGTGGGCCTAAATCAGATTTTAGAATGACGTAATCTATGTGAATAGTTGCGAGCTTAAAGGACATCTGTCTCGATCACAATTGGCTGAGATTGTAAGAGGGGATTAAAAATTTCTATGGCAGGATTAACAGAAAACAATTGGAAAGAGATCATTTCACGAATTGAACTGCATTTTTATCATGCGAAAAAGTCAAAGAGTCTGGGCTCTAGCTCCTTTCCTTTGTCTAAGCTTTGTTCTCTAAACCAATCACCTGCGAGACAGAGCTCCTTTAATTTAGATATGTTCTTTTGGCAGGAATAGCTTCACCAACATATGAATGGAAAAATGATTTCAATCCCTACTGGATAGACGAGCCATATCGAGAAGAAATTTCAGAATTACTAATTGAATCAGATGATACCCAAGAGAGTGCAGCTGATTTAGAGGATAGGCATGCTGAATACTTCAGTGACACTGCCGANTGCATTTTTATCATGCGAAAAAGTCAAAGAGTCTGAGCTCTAGCTCCTTTCCTTTGTCTAAGCTTTGTTCTCTAAACCAATCACCTGCGAGACAGAGCTCCTTTAATTTAGATATGTTCTTTTGGCAGGAATAGCTTCACCAACATATGAATGGAAAAATGATTTCAATCCCTACTGGATAGACGAGCCATATCGAGAAGAAATTTCAGAATTACTAATTGAATCAGATGATACCCAAGAGAGTGCAGCTGATTTAGAGGATAGGCATGCTGAATACTTCAGTGACACTGCCGATGAAGGAGAATTCTAACGACATTTAAACTTAAGCGCATGATTTTGAAAATATAGTTTGTATGATAGGAATATAAAAGTCTGTAATGGTTTCAGTATCAGAACGTTGTAGAGATAACTCACAGAGTTCAATGATGCACTAAGTCCCTTTTCCCATTCATAAGCCCCCTATATTACGCTCCCCTAAATCATGATCCCCAAAACTGACGGCAGTTTTGCTCCAGATCCACTTGAGATTAAATTTTGGTAGAATTGAAGTTAAACGATTCACTTAAAAGCTCATTCGGTTAAAAGCTCATTCGGTTTCTTTGTGCGGTTTTTTTCCTTGACAAAGACCCCTTGTACCTCGGAAAAGCGTCCTTTCCCACCCAACTAACATTCAGATTCGAATTTTGCACCAAAAACTGATCTAAAAAAGCTAGTCTAATGAGGTCCTGCCTCAGGTGGCCATTCACAGCTCATTCACAGACTTTATCCTTATTTTTGGACATGACCCCCTGTATCTCGGAAAAGCGTCCTTTCCCACCCGACTAAGATTCAGATTCGCATGCTGCACCAAAAACTGGTCCACAAAAAGCTACAATCCCAGCCAAAACTCATGAGACACTTTGCTTTTTGGGCGAAATTCCGAGTTAAGACCCCCCCCCCCATTGCAATGTTTGAAGATGATGGAAATGTCATAGATGAGTTCACAACTATGTGTTCTTAAATTAAATCAACATTGCAATGGGGGGAAGGTCTTTGGCAGGGCAATGTAGTAGATTGCAGGCGGGGAAGGTATCTTTCGACACGAAACGCATTTGTCTCGATGAGTTTTGTCCGGGATAATGGTAGAACTTTAAATTGCTGTAATTTGCTTGCATGTTGAAATTTTTTCCTGGGATTTGGTGAAAGGCAAGATCTCTGTTGAATAAAGGCTTGTGTATGGCTTTATTTTATTTTCTTGTCCAAAGAAGGCATTTGAAACTTTGTTGAAAATTGATGATTTTTCCTCAAAACGGCGAGCGTCAGTGCGTATGTACAAAAGCGGCGAGGCACTCTGAAAATTCGTTTTAATCAGCTAATATTTTCCAAATAATATAGGCATACCATTAGCAGTTACATTGTAACCTTAAAAAAGAGATCAGAAAGGGTCCACTGGAAATACGGGCAATTTTCAATGGTCTGGTAAAGTCCTGCCTCAGATGGCCATTCACAGCTCATTTACAGGCTTTATCCCTGTTTTTGGACATAACCCCCTGCATCTTGGAAAAGCGTCCTTCCCCGCCCGATCAACATTCGGATTCGAATTCTACACCTAAAATTGTACTTACAAAAGTTGGTCTGGTAAAGTCCCTCCTCGGGTGGAAATAAAGCTAAAGTGCCTCGGGACTAAAGTGGATATAATTCAAAACTTATAGCCATTTTCAATCAAGAACGTAAACAATAAAGGATAGAACACAGTCACCACAACGTCAATCTCTGTAGCAATTTAGCCAAGCCCATGGTGTGGCTCTAATAAAAGCAGAACAATTGGCATAATCAGCACAACTACCGGCTCGGCTTGAGCTGTAACTATAGTAACTGTAACAGTACCGGTTTGCCATTAGCACTGTAATCGTCTGCAAGAATTGTAAACAACGATTGCAAATATGATAGATTTAATTTGTATATCATTTAGATAGGGATTAAAATGAAATTTTACATCACAGTTAATTCGGGCAAAGAGGTCGTGTCATTGCTTATTTAAAGGAAGGGTAACCAATTATTGTACCCCTTAGTACCTGTAAGATAACACCCCTGTCGTGCTCTATCGCCTTAGAATGTTATTTGGATAACACTGAATGATCCAAGCCCCATGTGGCCTTGTGCAATGAGGTATCATATTGTTTAGGGAATTGGGCTTATATTGTTCCCATTGTTTTTGGATACAAGTTAGCATGGGTCTTAAGATCGTATAAATGCATTTGTAACTTAATATTTACTCCCACTTTGATTTCAACATTGAGAATGCAAACATCTCCGGTAATCATCGATTGTGGCTGGTGGCTGATTTTCGTTTTCCCACCCACCCTCCTCTACTTTGGCAAAATATTTTCATGCTGGTGTTCGATTGTCTCTTCGGAGGCATTGATCATTTGCATGGACATTTAGTGCATTGGTCTGTGGAAAAAATATGGCTTATTTCTTATAACCCCCAACTGGAAAAAATTTAGGGGGTTAAGCTGAGTGCAAATTTGGCCAATGCACTAACAGCCCAAACTTAGGCCCCTATGATGAGAGAACACCACTGTTGGTTAGCGTTGGGAAAAAAGCAAATCACTTTATATTTGAAGTGTGCTAAGCAGCTCTGAGGGGCCTATTATTCTCTGGTCCCAAGAATTAAATAGGGATTAAAATGAAATTTTACATCACAGTTAATTCGGGCAAAGAGGTCGTGTCATTGCTTATTTAAAAGGAAGGGTAACCAATTACTGTACCCCTTAGTACCTGTAAGATAACACCCCTGTCGTGCTCTATCGCCTTAGAATGTTATTTGGATAACACTGAATGATCCAAGCCCCATGTGGCCTTGTGCAATGAGGTATCATATTGTTTAGGGAATTGGGCTTATATTGTTCCCATTGTTTTTGGATACAAGTTAGCATGGGTCTTAAGATCGTATAAATGCATTTGTAACTTAATGTTTACTCCCACTTTGATTTCAACATTGAGAATGCAAACATCTCCGGTAATCATCGATTGTGGCTGGTGGCTGATTTTCGTTTTCCCACCCACCCTCCTCTACTTTGGCAAAATATTTTCATGCTGGTGTTCGATTGTCTCTTCGGAGGCATTGATCATTTGCATGGACATTTAGTGCATTGGTCTGTGGAAAAAATATGGCTTATTTCTTATAACCCCCAACTGGAAAAAATTTAGGGGGTTAAGCTGAGTGCAAATTTGGCCAATGCACTAACAGCCCAAACTTAGGCCCCTATGATGAGAGAACACCACTGTTGGTTAGCGTTGGGAAAAAAGCAAATCACTTTATATTTGAAGTGTGCTAAGCAGCTCTGAGGGGCATATTATTCTCTGGTCCCAAGAATTAAATAGGGATTAAAATGAAATTTTACATCACAGTTAATTCGGGCAAAGAGGTCGTGTCATTGCTTATTTAAAAGGAAGGGTAACCAATTACTGTACCCCTTAGTACCTGTAAGATAACACCCCTGTCGTGCTCTATCGCCTTAGAATGTTATTTGGATAACACTGAATGATCCAAGCCCCATGTGGCCTTGTGCAATGAGGTATCATATTGTTTAGGGAATTGGGCTTATATTGTTCCCATTGTTTTTGGATACAAGTTAGCATGGGTCTTAAGATCGTATAAATGCATTTGTAACTTAATGTTTACTCCCACTTTGATTTCAACATTGAGAATGCAAACATCTCCGGTAATCATCGATTGTGGCTGGTGGCTGATTTTCGTTTTCCCACCCACCCTCCTCTACTTTGGCAAAATATTTTCATGCTGGTGTTCGATTGTCTCTTCGGAGGCATTGATCATTTGCATGGACATTTAGTGCATTGGTCTGTGGAAAAAATATGGCTTATTTCTTATAACCCCCAACTGGAAAAAATTTAGGGGGTTAAGCTGAGTGCAAATTTGGCCAATGCACTAACAGCCCAAACTTAGGCCCCTATGATGAGAGAACACCACTGTTGGTTAGCGTTGGGAAAAAAGCAAATCACTTTATATTTGAAGTGTGCTAAACAGCTCTGAGGGGCCTATTATTCTCTGGTCCCAAGAATTAATTAGATTTGGCGCATATTAGATTTTCTGTTACGGAAACTATGCGTAGTCCAACTATAAATACATTGTACCGGGTGTCCCAAAATAAAGTTCCGACGTTTGACTAAACGCAGAGAAAAAAATAGTCCTCAATCGGACAATTTCTATTTATTCTAGTTACATGCTAGGAATGTCAACTTACAGTTTGGCATATCGTGAGAAGAAATCAGATATATGAAAATTGAGTTATGAGCTATAACATTTCTTGATCATGTTGAAGGCCAAACCAGAGAGTCTTGTACGCCTTCCTGCATCATTGAGGGGAAGGGGGATTCCCCAGATGAGCAACGCTAAAATTGGGTCAAAAATTCGTTCACCTTAACGACAAGCAAGAGTTCAACTCAATGAGCATATTCAAAGTAAGTAAAAAAATTCGCCAGATAAAAAATTCGCGCCATTTGCAGAACCTCGCTCCAAGGACAGGAAGTGACGTCACAAAACCTCAGGAGGGTTGTCGGGCGTGAATCTCCAGTTGTTTAAAAGCCGAAATTTTGAAAACAAAGTCTGGCTTAAATCCACCTTTTATGAAGGATATTTTCACTGAGCGGAATATTGGTTACAATCTAAGACATGGTAGCGATTCACAGCTTCCAAAGGTGCACACAACGAACTTTGGAACTGAGACTATATCTTTCCTTGAAAACAGACTTTGGCCAACTTTACCAAACGTAATAAAACAAGCAAGCACCCTTCCCATTTTTAAAAACCAGATTGGATATTGGAAGGGCGAAAATTGCAACTGTAGGCTATGCAAAATATATGTACCGCAGGTTGGGTATCTAACATGATACGCAGCTATCATGTATATTTTATAATATTATTTAACGACTGTAAATAGATTTTAATGTGTTTTGTAAGATAGACAGTAGGCCTAAATTAGCAATAATTTTGCTACAACATTTTTTTATAAGTCTACTTTAAATAAACGAATGAATGATGATGATGATGATGATGATGATGATGATGATGATGATGATGATGATGATGAACAAAAACGCTGGATCCACGCCTGCTGTAATACTAAAAAAATAGGAGTTTAGGCAATTACCAATCGACCTGTCGTCTGCCATGCTGTTATCGTCTTCTACAAGTACAACTTGTTTCTTCTACGAGTATGTAATTAGAGTTTCAGTAAAACATTGTATGATGAGGAAATTTAAAATATGAAGCTGAAGAGAATTGCTATAAAATTACTATAAATTGTGATTAGGGTCTAATTATTGTTTCTAAGATGAGACTGATCAAGTAAATTTGCCTCAGACTTTTCTATCCATTTGAACTGTCTGTATCAAAAACCTTTTCTTGGGTTTCTTCATGTTAGGCTCAACACGACTCGATTGGTAAGGAGCTTCAGTGTACCCCTACTGGATCGAGAGTGAGCGGTGTTAGTGGCAATACGTGTTCCGTAAGTTTGCTGCGTGGAGAGCTATGTATAGTTGTCTTTGTTGTGAAAAAATGCAAGGCAGCCATATCTGCCAAGTCCCAAATTGTGACTCATTTGCAAGATTTAACTCATCAAAATTACTACTTACCGAAACATTTTTACATATTCAACAACTTGATCGGCGCTCGTCAGGTAATCAACATTTTCTACGATTTTCCTACAATGAGATTTTCGTATTTTAGCCACGACGCAGATGTAAAAAAGCAATCAAATCAACATAAAATAACACGAAACCTGGTTCAGTGCTACAAGCGAAGACGTAAGAAAACGAAGTAATAAAGTATCTACCGCGGCCTTGATCAAGACACGATTGAATTTACAAAATTGTTGAGCCAGGGCCAGATTTGCCGTTTTCTACCTCCCGCCCTGGCTTCCTCTCCCTCCAGCCAGTGTGGAGAAACAGTTTAAAAGTTGCATATCCATGCTGGCAAAGGATGATGGCAAAAGGCAATGGCAAATGAAGTGCCATTTTTCTCAATGAATACAAATTAAACAGTGGAATGAATGTACCTGTTAATTCTATCTCCAAATGATGATTTGATAATTTGCTTTAAAATGACAACAATTCTTCTTCTAATCCACTGATTTCTAGAGAAATATGAAATATGAAATATGAAATAAAAACGCTTGTTTAGAAGAAATACTGTATAGAATGAACCCAACACCAAGAGACCTTAACATTTTGGCAGATTCTAAGGAGCTGCGCTTACCAATACTGTGATAGGAAGGTCAGATCAAGTAACTACTTTATCAAACAGCAGTCTGTTGAACAGGCTGAAGCAATTCCAGGAAATACAAAAAAAATCAGCCAATAATCTCTTTAAGTCAGTTTGTCAGTGGAGGGTTCTTACTGCAAGCATAATGTCTACATCATTCTTACTAAACATCTATCAAAATTTTAAGTTGCGACTGAAATTAACTGAAATTGAGTTCTCATGTATTATGAGTTTCGACCTTATGTAATATAATTTGAGACATGATATTTGTTTATGTGCATTGGTGTCAAGGACCAAATTAATTTGAGATATATTGCTAAATCTTGAAATGGCTATACATTTGTGAGATTTTTTGCTTTTAGAAGCTACTTGGTTTTGAAGCATAACCTGAAATCACAACGAATGATTATCAAATTGAATTTTAATGCCGCACTACCATGTGGGTTTCTTATGTCCTTGATGAAGCTCGTATGTCGTGTAGGACTCGATCATTTGTTTTCACTGCTATTTACAAACAAATTTCGAAGACTGCACCCCCTGCTTCCGAGCCACGAGTAAATTTCTAACTGCAGTCAGCTTGGCTAAGAATCGCCTTTTTCCGATCACGATGTTTTGTTTAGAACCCGCTGAATGGATCTGTATAGTAAGCAGGTAAGGGCAATCTCGTTCCACGAAGACGCGAAATGAAAAACGGGGAATACGAAAGTACGTTTTGAGAACGTTGTGATAAAGACAGGGCCTCGTGAACAGCCAGGATATTGAATACTTCAAGAGGAAAGGGTCAAAAGATGGATTGATGTTTTCAGAGGGAACGCTGTTCCTAAACTTCTGAGTTTCATGCATGATCGGAAAAGGGCGATTGAAAGAAAATCCCGTAATTTTAGCACTCTGTTCTTCGACAGCGATTTTCACGCGTTAAGGCAGATGAAGGTGCATTATTTGGTATCAATCTTGTTAGGAATAAATCAATAGCAATACAATTTCTGTAAAGCTTCCCTATAATGAAAAACTCGATGTAACTTTCGCAGTGATAGCAATAGGGCGATAGCACTCTACGCAAGTATCAAGAAAATTGTAGCCGAAGAATGATTTCTCACAACAGTGATTCTACCCTATAGATAGATTCTCCGGCCTAGAATATGCAGTCGGCAAAGGAATTACTACAGGCTGATTTCGATGAAAATTAAGATTTATTCTTGTAAGCAAAATCTTGGTTCATAGCACTGCAATGTCATGTTTGGAAATATGATTATATCATTTTGTATGCTGTACTTTAAGAAATATTTATTGTACGTATTTGCACGGTCCACTGTAAATGTATCATGGCATCGTAGAGCCACATTTCCGTTACTGCTGTTCTGTTTGGGGAGGCTGCGGTGAAACCAGATTGCAAACTTTACAAAAACTGCAAAACCGAGCTGCGAGAATTGTCACCAACAGCAGCTATGATGCATCCGCCACAAACTTGATCAAGAAACTAAATTGGCCCAGAGTTCTTGATATGATAAAAAGCGAGACGGCCACTATTGCGGACAAAGCATTATCAGGTCTTGCCCCCGGTTATCTTTCAAGCCTATTTAAGAAAAATTCTGCGCGTGATATAAATATGAATTTGCGCAATGCCACTGCCGATGTCCTTGTTCCAAGGATGAACACTTCAGTGGACAGAAAGCTATCTTTTCGGGGCGCAAAGACTTGGAATAATTTGCTTTTGGATGTCAAACAAGCACACTCCCTTGGCATTTATAAAAGTAGGCTGAAGAGCAATTTGCCCTTCTCCGCCTAGCTCTATTGATTTTTTTCGACTTTATATTGACTTTACATTTTTTTACTTTATGTATGAAATAAAATTGTAACTAGGTAGTTTAGGATTGTCTTTTTGTCTAGTTAACAGGGCAAGCTGTAAAGCAGTATATTATATTGATGCTTTTACCCTGTATAAAGAATTAAAAATGAAATGAAATAAGTCCTTTCACTGACGTGGCCACCGTGCCTAAAGAATTTAAAATCAAATCAAATCAAATCAAATCAAATCAAATCAAATCAAATCAAATCAAATCAAATCAAATCAAATCAAATCAAATCAAATCAAATCAAATCAAATGATTGGCAAAGGAAATTTATAGAAGTGTGCTTCAATTGAAAATAATTGAGTCAAAGTTTATTACCTGTCTTTCAGGTCAACTATCTCATCCATCAATAGTAATCAGATTCGCACAGGATTATTGTCTTCATCCTAAATAAGAATGGGCACAAAGACTTTGGAGCATTCGTTATCGATTGTNTTTTCGACTTTATATTGACTTTACATTTTTTTACTTTATGTATGAAATAAAATTGTAACTAGGTAGTTTAGGATTGTCTTTTTGTCTAGTTAACAGGGCAAGCTGTAAAGCAGTATATTATATTGATGCTTTTACCCTGTATAAAGAATTAAAAATGAAATGAAATAAGTCCTTTCACTGACGTGGCCACCGTGCCTAAAGAATTTAAAATCAAATCAAATCAAATCAAATCAAATCAAATCAAATCAAATCAAATCAAATCAAATCAAATCAAATCAAATCAAATCAAATCAAATCAAATCAAATCAAATCAAATGATTGGCAAAGGAAATTTATAGAAGTGTGCTTCAATTGAAAATAATTGAGTCAAAGTTTATTACCTGTCTTTCAGGTCAAATATCTCATCCATCAATAGTAATAAGATTCGCAATGGAATATTGTCTTCATCCTAAATAAGAATGGGAAAAAAGACTTTGGAGCATTCGTTATCGATTGTTTACTTTGTAAAGATCCTAGATCGAAACAGCTTTCTATTGTAACACCGCTTTGCAAGAGGGGAATTTTCTAAAAGCAAAGATTTAGGTCTCAAATACGACAAAGCGGTTTGAGAACCGCTAGAGTAGGGTTCAATACATCCATAGCCTGCGTGCAGCCTCAAATTCCTCCTCAAAGGAAAAGTAGAGTCTGCGCAACAATGAAGCAAAGCTTGTATGCTGACACTGCAGAAACTGGTAGCCTCTGTCTGATATCCTTGTCGTGCGGAACTGCAGATATGAGCCGCTTGATCGTGCGTGATACCCTTTGAACGATTTTATCTGTGAAATGGCAGGGAAATGAAAAATCTTAGGTGACTCAAGATAGATATTTGTTTAAAACATAATGTTGTTGAAACTTGGAACGAATTTGTTTCCACGTTCTTGCCTGAAGGAATATGAATTTATTAAGCCTATCATGATGAAATATAAAACTGAATTTCTCATGCATGGAAAAGTACTTGCTGAGGGCATGATTTGCATTGAAAGTGAGCAGTGATAAAATTCCGCCCTTTTCATTGAGTAGCACAGTATATTAAACCCCATTGAAATGTTATTACCGTCCACAAACGAAATTCACTTTGCATTGCAATGCGTTCGTGCGTTGAAAACAGGGAGGCGCTTGAAAAGAAAGAAAATTGTTCGCACGAAAGAGACGACCGGAATATTCGCATAGTTTTTCGCACACGTGAGAGTGTTTTAACAACCTGTTTTGATTTCGTACAAGGATCCCATCTAAACCCAAAATTAAGGTTTCTCAGCAGAAAAGCCACCCCATTTCTATTGGGATCACTGCATTTTGAGACCCATATTTAGGGATTTTGAAGTTTTCAAACCCACCCTTATGGGCGGCACCACCCCGTTCGGCTATATATGGCAGTTACCCCCCCCCCCCTTAGAATATATAAATGGAGAACGCAGTCAACATGGAGAGGATTTGAACAGAGAAGAAATTCAAATCCCTATAAAGTATCAAGAAGAGCAAACGAAGGCAAAGCAAACGAATGAGAGGTAAAGCACACTCTTAAATTGTGATCCGCATTCTTGAAAACGAAACATTTATGTCTCTGTTCATTATATTGATGAAGAAGAGGGAATTGCGGGAATTGCCAGCAAGGGGGAGGACGGGAGCAGAGCCAACTGAGCGTTAGGGTCCGTTTACATGATAAACTCAAACTGGTTTGAAATTCCACCCCGATCTGAGTTGAACTCGGCGTCTGGTCAAAGCCCTTATAGTGTTTACATGGAAAATGCAATTTCTAACTCAAACCGGGGTGAAACTCAACTCGGCATTTCAAATCGGTTTGAAATGTCACCCAGCTTTGAAAACACCATGAACAATCTTAAGAAGAGAAGCCAGCAGAAACCAGGCTGCGATTTGGACATGGTGTTGTTGCCGTTGTTGTTTGTAAAAGCGCGCGCAATCAATCCTTGACTACAGGCAGGGCCTGAACAAAGTATGTCAGAACAGAAGGAAGAAAGCAAAGCAAAGGGAGAGTCGGATGTCCGACCATTGCGTAAAAGCGGATGCGTGGCAACGGGGAGGGATGAGGGGGGGGGGGCATTCGCCCCCCACTTCTGTGAAAATATGGTCCTCGAGATTCTTTCAAAAACGAGGAGAAAGTAGCTGGGCATAGGTAGGGGTAGGGTGAGCAAGAATTTTTCCAAGAAATGCTGGAAACTCACCGGCATAGAGTCATTCTAAGCCAAAGTAAAGGTTGGCATTTTGAAAAATTTTCCCAGACGTACTATCACAGAATTTTCAAGGCTTCTATTTCGGGGTCCAAGCAAACACTGGATTGCGAGAAGCGTTCTAGGACACAGTATAAGGTCTTTGCGCAAAAATTTCCCAAACATGGTGATTCATAGAAAACTGTTACAAAATTGTCAAAGTTTCCAATGGCATTGGTAAAGATGGGATGGAGAAAGGGATTCTAAGCCAAAGAGAATGATGTTTACTCAAAAATTTTCCTGGGGATGCTAACCTTTAAAACATATTTTACAAAATGGTTAAAAATTCTATGTTAATACCGGCAAACATGGGATCGAGAAAAGTGTTTTAAGCCAAAGTAAAGGGCGTGACCTCAAAAATTGTCTTGAGGGCGAAGCCCTCAGATTCCTACGTTTGGATACCCCCAGTTAATTTGTCCTGGCCACGCTGCTGCTCAAAAGAAGTATGGAGTTTGATGTAAGTGCTGGCTTTGATTATTTTCAGTCTCTTGTAATAAGTGTATTGGGGTAGCTTGTTGATTTATGGGCGTTAAAGTTAAAGTGGCTGTTTCGCTGTTTCATGGAAATTCTCGCGAAGTGAGTGACTGTTCAGCGGCACAGACCCGATACAACAAAAAACCCCTCGGCGTATTATATCTACGTGATTGATTTGTAGGTATCGTAGAAGTATTGCGTTCTTAGTTTTTGAGTTAAAGTATGTTTTTTTACGGTAATGTAATATGTTAGTTGTAGTTTATCGAAATAAAGTTGATTTCCGAAACCCTAAAACTGGGTATTTTTTTCTCCAAATCGTTAAAAGTGGGTATGAAAAAAGAATGGTTATTGGTAAGTGTGTGTATTTCGCCATAATTTGGGCAACACGCCCCCGTCATCCTTTGGCCCAAGTTACCCCCCCCCCGGGGTTCCCTTATCACCTATATCCTTGGTTATTCCCTTTGCTCCCTCTTTACTGAGCAGTGTACTCCCTTCCTTTCTCTGTGCTATTGAGACACGGCAATGCCATCAACATTACATAATTTCGTCACTAAACCTTTGTCTATTGCAATATTGCGCTATAATGTCTATCATTCTTTAATTGTGCTATAATGACCCACATGTCATGTCACTGGTCTGGAAATTTCGTTTGTCAAAGAAATGTATGTTAGCTTGTGGTTGAGGTCTCTTTTAGAAAGTTAATCCGTAGAAGTAAATAAAGCTGTAATTTGAAGCAAATTCAACTCTTGTTGAAATAAGGGGATACTCCTGAGGAAAAGGGGAGTCCCCTAGAAAAGGCTAAAAAGTGCATTTTGAAAGCTGCAGATGTTAAAATTCTGGCTCTCTGGAGCTCAATCTCCTCTTTCAATCACTCACATTTTGCGGTAGAAATTCCTTAAACATACTAAGCTTTCAAAAAGACAACATTTAGCGAAAGTAGCTGCAAAAGGCTCTTTGAAGGGTAGGAAATTTGGCAATTTCCACCTCACCCCCTCCAAGTCCCATGAAGCCCCCGGCCTGGATCCCTCTCAAAAAGGGTCTTAACGCATCCCAAGCAAAAAGAGAACACTTTTAGATTTTCATAAAATCCAAAACCCCTCAAAGGCGTTTTGAAGGACACCAACTTTTTGAAGGCTCTTTGAAGGGTGGGAAATTTGGCAAGTTCCACCTGATCCCCTCCAAGCCTCATGAAGCCCCCCGGCCTGGATCCCTCTTAAAAAGAGTCTTAACGCATCCCAAGCAAAAAGAGATCACCTTCAGATTTTTATAAAATCCAAAAACCCCTCAAAGGGGTTTTGAAGGACACCCACTTTCTGACGCCATAGACGGCATAAGAACAAAGGAACGACAAAGGATTCTAATCTCACCACAAAGGAAAACAAAGGGCTTGGCATACTGAAAATGGGGTGTGGAAATTCACCCATAACCCCTTTACCGGAGTGTTGACTGGAAAAAGAGGACGTTTTAAGGCGGTACGGAATGTTGGGCGATATTTGCATGTGCGGTTTGACATCTCTCAGGTTGCGGTTTTGGCCATCGAACTGTCTAATCACGAAGAAGTTTTGAGGTGAGGGACAATGGAAATTACGCCACATCCGACTGCAACGAATATTATTACAGATAGTCAATTTTGAAGCACTGCAAAACTTTAACCCTATATTACCCGGGCGATTTTTTTAATGTTTTCTCCCGTGGGGGGGGGGGGGAGATTTTATCTTCGTTATGGTCCCCTATTTATCTCCGTAACTATATCTCCTAATATGCTGCTGCAGCTGCTGCAACTTACCAGAACGGTACCTACATCTATTAAAGGTGTAATTAGAAAATCTGGTTGTAATTGATCACGTGGTTCGTTGCTAGGCAATCAAACAGTGGCAAGTGGTCAAACATAAGCTTCAGTAATGAAAGCAGAGAAAACGCTAAATATTGGATTTTAATGATTACAACTTTAAAAAATAGGATAAATATAAAGAAAATGTAATTTTCTATCTATTGAAAGTACGTTTTCGAAAAATTATCATTATTCATTATAAATATGACATCACCAATATGAATGATGGCATACTAGACATTATTTTTTGATCGTATCCGTTTGATCATATCGTATACGAACGAAGAGCGTATCTCGAATGCTCAAGACATAGCAAACAAGATGAATAATTTCTTTTGCACTGTCGGAGATCAACTAAGTAAGGAAATCCCAAATACAAAGAACTCCCTCCTTGAAGGAGAAGTTACTGTTAATCCTGAAAAAGTGTCCTTTTCTTTTTCTCCAATATCGCCCCAGCAATGAGTAAGTTTAAGACCTCCAAGAGCTTTGGCCTGGATCTCATTTCCAGCTATTTTCTCAAAATTGGGATGCCGATCCTTGCCAGTCCTCTGTGCCAACTGTTCAATCTATCCATGTCTCAGGGGTTGTTCCCTGACAGTTGGAAAATTGCACGGGTTGCACCTATTTATAAAACTGGTCCAACTGATGATCAGTCAAATTATCGACCCATCTCGGTTTTACCTGTTGTTTCTCGTCTGTTCGAAAAACTTGTTT
>REGM01000127.1:419277-447988 GCA_004194415.1 Aurelia aurita
ACATACATACATACATACATACATTCTTTAGTTGATAATGCAGGTCAGAAATTCAGCTAATAAGCTGATGTGGACCTGCAAATTAAAAGTTTAAAATGAAATAAGGATTTTTACAAAGTTTTTAAACCGTTGCAATTGCTAAAATACACGAGAAATTGTTAAAAGTAAATATAATTAGAACTGTCCTTCTTTGTAACAATTGATGATGATCCGAACGATATGTTGTCTACCAGATTACTTTGTTTTTTCAGAGCAAATTTAAAAGAATTGTAGTTCGGGGAACATTTTACCCCCTCTGGAAGTGCATTCCAGATAATAGCAGCACGATGTTTGAATGTCTGCCTTCCAGTTTCTGAACGTGGTCTTCCTAGTATCACCTTCTGGTTGTCTCTCATAGATCTTGTGTGCTCTTTCTTCAGCATTAACGAATTAATAGCTTCATGTGACAGGCCATTGTAACATTGATATGCAATACATGAAAGTCTCCTTTTGTATAGATAGATTATAGACTTCCATTTTGCATACTCGAGTACTTGATGGTTTGGAACTGAAGATAGTATTTTGTGGATAAGTTTTGCTGATCTAACATGAACATTTTCAAGCTCCGCTATTGATGACGTGTTACATGATCCCCATACTGATATACCATAAGTTGGACTTGGCAGAAGACCTTTGAAATAAATTTCTTCTAGGACTTTGGCTGACATTGATCTTAGTTTCTTTAAAAACTTTAATTTTCCAATTAGGTTCTGACAAACTTTTCTGATTTGTGGTTTCCAATTTAAATTTTGAAGTATGCTAAGAAATTCGTACCGAACGATACTCTGATACAAATGTACCGTGGCATTGCCGAGCCACATTTCCGTTACTGTTGCTCAGTGTGGGGAAGCTGTGGTGAAACTAAATTGCAAGCTTTGCAAAAATTGCAAAATCGGGCTGCAAGTTGTTTGTAGTGCAGAAGAGGAAAGGATACGAAATGTGAAAACTGATACTAAGAAATATAAACATTATAAAATATTGGAAAACAAGAGAGGTTAATGCCAACCCCACCCCCCAAGAGCCCATAGCAGAACTGTCACTAATATTATTAAGTATTGTCATAGTCAATTGTAACAATTGTCAATTGTAACAAGCTGAACATCAATAGAGGGAAATTCGTTCTTGAATAATTGACACCTCCCCATTCACAGCAAGTGCATGCGTGAATTTGAGTGTTTGGACAGTTTTCCACTATCACCGGTTGCATTTTGCGATTGGCTAAAGCCATCCTACGTGAATGTTGGAGCATTCAACTGAATAAAACAAAGGAACTATCTTTGCAACTGAATTCATTTGCATTGCTAACTGTTAATATAACACACATTTACGGATATAATCAAATAAAGCAAAAGCTCGTCTTCACTACTATATTGCAAATCGTAAGATAGAAATACAATTACATAGTAATTCAGTTAGAAATTTCGAATTGATATTAATCAATGCGTGTAGAGTATATAAAAAACCGTAATTAAATTGCCAGAGATTACAGATCGATGCGGATACATACTTAAACTAGAAAAGCACCGAAGCAAACCGTAACACAAGATCAAAATCTATTTGATACAGTGACAATTAAAAAATCTTCTCTCAAAAAGCTTTCATGAACTAAGGGAAGTCATAGACGTCATCTGCTGTCTAGAAAAAGATAGCGATAAGCATCACTTTATCATATTCAATCCAACAATGTATTGACTTTGGTTTCACAAAAAAGATGGCCCTGGTCCCGGTTCGGTACCAGGTTTCTTAAATTTTGAGAGCAGTTTTCCTACCAAAAGGTTGTTATCTTTTCCTAATATTCTGATCCCTTAATGTAGACTTTTTACATACCGGGTGTCCCAAAAAAAATGTACTCCCGTTTAAAAATCACCAAAATTCGATTATCAAACCTATTATCAAATTTTCTTTTCGATATCTTTTTTCAGTGATTCAAATATATTTAAAGTTATTTTCTAATTCATTTCATTCAACCGAAAATAACTACATTTATTTAGTATCTAATTACAGTTATATCTAAGAGTCTTTCATAACAGTAGTACTGGTCAGTTTAGCAGTTTGCGAAAAGACATGTGCATGACATACAAGTAAATTAGGTAAATAAGACGAAACGAAAATTCTACAAAGTTGTATCACATAGCATACTCTTGATGAGCCATCCAGGTTAGATCATTACAGTAGCCTGTCAGGGTTTATCACTATGTGATGGCGAATCGAACATCGATAGATAAATCAAATACAATTAACATCCACTAATTGATAATGCCGGTACACTAAAATTTTATGGGAGGGGTGGGGAGGGGCTTCTGATCAGCAACGAGCTATCGACCGTGTGACCTTTAGACTCTTGTACAAACTATTTATACTTTCACTATTTCACGTGCAAGAAACAACTTAAAATCACTGGCACGCTTGTATCCGCGGCGCTATTGTAACATACTTAGACTCTATTCTTTTTCCTCTCTTGGGACAAAATAAATTCAGATGTTAGGTATACTGTCACTTTGCAGCGGCACTTGGCATCGTGTGCAAAAGCCCAGAGAGCTTCTTTGCGTCTGCTCCGAATTCGCAGCAAAACTAATTTTCTTGTTCTGATCTGTTCGGATGTTTGATCAAAGTTTCCTTTTTGCAACAAATTGTTTGCCGGGCTTGAAATAATGATGCCCTATCTTACACTGGTCTATCTTATAAAGGTCTTTTGATTGACAGCTAAGCGGTTTAAGATTGTCGCTCTAATTGGTTCACCTTATTTCGGATGGGTAATAATTGTCAAGGCAACAAGAATTCTATGCAAATCATTCGAGTGCCAAGAGCGGCATATGTTAAATGATTGCCTGCAAGATTATGTGCCGGCGGCATCTGTGTGGTATTGGCACAGGCAGAGAATCTAAGTGGCTTGTCCATGAAGTCTAATTTTATGTCGCCAATGGCTTGAGAGATTTGAAACCACGTTTTGTCTACAAGCGCCGTTTGGTTTTTTACCAAAATAGAGTAGTCTGTGCAGAGCCTGATTTGAAAAAATGCGTTAAAATATCTCCTCCGCAAGGTCCCTCCGCTGGTCCTCCGTCAATTGAGGTTGAACGAGCAACATCAACAACATGGAAGTCAGACGTACGCAGCTCAACGTTTTGAGGATCTGTTCCATTTATTTGAACGCGGTTTTCTGGACGGAGATGATGATTTGAATTAATAGATGGAAGCTACAGCTACATAAGTAGCTTGAGAGGAAGAAAATGTGGCTGGGTCCAAGGATGTCTGTGGAAAGGCCTTGTTATGTTGCCGTTGTCTGTGGATGGGCCTTGGCACTCAAATGCGAAAAGTCCCAATGTTGATTCTTCGACCGTTGGTTAGTTTCTGCTGCAAATAAAGTTCTGAAATCTTCTCATCTCTCCTCGTTAGCTGAAGAAATAAGTTGTTAAAGTTTTCAGCCCCTTCAACTGAGACCAATCGTTGCAAAATGCACTGAAAAGAAGTCTTTTGTATCCCGGGTCTTGCGTGAGAAATTTTTGAAATATTTTGCCATGATTATGAATTAGCTAGTTCTAAGATTGGTGTTGCAAAACTTTTCTGTTCTTATTTACTGGGTGTAAATAACTTCTTTCATTTTGGATTTTGTCATAATCATGATTTTATGAAACATTAGTCACAAATATGCTCATTCCAGAGGTTGTAAATTTTTCATTGAGTAATCTGGCTGGTATTAAAACTTGTTGCTTGGGAAGTACCAATCAACCAAAGCCTTGATCAGAAATGAAAGAGGAAGCTCCTGCTATTCTTCCATTTTTAGTTTTTCATTAGTCTTACTCGTACATATTAAGAAATTGTTTCTCCTTCACGCCAGCAAAGTTGACTTGAAACTGAATCAATTCCGGAGACTGAGGGAAAAACATTTTTTTCTCAAATCTGAAATATCATTATCCTGCTGAAGTACTCAATCATGTACCACAAATTTGGTTTTTGAGGATTTAGGCAAAGAAATGTTTTGCTTGAACTTGAAAAAAAGTTTTTTTCTGTGAGAGGAATTTGACCCCCAGTAGTGGAATATTAACCTATGAATACTGATGGTTTCTTTGGAGTTTCTTAAAAGTTTCATAACATTCTTGTTGTTCACCTTGGTGGGTGGCTTCCTCTGCCTTACGTAAATACAAATACCAGCTATACTTTTAGAATTCTGTAAATGAAAAAGTATGAGGCACAATACACACTGAAGCCCTAGCCAAAGGAGCAATGTTTTAGACTTTCTTGCCAAGCAATGTTGACAAAAAGGCTCTTAGAAATAATAATAATAAAAATAGAAATATTTATACAGGGTAAACCTTGTCAGTGCTACAAGTACTGTTATCAATAAGGGCCCTGTAATAAAGGCTATTTTCAAGAAATTTCTGGAAATGCTATGGTCATCATTGTAAGGGTAGATAGATCATACAAGGACTCAGGGGCATACCCCTGTACAAAAATAGATTGAGTATCCACTGGGCATATGAGTTTCTTAATTTCTTGATCCTCTCAATGAAGAGAATCCAATCTACATTGTCAAAATGCTTTCCAGGCACCTAGTTAGATTTTAAAACAAGTACTAACAGACAAAATTATTCTTGGCATTTAATTTTTCAATTTCAGAACTTGACAGTTACATAAGTTCTACAACAAATATTTTAATGAGACAGAAAATCAAAGCTGCCAAATTCCAAATTTTGTTAACAGTCGAATTGGAGTTTCTTATTTCTAAAAATTGGCCTCCCATACCACTGAAGCAGATTCTTAAAGGTAATCGGCAGGGTTAAAAGTTGTGTTCACGAACAAGGGCATGGGAAAAAGGGGGAAATATATTGAAATTGGCACATGCACCAGCTAAGGAGTCAATGCGTGTGTGGATATTTCTTTAAGATCAATGTATTTACCTCTGCCTATCACCTTTAAAAATGCATGTAACATTGGAAACCTACAGTCCCAGATCATCCAACATCTAATCAAATATATCTCCATATTACTCATGAAATTTAATTGAGAACATGCAATGTTTTTATAAGAAACTTAAAAGGTTGGTACAGTAATTTTTGCTACTAAATTTTCTGATATGTTTCTTCATTTTTAATGCTCTAAATGTAGACTTTATTGGTGAAAACTAAAGCTGAAAGTTGCAAAATTTGCTGAAACATTTACAGTAGCCCCTTGATATGAAAGTATCTCAATTTAAAAAATGGCCTAAAGTTTCTCAAAGCAGTTTCTTGTAAAATTATTGCTTGTACTTCAGATTGAATTGAAATGTTCATCTCATATCAATATTCATTATCCTAATTTGTTCTTCACTGGAAGATAATTCTAAAGATGACCAAAGGACCTTTTTGCCATCATTCTGTAAACATCAGTTAGAGTTGAAGACTGAGCTTGTGAAGACAGGGTTTTCTCTCTATTCTGGATAGCACGGAGTGGTGTGGATGAGGAGGCATTTCAGGAAGATTCAGTGAGGCAACAGTCAATCTTTGAGTGCCTTGTGTTGCTGTGTGAGCAGGTGCTATGAAATAAAAAGAGGAAATGTATCACATTTAAAAAGAGGAAATGTATCACATACCAAAACAAGTTACCCACAGCCTGCCCTTTTTACCCTTGCAGTCCCTGAAGGACTTTGCTACAGGCTTTAAGCCTATGCAAAAATTATATAAGTATAAGTATCATTAAACAAAGTACACATATATTTTCCAGTCCCTAAAAATAATGGGGTCTTATCATATACAGTAATATACCATGAATATTCAGAAATCGGATGTTTGATAATAGTACTTCCTTAGGCCTAAGGCTGACCCTCTGGTGAAAAAAATTGTGTAATGTTAGATATAATCAACCTCCTCTGCTCTGCAATAGTATTCTAAAATTTTGCCGTTACAAAGTAAACATTTGTGCCCCTTAACAGATTTGTTCTTGTTAAGATCTCAAGTGTTCGTGTTTGTTGTGATGGTAAACGAGGGGCCTATACCTGGCTGGGCGGGCGTCAAAGTACTTCCAAAGAATCAGCGCTGTTAAAACGAACTTCAGAATTAGTTTGCTGCTTAAAAGGATAGACAAGAATGAAAGACTACTTACAAATCCAAAACTGGTCTTTAGTGAAGTGCTTTCTGCCGATATAGATCTTGTTTGTGTCGATTTGTCATCCAAGATGTACTTAGGCCATCATCAATGATTCGGACTTTCGCGACGATCTTATGGTAGCGCTTTCTCGCCTCTCCATTCCTTGTTTACATCGTTATTTAGGACATGGATCTTGAAGATATTAAGTTCTTTAAATCTTCTTGATGTTTAACAACCATAACTTAACAATTTGCTCCAGAAATTGCCAAAATCAACGAGTGACGAAGGAAGGTAACCCGTAAACAACTGAAATATGCGTCTGAAGTGCACACCGCGCAAAAACTTGTGCACCATCGGAGGTCCGGGCATGAGCAAAATCTTTATCAAAGACCTAAAACAATAGCGCATTGTCGATTTCCAGACTATCTTCTCTTATGACTATGCTTAAAGGGTATACAATAACAGGTTGAAAAACCTTATTCTGAGCTATACTTTTAAACAGCATCGTAAATCTTGCATAACAGCCATTATTTTGAGATATTTCATTATCCTTCAAGTCTACAATGATAGTTTGCGTTTCTTTCTGACGTTTATGACCAAACTAGAAGCTTGCTTGTAAAAAAGAAATCAAACTGGTAATCATCATTATTTTTTGCAGTATGATTCAAAACCAGGCAGCGATAAAAAGAGGTAAACTTGCTAATTTTAGAACCAATCACGAGATCAGCTATATCTGGGAAAATAATGTGGTCTATGATCTACTTGCTAAAAAAGAAATGTAAAGATCGGCCATTTAATCAATTTTTGGTGATTTTTCAAACAGGAGTACTTTTTTGGGACACCCGGCATTATTTGTGAAAATGCTTCCTTCTACCGAGTTAGATATTGAACCAAGAATGAACAGCTTCATACAAAAATGAATGTAATTTTTCTCTTTTAAGCCAAAACAAGCAACATACCAACGGTTCCAAAACATCAGCAGTAGAAACAGAACGCAGCGTTCTTCTTCCTTGAATACTCAAGCCATGGGTGTAGATCATACCAACGCAGCTGGAACGAATAGTTCCGCTGCCCGATTGTTGTTTTGTGATATTAATTGATAACATGCGTAACTGGGCCAGAGTTGACAATCAAGAATCGGTTTGCGTAATTTTTATTCTTTATGGTAGAAATTGGTTCTTCCCAGTTAAAGTATTGATCAACCATTACACCCAGGTATTTAGTATGTTTTATGATAGAAACATCTTCTTTACCTACAGTAAAACAAGGCTTTATTGCATCTACCTGTTCTATGTGCTTCAAACTCTTCCTACCACCTATCACAAGACTTTGTGTCTTGGCCACATCGAGGGACAGTTCCTTTGCATTAAGCCAAGATTTAAGGTACCCAAGGTCCTCCTTGACACAGTTATTTATGAAAGGAATGGATTTGGAAGAGAATGAAAGGCCTATGTCATTAGTGTACATGTCAACTTCTGTGTGTTTCAAAGAGAAATGGAGATCATTTAAGTATATCATGCAGCGTAGAGGGCCTAGACAAGAGCCTTGAGGAACTCCAGTTGTTACTGACTCGAGGACTTTCTGGAGGCCAATTGACATGAAGACTTTCTGTAGCTTCCAAGATTATTCTTGAAATTTACAACAGGAAAATCCGGTATCGGCCGGACATCCGCAGGGTTCCATGGCAATGTCCGGTTGTAGCCGGATTCTTTAAACGCAAACATAGCTTACCAGTAAATAGTCCTCCAATGCCTGTCTCCTTTTCTCGATGAAATTTCGATCCATGTTACCAAATGCTTTCTTGCCAGGTAGGTTTAAATGACTTAATGAAGTAAACTATTGTGAAAAATAGATATCATGCAAATATTAAACGTACATTAAAGAAACTCTGTCCTACACTCCACTAAGCAAGGAAAGCCGATTTTCACAAATTAACCGATCCAGAAACATATAAATTATTCGGAAACCATTCTGTCGATTGAAATTCGGCAACAAGTATTATGCTATCAATATTGTTGGCAATCGAAAGTATCACAAAGGTTCGCAAGGTTGAGTGGGCCATTCCGCCTTAACTAATTTTGTCGGATACATTATGGCACATACAGCTTTATAATATAAACTTGGGTTTGTAAGGTCACGTGGGCTGTTCTCCTTGGGAAACTGATTTTTTTTAGTGTGATACATGATGGCAATGTGCAGCTTTATCATATAAACTAATTGTTGGGATGTGCGACCTTAATCATAGTGCTGTTACCTATTGGTCCATATAATGAGAGAAACTACGAAGAACCACAATTTTCAGGTAGCAGAGTATGTAATTCTTTTGAACGGATGGTCGGACTATCCGGAAGCTAACAACTACACTTGAGGTAGCAACGGGTGAAACAATTCGTAATGGCGCATGTTTTATTTAATATTAGCATCGCAAATTGCTTCGGAATTTCTTGAAAAAATCCAGACAAAATGTGCAGTGTGGACAGACAGACAGATAATTTTTACCCTTGGAACCTATACACCTAAAATCTTGGTCAAAATACTTGGACAAATCACACAATTTCACCACATCGGCCCTTGATTATGTGTCCCCGCTCGCCCCGTTTCAATGTTGCTTGCATCAAGCGCCACTCGACCATGTCAAAATTGAATTAGGGGGGGGGGCCCAAAAGGACCTCAACGTATGTTTTCATCTCGATACTTTAAGGAAACATCACAACAACACTGAAAATTGCCTATGTCCCAGCTTTTCTGGCCAGGATTGTCTAAAAATGGTTTTCAACAAAAATAACCCATTGCTCTAGAACCCATAGAGATTTGTGCGTGGAATTTTACCAACATTATCCCCAGCACAAGAGGTCAGTTCTCAGCAATTTTTGCCGAAATGGGCGTTGTTCGCTAAATTCGCTGAGCATACATGATATGCATACGTGACGTCACAGGAATTTTTGGGTGGCAGACGAGACCATAATGGCGGACGAGAGCTGCGAATCTTCGGGCGTGCCTTCTTCTGGCACAAAGATCACATACTTGTAGTATAAAAATTTTCTTGAAAATTAGCTTAGGTGAAAGCTGAGATTTCATAGTGCCTAATTTTATTGATTTTTGACATTTTTGTTCCCCGATTGAAGCGCGACTGAGGAAATAAAATCAAGCTTGTGGCCTAAGGATTTTTCCCGACCCTTGAAATTCCCGCCAAACCGGATTAATCTGCGAGGCGCGTGAAGGCCTCGGGATCAAACAAACATTGGCCTAGCATATTTCAGCTCTGTTTCTTCGACATTCAGCCTGAAAAACACTTCCAGGGCTGCTGCTTGTATAAATACATTGTCTCAAAGTGGAGTGCTCAAGTTCCATGGAATTCGAAGGAAGCATGCACGAGGTTTTCGTTCGTTTACCGAGGCAGAGATTGAGAGCTCTCCCAGCTTGGATACTGGTTGAATTTGCACATCCATGTTTTCTCAGGTAGGCCATGCTGTTTATATTTTGTTTTCAATCGTTTTTTGTCGTTATCGTTGGGTATTGCTTACTGAATATCCTCCGAAAATAAATTGTTTCCGCCATAAATATTTCACACAGAGAAAAGACACGAAAATAGAACGCGCTTGGAGATTTATTTTGATTTCATTCCTTTGCAGGAGAAAAAGATGGCGAACTTTCTTGCCAGATTTCGACACACGACTTTGCCACCGAAAAAGAGCACCGAAAAGACTCCAGTTGAGCCGTCTATCCTCGAAAGTGGTTGCAAGAATGTACATTGTAACTGGCTTCCCTTCCCCTGCATTCAGTTAGAGATGAAAATAGCTGGTTTGGCTGGCTGNATTTAACTAATTATATTGAGTGTATTTGTATTGTAAGTTAGGTTTTTATCTTTTTCTTTTCACAGGGCAGTTTGGAAAACAATGTATATATTTGATAACTTTACCCTGTTTAAATAAATAAAAATGAAAATGAAATGAACTTGATCTCCTCAGTCAGAGCAGTTTCCATACGTCCCCGGACAGGACCTTGGAGCGTGAGATACATTTTTACCAATAAGCAGCAACCAGCAACAAAGGGGACCGACCTTGGAGCGTGAGATACATTTTTACCAATAAGCAGCAACCCCAGCAACAAAGGGGACCGAGACCTGTTATAAACGACACAAATATAACACAAAACGTATTGAAAAAGTACAATATCAAAGAAATGGAAAACGCGAGCATTGAAAAAGAAAAACGTGGCATTGGATAACTTAGAAAATTAAATGAGGTTTCTGGACGATGTGCTTTTGACACAAGACATTATGAGATAAAAATACAATAACTGAAAAGAAAAATGAAAAATGTCACATTGTTAAATCAAAGCTGTGCAAAGTCTTCTGAGACTCGATAGCTTTCAGACTTACTTCAATTTAAATAAAAGTTTAAATCCCAGAAGAAGCATTTATTCATTCTTGCCCGAAAAAAGAATTTTGCATCAGTTCATGCTTCTCCCATGGGGAAAAATACCTAGAAAACAACGGTAGCTTATCTAATTGAAAGATTGAAGAAACTGTTTACTCTTTATTCTCAGCTAATTTGATTTAGAAAGGCTTGACCTGGTAGCTTCAGCATTGGGAAGAAGTCTAAATCATTGTTTGTTTATTAAAATAAACGACAGTTCCTATTCTTGCATTCAATGTGCAATAAGCTCTATTCATAAACATAACTTCAAAATTAATTTGACCAAAGGCCTCATCATCAATACAATAGTCATAAAATCCAACTTCGTTGAAACAACTCGAGGAAATGAATGTTTCCTTGTAAAACATGCTAAATATCACTGTGATGTGGTAGGGTAGGTAACTCTTTATTTTTTCATGTTTTAAGCCTTTTTGGTCCTCTAAGTGCCCATTAACTGGAGTTAAATGCGATATTTCAACCCCAGTTCAGTTTTTTTATCCTGAAGAGGATTCCCTCCCGCAGTGTATCCGCCATCTTCCAGAAAAGTAGCGCGCCGTCCCAGACCTCTGTGAAAAGGTCTATTGCTATTTCTGCCTCGTTTCAGTATGGGCCTAGTCAGAAAAGCATCGATTTAAAGACTTCATAAGAAATGAGTTAATGCTTGGCAAAAACAACGAAAAGGTACCTACGAAGATAGACATTAAATCTTTACTGGCTAACGAAACAATAGGACAAAACAAAAGAAAGCACAGGGTTGCCAAATTTTCAGTCACTTTTAGGCGATTTTACCTACTCGCATGAAAATATAAATGTACGGATGGAAAATAAAGATATTGCAAAAATTCTTTCACAGACTTGTTTCTAATACTTGGCTGCACACTTTGTCAAAGGGGCTACGAATTATCACAATATTTGGAGGAATGACAACGTTTTGAATTCACTCATAGTTTTCGTTTACTTAAGTGGATTTCTTAAACCTTTCTGGCACGCAGAAACCACCCACTTTGGCATTAAAAGATGCCCATTTTAGTGTATCATCTAAATCTTTTTTCAGTTTGAAGTTAACTTAAATACATCCGGAGATATCGAAGAATCAATGCCTAGGGGTTGGATAAGCACGCAGAAAAGCACTGAGCGGCCTGACAAGAACAAGATGCCGTCGTTATGCAAACAAGAGGTGAATTCAATAGGTACTTACCATTTCTATCTTGGAAGAAGAGTAATACAAGACGAAAACTTGCAGCTCTAGTGCATAAACGTATTTCAACTGGTTTTGATAACAAAAATCCACTTTTTATCGCCACAAACTACTGCCAGATTCACCAATAAATCCTCCCCATTGCTTCAACATAGTCTAGTCAACAAAAATGGCGTGAAAGCTTCAATGATAAGCTGCATGCCATCGTCGAATAACATGCGATTCCAATGAACTGTAATATGAATCGACAGTCAATAACAAATAAATGAAACTGCCAAGTAAAATCTTCAATACTGATTTTCAACTGATCGATAATACAGTGGCATAACTTCATAAAATTTGCTGTCAAATTGTTACTAAGGCACAAAGGGTCCCAAAGATGCCCTGCCGATGGACAATTGAAGGAACTTTTAAGAAACTCTTACGAAATTGTTGGTACTCAGATAAGAGAAATTTGAGAAACTTTCAGTGCTAGGTCAAAGTTTTAGTATCTTACAAAAAATACGTGCACTGTATGCTTTCATGAGTTTACAAAGTTCCACATAAATTTCCAGTCCAGCTTTGCTCCGATGCTGCTGTGTTTTTTTTACTGTAAAGGAGTGGTTTTCTATACACGTATATAAGACATTTCTCTGAGATATCCCCACAGAATTTGACATTGATATCAAGAAGCTTTAAAAATAGTATTTCAAATATCAACTTGTCAAAATGACAATCTATTTTTTCGCAATGAAATACAAAATGTACATTTCTTCCGTTTGTTGTTATTCGTAAGTACATTAAACCCAGCATCTCATTTCTATTTCATGTACTTGCTACACTGTAAAACCATATTCAGTTCTTGCGCTAAGAGCAAGGGCTGTGATTTTTTGAATTTACACGAGGTTTTGGCTCATGTTCTTACGGGTTCCAACTCTTATAAAGTCGCAACAGGAATGATAATGAGAGCTGGGTTTGTCGAAGAGGACATCACGAAATCGTTCTTTCTGGCCGCGTTGGATGTACAGCTCTTCCCATTCTTGAACTTGGCAGTTTCATTTGTTTGTTATTGACTGTCGATTCATATTACAGTTCATTGGAATCGCATGTTATTCGACGATGGCATGCAGCTTATCATTGAAGCTTTCACGCCATTTTTGTTGACTAGACTATGTTGAAGCAATGGGGAGGATTTATTGGTGAATCTGGCAGTAGTTTGTGGCGATAAAAAGTGGATTTTTGTTATCAAAACCAGTTGAAATACGTTTATGCACTAGAGCTGCAAGTTTTCGTCTTGTATTACTCTTCTTCCAAGATAGAAATGGTAAGTACCTATTGAATTCACCTCTTGTTTGCATAACGACGGCATCTTGTTCTTGTCAGGCCGCTCAGTGCTTTTCTGCGTGCTTATCCAACCCCTAGGCATTGATTCTTCGATATCTCCGGATGTATTTAAGTTAACTTCAAACTGAAAAAAGATTTAGATGATACACTAAAATGGGCATCTTTTAATGCCAAAGTGGGTGGTTTCTGCGTGCCAGAAAGGTTTAAGAAATCCACTTAAGTAAACGAAAACTATGAGTGAATTCAAAACGTTGTCATTCCTCCAAATATTGTGATAATTCGTAGCCCCTTTGACAAAGTATGCAGCCAAGTATTAGAAACAAGTCTGTGAAAGAATTTTTGCAATATCTTTATTTTCCATCCGTACATTTATATTTTCATGCGAGTAGGTAAAATCGCCTAAAAGTGACTGAAAATTTGGCAACCCTGTGCTTTCTTTTGTTTTGTCCTATTGTTTCGTTAGCCAGTAAAGATTTAATGTCTATCTTCGTAGGTACCTTTTCGTTGTTTTTGCCAAGCATTAACTCATTTCTTATGAAGTCTTTAAATCGATGCTTTTCTGACTAGGCCCATACTGAAACGAGGCAGAAATAGCAATAGACCTTTTCACAGAGGTCTGGGACGGCGCGCTACTTTTCTGGAAGATGGCGGATACACTGCGGGAGGGAATCCTCTTCAGGATAAAAAAACTGAACTGGGGTTGAAATATCGCATTTAACTCCAGTTAATGGGCACTTAGAGGACCAAAAAGGCTTAAAACATGAAAAAATAAAGAGTTACCTACCCTACCACATCACAGTGATATTTAGCATGTTTTACAAGGAAACATTCATTTCCTCGAGTTGTTTCAACGAAGTTGGATTTTATGACTATTGTATTGATGATGAGGCCTTTGGTCAAATTAATTTTGAAGTTATGTTTATGAATAGAGCTTATTGCACATTGAATGCAAGAATAGGAACTGTCGTTTATTTTAATAAACAAACAATGATTTAGACTTCTTCCCAATGCTGAAGCTACCAGGTCAAGCCTTTCTAAATCAAATTAGCTGAGAATAAAGAGTAAACAGTTTCTTCAATCTTTCAATTAGATAAGCTACCGTTGTTTTCTAGGTATTTTTCCCCATGGGAGAAGCATGAACTGATGCAAAATTCTTTTTTCGGGCAAGAATGAATAAATGCTTCTTCTGGGATTTAAACTTTTATTTAAATTGAAGTAAGTCTGAAAGCTATCGAGTCTCAGAAGACTTTGCACAGCTTTGATTTAACAATGTGACATTTTTCATTTTTCTTTTCAGTTATTGTATTTTTATCTCATAATGTCTTGTGTCAAAAGCACATCGTCCAGAAACCTCATTTAATTTTCTAAGTTATCCAATGCCACGTTTTTCTTTTTCAATGCTCGCGTTTTCCATTTCTTTGATATTGTACTTTTTCAATACGTTTTGTGTTATATTTGTGTCGTTTATAACAGGTCTCGGTCCCCTTTGTTGCTGGGGTTGCTGCTTATTGGTAAAAATGTATCTCACGCTCCAAGGTCGGTCCCCTTTGTTGCTGGTTGCTGCTTATTGGTAAAAATGTATCTCACGCTCCAAGGTCCTGTCCGGGGACGTATGGAAACTGCTCTGACTGAGGAGATCAAGTTCATTTCATTTTCATTTTTATTTATTTAAACAGGGTAAAGTTATCAAATATATACATTGTTTTCCAAACTGCCCTGTGAAAAGAAAAAGATAAAAACCTAACTTACAATACAAATACACTCAATATAATTAGTTAAATACAAAGTAAAAGTAAAGGATCTACATGGGTTCCTTCATGTTCTAGAGTCTTCAAGACAGGATTTAAATTGTTTGAAGGTTTTGGATAATTTTGATTTTGCGTCCAGGCCATTCCACAATTTCGCCCCTCTAAAAGAAAAGCATTTTTGGCCACATGTTGTTCGTAGAAACGGGACACATAAATCGGTTTCGGTGTTCCGAAGTTCCCGAGTACAGGTTTCTGACAACCTGTCGAACAGGCATGCAAGATACGAGGGAGCTTCATCATTTGTACATTTGTATACCATTTTCAATGTTTCCGATACAATCAGATCATTTACTGTCTGCCAGCCCAGTTGCTTTATAATTGGAAGAGCAGAAGCGTTGTAGGGGCTATTGGTTACGATTCTGGCCGCACGATTTTGTAGCTTTTGTAGCTTGTCTTTTGCCGTGATTCCGCATACCCCCNGAATAGAGCTCCCGCCAAAAGGCACAAATGAATCTGGTGAAGTAATTCTGAAAAAGGTCAAAGAAATCTTTGATAAATTGGAAGTAGATATACCTGATGCGGTCATCGACCGCGCTCACCGTATTGGGCCTAAATCAACGGATGATAATGGCAAGCCAAAGCAACAGGTCATTGTTCGTCTTACCACATGGAGACATAGAACCGCCATCTATCGGGCAAGAAAGAAGATCACATCGGCTAAAATTCGCCTGGATTTAACTAAGCCAAGACTGGAACTCCTGATCAGTGCGAATAACATATTAAAGGGTCACAAAGACTGTTATGCTTTCGCAGATGTTAACTGCCGTACTCGTGCAAAAATTGGAGATAAATTCAGTTTTTTTGATAGCATTGATGAACTCCAAACATTAATTGACGTTGCAGATCATTCTGATTCACAAACGGGAGATGAGTAAACTTTTACATTTGTTGTATTTAGATTAAATTTGGGACTCTTGATATGTGTTTGTGTAGCCGCGCGGCGAGCAGACATCCTTGACGGTTTCTCGTAGGGTTTTACGTTTAACATCTTATTGCCAACGAAGGCTTTGAAAGTCTGGCAAGAGGCTGTTGGAGTAGGGATTATTGGCTAATAGGCGTTTTGGCATTTCTGCGGGGGGTCTTGAACGGGCGACATTTTGTACATTTTGTTTTGTAGAAATCTGAAGTATTTTTTAATGTGCATAACAGTGATAGTGGCTGTAATGCCACTCGACCGAACATTTCGTATAAATATTTATGGGGGTGTCACTTGTCGCTCGGTCCGGGCTCTTTTTTGGAAAAGCTGGAATAACTATTAGGAGATTTTTACCAGAATATTCTGAGCTGATAAAGAAGATTTTTTCAGGCGTTTTTCCCAGACCTGTTGCGCTGTAAACCGCGCGGTTAGATAAGCTACCGTTGTTTTGCTAGGTATTTTTCCCCATGGGAGAAGTATTAACTGATGCAAAATTCTTTTTTCGGGCAAGAATGAATAAATGCTTCTTCTGGGATTTAAACTTTTATTTCAATTGAAGTAAGTCTAAAAGCAATCGAGTCTCAGTAGACTTTGCACAGCTTTGATTTAACAATGTGACATTTTTCAGTTTTCTTTTCAGTTATTGTATTTTTATCTCATAATGTCTTGTGTTTAAAGCACATCGTCCAGAAACCTCGTTCAATTTTCTAAGTTATCCAATGCCACGTTTTTCTTTTTCAATGCTCGCGTTTTCCATTTTTTTGATATTGTACTTTTTCAATACGTTTTGTGTTATATTTGTGTTGTTTATAACAGGTGTCGGTCCCCTTTGTTGCTGGTTGCTGCTTATTGGTAAAAATGTATCTCACGCTCCAAGGTCCTATCCGGGGACGTATGGAAATTGCTCTGACTGGGGAGATCAAGTGTGCATTGTATGCCTGTAGGAGTTGAGCAGTGGCGTGCAGGAATAGGGCGTTACAATTACGAGCTTTCCTCAAAAGCTATGATAAACATTCATATTTCGGATTTGGTCGCTAGTGTCTGTTATACCATTGCCTACTTGTACTTTCTCATTTGGATATCCGTAATAACTTTGCCATTTTCAATTCTTGCTGCTTCTTTTTTCAGTCTTTTTGCCCCTTGCGAGTTTTTACCATTCGTGCGTAATTCGAAAATTGTCAGTTTGCAAGACCCTTGTCATCACTACATTAGAACAACGCTTTTTGTGCTCGTAACAGTTTGCTTTATCTTCACGTGGATAGTTGAGCTATCAAAAACTAAAATTTTGTTCCTGTTTTGTTCCCCAGCTTATCGAAGACGCATTATTGTCGGGTTACAGTATGCGTTACACTTTTTATTGTTCATTAATTTTTTGGATTCCTTAAATCTTACAGAAAATCACCCTTTGGATATCTTACTACTGCTCGGAGGAGACATTGAAACTAATCCAGGCCCGCAAACTGAGAAATCCCTGAAGTTTTTTCATAGGAACCTAAACAGTATTTGCGCCAGAGCAAAGATTCCGTTAATTGAAGCTTATGACTCTGTTCATAAATTCGATCTTATAGCAATTTCGGAGACTATGTTAAACTCGACAATAAAAAATGATGTCATTTCAATTGAAGGGTTTAGTAGTGAAGTATTCCGTGCTGATCATCCAAGTGATAACAAAATTGGGGGAGTCTGCCTTTATTATCGGGAAGGTTTACCAATAAAACGAAGGAAAGATCTTGAATTTTTGCAAGAGATGATTGTTGCTGAAATAACAATTTCACGTAAGAAAATCTTGTTTTCTACAATTTACCGAAGCCCTATTCAAAACAGTGAGCAGTTTGAAAATTTCATTAATAGACTTCATAGGAGTTTAAATGATATGCAAAGGGAAAGACCACATTTAATAATCCGAACTGGTGATGTCAATTGTCGATCATCGCAATGGTGGGTGCATGAAGTGGAGGAGCCAGAGGGTATGGCTCTTGAGGAGCTGATGGAGACAAATAATCTGCATCAACTAATTGACGAACCAACCAATATAAGAGGTGAAGGCATGTCATGCATTGATCTTATCATAACAGACCAACCGAACCTCTTCTTGGAGTCAGGAGTGCATTCATCTTTAGATCAAAATTGCCAGCATCAAATCATTTATGGTAAAATCAACATCTCTTTTCTCCCTCCACCTCCCTACAAGAGAACCGTTTGGGAGTACGATAAAGCTAATCCTGCAAAAATTAAAGCTGACTTAAGCGCTGTTGATTGGAAGTCTACATTTAATGGTTTGGGTTCGGAGGAGATGGCTGATATTTTCACCAACATTAGTACATTACCTACTCTATCCTTTCTGAAAATGTTCCTAACAAAGTAATAAAATGTAATGATAAGGATCCTCCCTGGATAACTAGTGAGCTTAAAACCACAATCAAACGCAAACATCAGGTTTTCAAAAAATTTCTTGATCGCGGTAGAAGACAAGAGGACTGGAATCTAGTTAAGGAGGTTCGCAATGAAACGAGTAAAATGATCACAAATGCGAAGGAAAACTATTATCAGAGATTGGGTCACAAATTGTCCGATCCCAACCAAGGTGCAAAAGCTTATTGGACTGTTTTAAACAGGTTATTAAACAAGAAAAAATCCTTAAATATACCACCACTATTAGCAAATGGGATATTTGTAACGAATATTCAAACCAAGGCAACTATTTTTAACGATTATTTCGTTGAACAATGCTCTGCGATATCTACTGAAAGCACTCTTCCGAGATTTCTCCCAAGGTGTAATAATGTTCTGGAAACCTTGCCAATTGATAGGGAAAAAGTTCTTAAAATCATCCGTTCATTGGACACCAAAAAAGCCAATGGCTGTGACGAGATCTCTGTCTCAATGATAAAAATTTGTGATCAGTTAATTGTTGAACCTATGTGTCTAATTTTTGAAAAATGTCTAGCGACTGGTAAATATCCCTCTATTTGGAAAAAAGCAAACGTGATTCCTATCCATAAAAAGGAAAGTAGGCAAAGCAAAAAGAACTACAGACCAATTTCACTTTTGCCGATATTTGGGAAAATATTTGAGAAATTAATATTTGACGCAATTTATCTTCATCTTTGTGAAAATGGTCTCTTAACTGCAAATCAGTCAGGCTTTCGCCCAGGGGATTCAACAGTTAATCAGTTGTTATTAATAACCCATAAGATCTATAGTGCTTTTGAGGAAACTCCAAGCAAGGAGACTCGGGCAGTCTTTTTGGACCTTTCGAAGGCATTTGACAGAGTTTGGCATGATGGTTTGTTGTATAAAATGGAATGTAGTGGAATATCTGGCAGTCTCCTCGCCCTGATTCAAAGCTTCCTAACTGATCGCAAGCAGCGCGTTGTACTGAATGGCAAGAGTTCGCAATGGAGTAATATTTCTGCTGGTGTTCCACAGGGTTCTGTCTTGGGTCCTCTGTTCTTTTTGGTCTATATCAATGACTTAGTTGATAATGTAAATTGCGATGTCAAGATGTTTGCTGACGATACATCCCTTTTTTCTACTGTAAATAATGAAGCTGCGACTGCGGAGGTGCTGAATAGGGACTTAGAAAAGGCACGATTATGGGCATGGCAATGGAAGATGCAGTTTAATGCTGACAAAACAGAAGAGGTTATCTTCTCCACTAAAAGGTTAAGGCCACAACATCCGTCATTAAAACTGGGGAATGATGAGATAGTTAAAATGCATGAGCATAAGCACCTTGGAGTTATTCTTGACTCAAAGCTAAATTTCCAAAGTCATACAAAAGAGGCAATTCTTAAAGCGAGGCGTGGTATTGGCATTATTCGTCACATTTCTAGATACGTCTCCAGGGAAGTACTTGATCAAGTCTACAAGCTTTATGTAAGGCCTCATCTCGACTATGGTGACATAATATATCACAAGTACGATCCTGATATGAAGTTGGATTTAACTAAAAAACTTGAACAGACCCAGTACTCTGCGGCTCTAGCTGTTACGGGAACTTGGAGAGGTACAAGTAGGCGAAGGTTATACGACGAATTAGGTTGGGAAGATCTCTATAGCAGAAGACGGTATAGGAGGCTGTGCCATTTTTACAATTTAAGATTGACGCGTTCTCCTGATTATTTGTTTGCTGAAATTCCATGTGAGCGCCAGATATCTTACAATCTCCGAAACTCTCGTGCTTACGACCAAAATGTAGGAAGAACAGCTCGGTTTACGAATACGTACTTTCAAAACACACTTTTTGAATGGAATCTACTGGCTGATAATATAAAAAATGCCAGATCTCTTGCAGAGTTCAAGAGCAAGCTACTATCAACCATACGACCCTCGAAAAGATCTATATATGGTATTCGCGATATTGTAGGTATCAAGCGCTTGACGAAACTTCGAGTGGAGTTTAGTGCCCTCAACGAACACAGATTTCGTCATAACTTCGACTGCGTCAGCCCACTATGCTTATGTGGTATGGGCAACGAAGATAACGCACATTTTCTCCTGCACTGCCATCGGTTTGATGTGATGCGTCGTGATCTCCTTGGTCAGCTTTCTGAAATCCCTGGACTCGATCTTACAAATATGGACTCAAAAACATTGTGCGAGTTGCTTCTCTTTGGTAGCCCTCAGCTCACTATAATCGACAACAGAATAATCTTAGAAGCAACTATTTTGTTCATTGAGAGGTCTATGCGGTTGGACTAAATACCAACAGCAGCAGCAACTTCTTTTCGTCTGTAGTGTAGCGTTAGAGATTGTTGTACTGTAGTGTAGTGTAAAGTGCGAGAGGGGGTTATGTGGAGTGGGGCTGCGGCTTTGGCCGTGGGGCTGCCGCTGCCTTGCGGGGTGCTGCAGGCTGGGTGTCGTTTGGGGGGTTTGGCGGGTGGGGCTTGGGTCTTGCTATGGTTGTGGGGTTTTGTTGGCCTGGGGGGATGGTCCCTTGGGGGTCTTTCGAAGTGCTTTGTTCATCGATTTTGCAAAACAAATTTGATATTTTATCAAACCGTGAGACAGAATAATTTGTTGTATTCCCGGGGGACTGGGCCCCTTGGGGTCATCGGGGTTTCGCGGCCGTTGCGGGATTCGGGTTCCGCTCGCTGGGCTGTTTTGGATGGTGCCTGGCTTGCGGTGTTCTGCGGGGTGGTGGTTCTATGGCTGGGGGCGGTCTTGCTCTGTGTGGTTTTCTCTTGTACTTTAGTGTAGCGTAATGTTTTGTGTAGTGTTGTTGTGATTGTTTAATTAATAGACTATTGTATATACTCATTGTAAGGGTCATTCGTAGTGGGGACTAGATGACCATGTGTCTTTTCCCGCTATGATTGGCTCAGAGCATTGTATTGTAGTTGATTTTAATATTATATAAAAAAAAAAAAAAAAAAANGGGGTTTGGCGGGTAGGGCTTGGGTCTTGCGATGGTTGTGGGGTTTTGTTGGCTTGGGGGGCTGGTCCCTTGGGAGTCTTTCGAAGTGTTTTGTTCATCGATTTTGCAAAACAAATTTTGTATTTTATCAAACCATGATGTCGAAATGTCGAGGAACAGAATAATTTGTTGTATTCCCGGGGGACTGGGCCCCTTGGGGTCGTCGGGGTTTCGCGGCCGGTGCGGGATTCGGGTTCCGCTCGCTTGGCTGTTTTGGATGGTGCCTGGTTTGCGGTGTTCTGCGGGGTGGTGGTTCTATGGCCGGGGGCGGTCTTGCTCTGCGTGGTTTTCTCTTGTACTTTAGTGTAGCGTAATGTGTTGTGTAGTGTTGTTGTGATTGTTTAATTAATAGATTATTGTATATACTCATTGTAAGGGTCATTCATAGTGGGGACTAGATGACCATGTGTCTTTTCCCGCTATGATTGGCTCAGAGCATTGTATTGTAGTTGATTTTAATATTATATATAAAAAAAAATCTTTCAATTTCTGCGCGTGCGTTTGTTGACAAAGTTTGGCTCGTGATATTTCAAAATCATACTCGTAAAATGCTGCCACTTACCTGCTCCAAGCAACTTGCACTTTTCTCCAGGGTTCTCATTTATTTGTAAAACTTTTGTTCCGAATATAAAAGCCAAACAAAAACTGCATTGCATTGAATTGCGCATTTCAACCACTAGCTATGTAAGTCACCGAAATAATGTTTGCTTCCAAGTAAAACAATACTTCAGCAAATCGTTGACTTGGCATCTCTTCGGGATCTCTTCCACATTGTAAAACTTAAAAACTACAACCCTTTTGCTATGTTTTCGTTCTAAAATAAGTAAATGATTTGTCGCAAACTTCTCTCTTTTTCTTTTTGGTTTTGATAAGCAAAGAACGAAATGAGGAATACATTTAAAGACGAATATTTTCCCGCCAAAGTCTCTCCTTTGATACGAGGCTCAACGGGCATAGGAGATCTTGCCTTCATACGTTTGTACCAAAAGCGCTCATGTCCCTTCGTATTCCTCCAGTTAAAGGGCAATAAATAAGCTCCATTTATTTATAAACAAAACTCTAAAATTGGCAAATAATCATCATACAATCCAAATTCACCAAACTCGAAGGAATAAACTTTTCCTTGTAAACTATGCTAAATATCATTTCATTGTGATTGGTAACTCATCATTTTAATGCCGTAAGCTTTCTGGTCCCCTAAGTGCCCAGTAACTGGAGTTAAATTAACTGGACTTTTCTTGCATTACTTCGCTCATTGCAATTGCATTTCAGCGTTTGCATCGAGAAGAGGATTCCCCCTCGCAGCTAATCCGCCATCTTCCAGAAAATTAGCGCGCCGTCCCAGACCTCTGTGAAAAGGTCTATTCTTTAAAATTGATGCTGTTTTATTATTAGTCGTAGTTTGAGCGTCTATCAGTCCATCAATCAGTCTAGTCTTAAATGTTGGCTTGGCGAAATTGCTGCATTTTACAAACACGCATTGACTCCATAATAAAAAGTGACATTTACCGTATTTCCTCTAATAAACGCCCACGGCGTTTATTACATTTTGAGACAATTTGGTATGGCGTTTATCAGAGTTTCTTAGAGGGAGGCGTTTAATAAACAATCTAAAAATTGTACTGAGCTAATTTGACAGAAAGACTAGGTGGTTTTGCATGAAAGGATATCGAGCTAAATCTGAAACGTTTAAATGTTTATTCTATGTGGCTATTTTGAATAATATAATATTTATATTTTCGGAATTTTGGACGGCTGATTGAGAGCAAATTTAAACACAACTTGTTTCATGATAACCAGAAATCAACCAATGTCTTTACCATAACTTAGTGCATCTTCTCTTCCTTGCACTTTCTGTAATTTTTCTAATAAAGCGCCGCTCTGATGTGTGCGGCGTTTATTAGAGGGGGGCGCTCATTAAAGGGAGGCATTTGTGATAACAGCAATTTTTCAGACAATCTTGGGAAAAAATCACAAAATTGCACTACTTCGGCCTTTGATTACGTGCCCCCCACTTCCCCCGATTCAATGTTGCTTGAATCAAGCGCCACTTGACATTGTAAATATTGAATTAGGGGGAAGAGAGGACCAGAAGGTCCTAAACGTACGTTTTCATTTCGATATTTCAGGAAACATCACAAGAACACCGAAAATTGCCTTTGTCCAAACTCTTTGACCAGGATTGTAGTTCTCGCTGTTCAATGCCCTGCACCCATTTTACACGGCTCTGATTTGTATTCAAAACACAGTATTCAATAATGTTTATCAAGGTTCTATATTCTAGCTATCTATGGAATATGTAGAATATAGGCTTGATAGACAAACTATCCAGCCTATACACTCTTAACAGCAGCTCGCTTTCACTCATTTCAAGGTTTAATACTGAAAATGGAAGACTTCCTTCCTGTAAAAAAATTTGGATTTTCGCTATAATGCAATCAACATAATTTGAACAATAGTTCTAAAGAATTACTTAAAACACCAACCTTCTCTCGAAGCTTCATGTGCAAGTCGTGGAAGTCACTGTATCTTCGACAAACAACCCAATTGGAAGAACCCTCAGAATCTGTCTTACAAACTTGTATAGAGTAAACACCATAGGATTTGTTCTTTTCCTTGCATATACCTAGGAAACAGAAATACAGCCATTACAAAATTGTCGAGCCAGAGCCAAATTTGCTATTTCACCTATCTTGCCCCCTCTCTACCAGTCAATGTTGAGGAACTGCATGGGCTGGCCTAGTGGCATTCTGCGAGGACCTAAAGTCCTTGGGAACAGTTGCCAGTAGGGATGGTCTGGTCGGCTTCGGTAATGGGACCCTTGCAGGCGCTTCGACCAGACGATATACTAGAAAAAAAGTTACATGTCCAGGCTGGCAAAATTCACAATTTTTTAAAGCGGCTGAACAATTTTCTAAGTGATTTTTATGATCGAAATTACTGTAGGAGGCATCCTGGAATCTAACAAGGATTTGAATGGATTAGAATTAGGAAGCTCTTCTCTTACATTAATAAAATAGCTTTAAAACAGTTCAATAGCACAAATTGACAAGTAAAGGTTATGAGCAGCAAAAAAGTTGATTGACATAACACTGTTCTTTCTTTTACATGCAATCGTACTTTTGCTTGCCCTTGCGTCAACCACGCACATTCATTTGTTTTCATTTTCATTTTATCAATTTTAAAACGAGCGATTGATTCATGTTCTCGAATGTTGTCAGGGATATCATTCCAGTTTTTGACACCAGAGAAGTAGAAACTTCGCTTTGCATATTCTAACCTAACTTTGGGAATTTGCAGATCTCCATGATTTCTGGTTCTATACTCTGAAATCATGGATCTTTCAGTGAACTTATGGCGAAGATGTTCGGGACAGAGGTCATGCAAAATTTTATATGTCATGACTCCTTCGTCAAAAGAGAGCAGAGACTTTACTTTGAGCCATTTGCAACTCCAACCATCCATATACTTGGCGTCCACTATTAGCTTCTTTGCCCTTGTCTGTAATCGTTACAGTTGGGATAGTTTGGTGCTGGAAAGAGCATTCCAAACNTCTACCTAACTTTGGGAATTTGCAGATCTCCATGATTTCTGGTTCTATACTCTGAAATCATGGATCTTTCAGTGAACTTATGGCGAAGATGTTCGGGACAGAGGTCATGCAAAATTTTATATGTCATGACTCCTTCGTCAAAAGAGAGCAGAGACTTTACTTTGAGCCATTTGCAACTCCAACCATCCATATACTTGGCGTCCACTATTAGCTTCTTTGCCCTTGTCTGTAATCGTTACAGTTGGGATAGTTTGGTGCTGGAAAGAGCATTCCAAACGATGTCACCACAGCGAAGAAAGCTTTCAAAGAGAGCTTTGTAAACTTGGTCAAGTTTTCTTTATTCACATTGTTAGTCGTTCCTTCTAATTCTCTTCTTTTCAATTGTCATTTTCTCTGAAGACGAATTGAACAAATAACTATACACGACTAAAATTTTGAGATGCTGTGTTTTATGTAGCTCAGTATTATTCAATGGCGAGGCAGTCAAACGAATCGAGCTTTTCATTGAACAATGCTCAACCATCAACGTTTAGTGAAAAGTTCAATTCGTTTGGCCTTTATCTATAGTAGCAAAAGGTGCTTAAAAAGGAGTTCTGTATTACACATCTCTAATCTAAAAATAAACTGTTGATTCTGATGCATTTAGGGTGCTGAATACGAATAAAAAATGTTCACACCTGCAGGGGGCGCAGTTTTTTAAAAACGGGGGGCTTAAGTTTTGCTGATGTCACAATACCCATTTTTGAAATTTTATGTGATAACTGAATTTCAATGGTCTAGTCCCCAAGAGATCTAATTTATGAGGTATTTTGTATTAGGAATATATGTCCAAGCTTTTATAAGTTCTGATCTACGAGCCTTCTAAGTTTTCGAGAATTGCTGACTCAGCATTTTTTTGGTAAGTTTTAATTCCGGCTATATACTTCCTTTTTTTTACATGCGACATGTCATTCGATTCACCTCGACAAGGTCCATAAGATGGCGGTCATTTCATCTGTGTATACCATCCTGATTTTGTTTTACAGAAGAACAACAATTTCCTTAGTTCCATGTATATTCCTCTTCAAATTTGACAAAATGAAGGGAAAAATCCCAAACGCGGGGAAAATCATAATTAAGGACATAGTTAAAGTTGCTTAGTAAGCATAATTGTAAACGATTCGGCTCAACGCTTTGGCGATTCATTTTTTCCAAGAATATAGTGAAGAATATGTTTTGGTGGAGCAGGTAGAGATCTTTCTGATTTGCTGACTATATTTGACTGTGATGTGGTAACTGGTATCAAAGAAGAGTCTTCCATGTCTACCTTTTGGATAATTATACCATTAGCAACATGGGTTTGTTTTGATGTCTCATACACAAGGCTCTTGTTCTCTGCGTGGTATTGCATTGCCTACTTGTACCTCTTCATTTGGTCATCCATCATAACACTCCCCTTGTCTGTAATGGCCACTTCAGTGTTCTCTCACTTCTCTCCGCATACATGTTGGTTTAATGCATCTGGTTTTAAGGTGAATGAATTGCAGGACATTGTTCTTAATTTTACAAAAATATCTCTATACTTTCAGGCCACTATTTGCTTTGCCCTGTCATTTTCAGTCAACTTTCTGATCGAAAATATCCGTGCTCTTATCAAATATCCACTGTACCGAAAACGATGTATTTATTTACTGGCAAGTGTGCTACATATCATACTAATAATGGAATATTTAAGCTATGTTCTTTATTGGAAAATGTTTTCGCAACAAGTTCTCCTAATGCTATCAGGTGACATTGAATTTAATCCAGGCCCTCAAATTGACAATTGTCTAAAATTTTTCCACTGGAATCTGAATAGCATTTGTGCAAGGGATCAGGTGAAAGTATCACTTGTTGAGGCTTACAATTCCCTCCATCGATTTGATGTTATCGCAATTTCTGAGTCTATGCTAGACAGTTCTGTTAGCAATGATGACATATTTATCGAAGGTTTCAGTAGATAAATTTATCGCAGTGATCACCCTAGCAGCACTAAACTCGGTGGAGTCTGCTTGTACTTCAGAGAGGGCCTACCAATTAGACGTAGGACTGATCTGGAACTTCTTCAAGAAATCATTGTTTCAGAAATTACCATTGCAAGGAAGAAAATCTTTCTTGTAGCTGTTTACCGTAGCCCCAGTCAAAATAGTGAGCAATTCGAAAATTTCGTTGACAAAATGCAGACAACACTAGACCTTCTCCGTAGGGAAAGGCCATACACATTGATTGCGACTGGAGATTTTAATTGTAGATCCTCTCAATGGTGGGCAGATGATGTCGAAAACCCTGAAGGGACTGCACTCATTTTTCATTTTTTCATTTTAACTTTTTCATCCATGGTAATCCACTCAATATTTAAATACTGTTTTACAGGGAGCCATGCTAAAATAAATAATTTGATAATAACTAAATATATAATATAGACCTATTTACAATATACATCGATTAAAAAAGAAAGAAAAGCGAGTTGATTCATAATTGGGCTTTAAATTTACTTCGAAAAGTGTAGAGGGAGGATGACGCTTTGACACCACTATCTAGGGCATTCCAGAGCTTGGCCCCTCTGTAGGCAAAAGATTTCTGACCAGTTGAAGTTTTCAGTAGAGGTACCCTAAGGCTTGTTTTAGAGTTCCTCAGCTGACGGTCAGTAGCTTCAGATACCTTTTGAAAGATGCTTCCCAAGTAATCAGGGGCAAGGGCATTCTGAGATTTAAATACCATCTTACAAGTCTCAAAATCGATCAGTTCTCGAATAGTGAGCCAGCCGAGATTCTTGATTAATGGCGGAGCCGACGTGTCATAGGGGCTATTTGCGACTATCCTGGCGGCTCGATTTTGAAGTTTTTGCAACTTATCGAGGGCCGAAGCACCGCAAGATCCCCACACAGGGCAGCAATACCTAAAGTAGGGCTCAACGAGACTTCTATACAGCATCATAAGGTTCTCCTTAGGTAGGTATCGTTTAGAATACTTTAACATACCGATACCCCTAGAGACTTTCTTGATCGTAGAGGACAATTGAGTAGACCATTTAAGTTGATGGTCAACCTGTAAACCTAGATACTTGGTGTTGTTGACCATAGTTATCTCCTCATTACCAATGTTTAGGTCAGGTTTAGAAGAACTAGGCAAATTAATACTTTGAAGTTTGCACCTACTACCTATGATCATCCCTTGCGTTTTTACGACATTTAGCGATAGCTTGTTGCCCTCAAGCCAACATTTAAGCGCTTCAAGGTCAGCATTTATTGCAGCATTGATATCGTCAATAGAAGGAGAGGAGTAATAGATAGTGGTGTCATCAGCATACATTGCCACATCAGAAGTCTTTAAACTGTAGGGGAGGTCGTTTACATAAACTAGGAAAAGTAAGGGTCCTAGGCAGGAGCCCTGCGGAACTCCACAATATATCCCTTCCGTTAAGGATGAATGACCATTTACCCTGCAAAATTGCTTCCTGTTGAAAAGGTAGGACCGAAACCAGCTCAATTCCTTACCCTTGACGCCATAGTGGTCCAATTTTTCCAGAAGGATTTCATGGTCCACAGTGTCGAAAGCTTTTTTGAGATCGATAAAAACTGCAGCGGTGTACTCCCCCTTGTCAATATTCAAATACCAGTCATTTGTGCTTTTGAGCAGACACGTTAAGACTGAGTGTAGTTTCCTGAAAGCTGACTGTAGGGGAAAGATGAGCTGATTTCGATGAAGGTAGTCATAAAGCTGGTCGAAAATTAGCTTCTCGAAAAGTCGAGAAATTACTGGAAGCACAGAAATAGGCCTGTAGTTAGATCTGTCATCAGTGGCTCCCTCTTTGAATATTGGCGCTACCCTCGCAATTTTCCAACTGTCAGGGAATCGCCCAAGAGAAAGAGACAAATTGAATAGCTGCGCGAGAGAAGGTGCCAAAACTGAGATTCCAGTTTTTAGGAAAAAACTAGAAATAGAGTCAACGCCTGACC
>REGM01000127.1:466955-510364 GCA_004194415.1 Aurelia aurita
GCATTTGTAATTAACTTTGAGATAAAGTAAAATATTTTAATTTTGTAAGTTTTTAACACGGCCCCTTGTAAAGCAGTCTTTGATTGATGGGGCCACCGTGTATAAATAATTAAAAATGAAAAAATGAATGTATCAACCTGCCTAGTGTTTAAACCCTTAGGGGCAAAGCAATCCAGCCGATATTGCCAGAAGCTTTCCCGCATCTTATTTCCCCCCGTTAGCCTGTCAATAATCTTAACACTAATAGCCTTCAGAAACCCGTGGTGGCCTTCTTCAGTAAAATACCTGAAGAATTCCGCCTGGGGTACTGAGGCCCCCGAATTAAACTTACGACTGCACGCCTTGTAGTTGTTCAACCTAAGCCTAAAAGGCGTGCAGGTGCTACAAACATATTGTACACCACAAACAGTACATTTCAACAAATACACAACATTTGACGAGTCACAGTTAAACGAATAGTTTATCCTATATTCCCGGCTACCTACACACTTGACAACGAGATTTACCACAACGAGAACATCCCTTCTTATCAGTCCCCCCATTCCCCTCACTATGTAGCCTAGCCCTAACAAGCATATCCTTAAGGTTCTTACATATCCTAAATGCTATTAAAGGTGGCTCAGGAAACACCACCCTATGCTCCTCCGAGTTTGTGAGCATAGAGTGGAGTCTCCTGGCCACCTTCCCCAAACTATTGAGTGCTGGATGGTATGTCGCCACAAGTGGAACCCTGTCCCCCCTGCCCATGGTTGATGGTCCTATTCTCCGCATTTGCTAGAAGAGTCGTCCTATCTAACGTACGTACCCTATCTATCTGCTCATTTACTAAAGACTCTTCGTAGCCCCTGTCCTTAAGCCATCCAGCTAACTCACCTACCCTCTCCTGAAATTGACGATCTTCCGAACATATCCTACGCTACCTAAGAGCCTGACTATAGGGGATCGCCTTCTTTGTGTGCCAGGACTTCTTATGCAAGTACTGACGTGTATCAGTTGGCTTGCAAAACAAGTCTGTAGAAAGGTCTCCCCCCTCTCCTAAAGTAACCTGAACGTCTGAAAAACTAATGCTATCCCTTGATTGCTCGCTAGTAAACTTAATGGTCTCATGGCTACTGTTGAGATGGTCAATGAAAGACTTCAGCTTTTCCTCCCCGTGCATCCAGATAAAGAATACATCATCGATGAATCTCATCCAAATGAGGGGATTGTCAGGTGAAGTTTCCACCAACCTCTCCTCCAACCGAGTCATGAAGAGATTAGCATAGGCCGGAGCGAACTTCGTAGGGTATCAGTAGCCAGCCGGGAACTTCCCGTTTATCCAGCGACTCCCTGATGGCTTTTAATCCATCCCCGTGTGGAATGCTAGGATAGAGCCCCACAACATCAACAGTACATAAAAAAGCCCCCTCTGGTATCTTACCTACCTACCTAGCCTAGACAAAACTTACCTACCTAGCCTATATATATATGTAATATATATATATATATAGCATATATATATATATATACCGGATGTCCCAGAAAAAAGCTAACATATTTGATCAGGGGTTGCGATAAGAATTTAGCTTGAATCGATCGGAAAGAATTTTTAAACTAATCCTCAATAGTTAACTTGAAGATTGCTACCTTGTTTGTTGATATTAGTGCTTTGAGAGTTGAAATATTAATCTTGAAACCTCAAACTTGCCTCCACCTCCAAACCAGAGCTTTTGGGTATTCGCCTAAGCTGTTAACCGCTGCGTTGTGGAATCTCCTGAATCATAGCGAGTACAGACAAGAAACCTCGTGCCTTGGAGAACATTTGAATGCAAAGCTGAAACTGAACTTGACAATCGGATCAAGAATTTATTCCCTAAGAGACATGTTCCTTCATTCTACCAAAAGTTCAAATTGCATCTGTCTAATAAAAGTTATTCACCAGCGAAATAATTCCCTTGGGCGTGAATACATAAATTACATCTTGCAATCTTCATTGCCTGAATGAATTGCATTTTGTAGCATTTCTCGCGGAAATATTACCAAACAAGCAATGGTATATACCCAAGGGAACAAATGTCCAATGATAAGATCCTAAGAACTGTTGGCTCGTGCTTGGATTGTTGTTTTTTTGTAAGTGATTTTTGACTGAAGAAAGAAATTCCTTGGTGACCATATTCATTGATATTTTCATCCATTTCCAGTTTTGAAAGTTCTATTCAAATGTGTGCCTAAATACGAGGTCCTTGTTCAGAACTACTATGGTTAAGGAGATTCCCCTAAGCAGCGCGTTTGCAGTGTAGGCCAAAACCCAAAAGCTCTGGTTTGGAGGCGAAGGCAAATTTGAGGTTTCAAGATTAATATTTCAACTCTTAAAGCACCAATATCAACAAACAAGGTAGCTATCTTCAAGTTAACTATTGAAGGTTAGTTTAAAAATTATTTCCGATCGATTCAAGCTAAATTCTTATCGCTACTACCCCTGATCAAATCTGTTACCTTTTTTCTGGGACACCCGGTATAATCATTCGGCATTAGCTGACACGGTGAAATAATATTTATCACAAGTGGACAATTAAAATTAAAATTGGAAAATTAAAATGTGCTCTTGCTTGGGATCGAACCCGGGATCTTCATGGCAACAGTCCCTCGAACAATCCACTGCGCCACTGCGCAATGAAATGTCGGAGAAATCTGAAGTCATTCAGATCTCTGGTCTCACACCACGACAGAAGCGATTTTTTTTCTTTTTGTTCGTGTTTCGGCGTTAAGCCTTCATCAGAGCCATGCATACGTATATACAATCATTCGGCATTAGCTGACACGGTGAAATAATATTTATCACAAGTGGGCTACCACAATTGGAAAATTAAAATGTGCCCCTGCCTGGGATCGAGCCCGGGATCTTCATGCCAACAGTCCCTCCGACAATCCACCGCGCCACTTAAGTGCAATGAAATGTCGGAGAAATCTGAAGTCATTCAGATTTCTGGTCTCACACCACGACAGAAGCCATTTGCTTTTTTCTTTTTTCGTGTTTCGGTGTTCTTCATCAGAGCCATGCTTACATAGAAGTCAAAACACAGAAATGGCAACTAACTCGTTGAGATTTAACGCTTCTATTATCTATTCATAAATTATGTCACGCTACTAGTTTCGTCTGTTCATGCAGACTCTTCATGCTACAGTGATTATACGATGTTTAATTTTACGATTTAATACAACATACTATTTCTAATCTGACGTAATATTAATATACCGCACCACCATTGTCACAATCCATAGCGAGGCTTATTCATAATTGCGACGCTTCTAGAGTCTATTTGTTGAGAGCAGGTTTGTATTTGGAGATGAAATATAAATTATCGCTCATAAGTCATATCCAAAGAGCAGCATTGCTACTCTATCTACTCGAGAACGCTAACAAAAAAAATCGGTCGGGTCGTGATCATGAACGAGTTTTTATAGGGACCTTCAGTCTAATGTCAATGACTGTTTTGTACTGTTGTTAAGATTAATAGGATTTAGGATAATTTTTTAATGCAATCGTTCTACAAGTAAAAACGTACCTATTATTTAGAACCAAACTTCCACAGATGTCTCCAAGAGACCTTGCACCATTTTCAGTATGAACTCCACCATTTTCAGTATGAACTCCAGCATTATACAAAAAGGCAAGGGCAAAGTCATAATCGCTTGTCTCCTCCATTTCCATCCACAGCACCACCAGCTCATCCGTTCACAAAGCCGGTGGTTCTCGAATGATCAAAACGAGGCTGCCGGTCTTCATATAGCGACATAAAAGCTTTAATATTGAGATTGATTCTTTAATGATTGGAAAGAATTGCGGGTTTCTCGGATTATTTGTAGATACAAAAGTAAGTAAGTTTTCATCGACTGTTTTCTCTTTCGCTGTTCTTAGTTGGTCTTGAGGGATCCCTTTGGCTTTTTCAAATCCATGTTTCATCATTGTTAAGGGATATCCCAGGTGTATTAAAGTTTCTTGTAATCGGTTCATTTGGATTTCGAGGGTCTTTACAGAGCAAGTAATTTTTAACATGTAGCAAGATTTGGGTGTGGTTGCCACGCCTTATGACGTCACAGTGACGTCATCAAGTTGAAAATTGGCAAAAATCAGGTTCCCAAGTTAAACTTGTGCGGTTTATGAACTTTATGCGGTTTTTGGTCCAACTCGACAAAATCTTTGCTGGCAAATATTATCTTATTATAAATAACGATTTTGGAATGATATTTTGGTAGAAATTAGCCAATTCTGACGACATCATTTGTGTCATAAATTTTTTCCTTGTAAAAGAAAACAAACACAAAGGAAGACATGCTGGTACAATAGCTTATACAACCACTCACCGTGTTGTTGTCTGGTCTTGGAACCATGCGGAAGTTGAATAAAGTTAAACAAAATGTTGATATTTTCTTCATTTCTTTCTCCGTTGACTCATTTTCTTGATTTTTTCAGCTGGTTTAGCAAACTTGATACGTTTACACATACATTTTGATAATAAAAAAGTTAGTATTAGAGTCCATATTCTACAGGACTTTTAGGTTTGCAAACGACGAAACCAACATTTCTCTTGTTGTTTTCCTTGGCCTTGTCTGCAATTTACGAGCCCGCTGTCTGGTTTCAGCGGCTTTACCTCCGTCTCGTTTGGAGTACAAATTTATTTCAGATGGAGTCTTATTCCTCCGTTTTCCCGCTACAAATTGATATAAAATTTGACGAGAATTTTTTTCTTGAAGTACAGGACTTTTTGGTTTGGAATCTGTGTTGAAAGTTTCTTCGCCCCGCCGCGGATATGTTGTTCACCTGTACTTTGTGACTGCTGTCATTTACCCTATGTTGTTTAATATGTTTATGGTAACTTCTTTTTGGTAATTTTTCTCTTCGCAACTCCTTCCCTCATCGAACACTTCACCCTGAAATTCCTCGTACGCAACTCGTTGTTTTGATCGTACGCCATTTTGAAAAATTTGCTTCCTTCTCATTGGCACGCATGCGTACTTAACAAATTTTTAAAGACAGTCTCCAGCACAAATGTCCTATCCGCACTGGNCGCCGCGGATATGTTGTTCACCTGTACTTTGTGACTGCTGTCATTTACCCTATGTTGTTTAATATGTTTATGGTAACTTCTTTTTGGTAATTTTTCTCTTCGCAACTCCTTCCCTCATCGAACACTTCACCCTGAAATTCCTCGTACGCAACTCGTTGTTTTGATCGTACGCCATTTTGAAAAATTTGCTTCCTTCTCATTGGCACGCATGCGTACTTAACAAATTTTTAAAGACAGTCTCCAGCACAAATGTCCTATCCGCACTGGTGATGTCTTCATTTGAGAAGCGGCAAAATGGTGATAATCCATTGTAAATGTATCATTGGAGTGTTTTAAGTAGAAAAAGTTGGAAAAAATTCAAAAAATGTGCTAATTAGTCCAAAATGGCGGCCAAAATGACGTCATAATAAAAAATGCTGACGTCATCAAATTCCAGAAATTCCGGTTTCAAATTAAAGCCCTTGGTTTGCTAATTCATTTGATATACAATACTTCATAATTTAATCAAATTTTGCCTTTGAAATTATCAAAAACAATGATTTTTCTGTTAACTGGTTCCAAATATGGGCATGCCAAGTGACCTGTGAGGTCTATTGTTCAATTTTCCCCCCAGAAAAATGTAGCTAATAGATAATTAATAAAAGTCATGGAGGTTGGGGGGACATAGCTGATGTCGTTAAAAAACGCGGCAAGAAAAACCTCGAGGGGGTAAAGGGGCACTTCCTGAAACAAAAAGGGCACCTTTTTCCTTTATTGCAAAATCTTGGAGGGGGGAGGGGATACGTGCCCCCAGTGCCCAGCTCAAAATCCACAGAAATCGAGATTTTTTAACAAATTCTAGCGGCACGGAGCTTGAACTCCAAAATGACCCCAGAAAGACAATATTTATCTGCTGTGCAAGTAAAAAGACGATTTTGCCTCATATTTGAAGAAAAATGCGCTTCCTAAGACAAACTCCAATGGTCCGCACTTTGCAAATTGCTGAGTTTGAATACCAATCTATGAAATTGACAAGTATTTGCATGCTTTCCACACCAACGACGTAAAACATGGAACATACCTTTCTCATTAGATTTGTTCTCTTTTGAAGGGTTTTTCGAGATGAAGGTTTTCGGAAAATCTGAATTGTTGACGTCTTTTAATTAGCAAAAAATTAGCAAAAAATTACTTGGATCCAAGTGAGCCTTTAAGCGAAAGACTGCTATTTAAATTGCTCAAAATGAGACAATGCTTGTTCTTAAGTAGCTGTTCAAATATGGAAATATTATTTTTTGGGACACCAGGTACTTCGTTTTAATCTCTTGCAGATTATACAGAAAGCACGAAAGCACGAAAGCACGAAAGATCTTTATAAAATAGCTTTTAAAGGAATGATTTTGCTGAAGAGCGAAATATAATTAAAGATTAAAACATACCTCTCTGCTCATTTCAGATTCTATGCTCACTATGCTTATGGCGTCGTCTGTAAAGAGTCAATAATAAATTGCTTCAAATGTTACTGTCAGTTAAGAATGAAATAATCTTAGAAGTAAAACAATATAACAGGTACAGATAGCGTAGCTTCTTCTAACACTCTTTCGATGTCTTTCCATAATACTTTGCACTGAGTTAACGAAGTTAATTCCAATTTATCTTCTCTGAGCGTATCCAAATGTATGTTTTTCCTGCTTCGGCTTTTCGGAGAGATATAGAAACACCGAATACTTTTCCGTCAAAGCAGATCAATCTGAGGTCAAGGTCGGAGAGAAATTCTTTCTTTTTCTTGGAGCTTGATGGGTCTAATACAGGCTCTCCTTTCTTTATTGTAACTGCAAATGTAAAGTCATCAGACCATCGGCGCTCAATAGATTATTTGTCAAAGACCGTGGCAGCCATTATTACATTTATGCCCGCCATTTACCAGAGCAAAATATCTTCCCCGATCTCTTTTTAATTGATGCAATAGTATATTGACTATTATCAAAATTTTCAAAGACATCTTGTTGACAGAGCAACCATGCAAACAAGAAAGTACAGCTGTACTAACCTTCTGTATAGATAGATTCAGTATCGTCATCTAGGAAACAAAAATAGCTTTAAATACATAGGTATAATAAAATAAACAAACTTTGATGACAGAGAAAACAGTAAACATTGTTTATCGATCTGGGATTGTTGTCTTCAGAATGTAGAGTCAGAATCCACACAGAAAGACTGATTATCGAAACAACAAAATGAAAAAGTATATGATTCAGTTTAGTATAACAAATATTCATTTATTGTAACTTTTATGCGGTAGTCCAAATGATACAGTGCATCAAAGATATATAAAGACCAGTACGTGTTTTCTTTGTCATGCCACTATTTAAATATCAATTTAGATTTAAATCTGAACCAGAATTTGAAACAAACCAGGATTAATTCTATCTCGTGTGCTCGATGCCTAGGCTATATGGGCTATTTGGGCCTATGTAAGTTCCCATCGGGCGGTTTCATTGTCAGATTTTGGTTAAGCTCCATTAGAAATGACCGGAGAGAGAAACTGTTTTCCAGCTGTCATCTAATTAATCTACTTTATCTAAATCTAGCTTAGATACGATACATAATTAAATCTAACTATTGCTTTGAAATGGGGTATTGGAGACGCAACGAGGGAGGGCAATTGTCCGAAGGGGTAACTAACACTGCAAAACGGAGAGCTAAATCCTCCTGCAGTGTCAGTAGAATTTAGAAGGCGGGTCCTGGACGGATGTTGGCCGGTGGTCCGTCCGAGGATGTGCCTACNGCTGTCATCTAATTAATCTACTTTATCTAAATCTAGCTTAGATACGATACATAATTAAATCTAACTATTGCTTTGAAATGGGGTATTGGAGACGCAACGAGGGAGGGCAATTGTCCGAAGGGGTAACTAACACTGCAAAACGGAGAGCTAAATCCTCCTGCAGTATCAGTAGAATTTAGAAGGCGGGTCCTGGACGGATGTTGGCCGGTGGTCCGTCCGAGGATGTGCCTACGATTGCAATGATACCTCGAATGCCATAAGGGCGGGTCCCTGCTTGGGATATGCCAACGAACGGCGGGTCCCGAATGGTCAAGGCCGGACCATTCTGGGATGTGCCTCAGCAAATCCAATTAGATAGATGATAATGGTCATCTAATGGATTTACCTGTATCTTATTGTATGGGTAAATAGGTCATAGAGCAGAATTTTTAGCATGCTCGAGAAAACATAAGTTCAACTTTTCGCGGTCTATGGCAAAATTGGCCTATTGAAGACAATTGACTCCCACAATTGCGCCTGCGCAATCCCCAAGACAAGAAAAGTTTATGAATACTGGTACAGACTAGCCTAATAAAAGTTTGGAAGTCTAATATATACACGGGACGGATGGTCTTAAAACGGATCAGTTATTCAAGAGGACTGTAAAGTGTGACACCAAATGAAGGTGATGACCGACAATGATAAATGATACACTGATAGGCCTTAACAAATAGTATATATATTTTCTAATTACACATCTGTTCGATACAAATTTGATATACTTTAGGGCCGTTGCAAGCCCAAGCCATAAGGTGCGTTGCTATCTGGGCTTTAAACTAAACTTCCTCACGAAAGAACACTTGCTTCTGCCTTGAAGTCTTACAAATCTTAATGCAGCACCCTTTTCCTTTTTAGCAGAATTCTTATTACCTTCGCTGGAGCATATTTGATCAACAATGAAATTTCAGTTGTTTCTTTCTTAGCTACTAAAAGAATTCTGGTATAATTTTGTACCTAACTAAAAGGTTCAGCTATTCAAAATGCAGCTAAACCCAACTCAGCACAACACAATCAACGAGTTTGACTGACACTGTCGGTAGCGGGCAGACAGAACGGCATACCGGAAAAACCGGACCCTATGACCCTATGACCCGGATAATAGGTTCCAGACCAAATATTAAAAATATCGAAAAACATGCTGAGGCTAGGCCCAGTTTTAAAATAGGCGATCAAACGATCAACATGATAACCGATACTAAGTATCTGGGAGTTCAAATTAACGACAAACTGCAAGGGATCGCCATATTGAACAAGTCAAGGCAAAGGCTCTACGAGCTCTCGGTCTTATTAAGCATGCCAAGAGATTTATCCCATTAGGTGATCTGCAGAAAATGTATAGAGGAATTGTTGAGCCACATTTCAGTTACTGCTGCTCGGTTTGGGGTTGCTGTAGTGAAACCAAACTTAATTCTCTCCAAAATATCCAGAATAGAGCTGCCAGAATAACTACGAATAGTCATTATAATGCTTCTGCTATACCTCTGCTCCAAAATCTTGGCTGGCCGTCAATTAAAGATCTCATCAGAAAAGAAACAGCATCACTGACCTAGAAGTCACTTAATTCACTTGCTCCTCGATATTTAGGAGAACTATTTACTAAATGCTCAGAGGGTATTGATCGCAATCTTCGCTCTACTGAAACAAATTTGCAGATACCTCTGTTGAGAACATGTATATTTACAAGAGAAGAATTGCGGTCGAAATGCATAAAGTTATGTTTGATGAAAGAAGTAGATTATCCATGCAATACCATCTAAAGAGGAAAACATCCAGAACGGGAGAACAGTTTAAAACTGCACGAGTCAGAACAGAAGTAGGAAGACATTCATTACGCTACAGAGGCCCTGTAGTGTGGAACGCCCTAAGTATAGACCTGAAAAATCAAAGTAATCTAAAAATTTGTAAGCGTCATTTAAAGTCGAATCTAGGAACATTAAATAGAATTAATTTTGCAAAAGGAACAACCTTCAATAGAAATAAAGACACTGTAAATTACGTTTATTACTAGGAACTCTCTTACTTTACACAATCAGTTTTTAAGTTAAAAGTTTTAAAAATATTTGTTTTAATTTTCTTTAATTTGTAGCAGGTCCACATCAGCACTATGCTGCCAGCTCTCGACCTGCTTTTAAAATAAAATAAAATATGTATGTATGTATGTATGTATGTATGTATGTATGTATGTATGTATATATGAAATGAAAGTACTCGTCAAAAGCAATTGAATGGTGCATGTTTGAGATCAGTCAGACAAACGAGACAAAAACTATGGCAGTTTTAGGCTTTCTTTTGTTGACCACTCTCCAAATATGGTATTACTGTGGTCACATGATGAAAGTCAAAACAATGAAATGTCAAAAATTTAATTGCCCAATAAATTTGATTAAAAGTCACAAAGACTGGTTGTTTACATCTTCTGTTGTTTTAGAGCAAAGTATCAAAGTTTCGTAGAGAGGGGGGGGGGGTAAAAACGCCCCCTGCTCTGAATAGGGTTAAGATACGATTCTATTTTGAATATTGAAAACAAAGGTGGCACGCTTCTCTCGTTTGACTGTAACGCAAACTGCTCTACAATTTACTCTAATACCATCGATGAGCCTGACTATGGTCCTTACTACCTTCAGCTTCTCCGCTAACGATTTAAATAAACCTATGCACTTCTAAATAATTCCTAATTCCGAATTCCGAATAAATAAATGGTTAATGTGTCCGCTTATATAGTCTCCTGTTTCGAAGTTTCTTGAACTACTTCGTCACTATTACTGTTGTAAATTGCTAACTTAAGGTTACTGTAAACGCTTCTAGCACAAGATTATGTTTTCTCTCCCTAAAAGCCAAACACTTAGCAGAATCTAGTTAAACTATACATCATTCGATGCGTAAGAATGTGGGGATTCTAACCATATCAAAATAGTTGGCAAATATTGTAAAATGATATTTTCCAGGCAACTTTACTGTTTAAGAGAGCATATCTCCTTCAAAAGCTATTTTGTACCCTTGGGTTTAACGTAACAAAATCTAACTTATATCAACAGGAAGCGCACATCCTAAGCTAACATACAGTACCTCAGATTCTTTAAATTCCTCCTTTCCTTCAAAATACACGCTGTCATAAATTTGCAAATAACTTCTATCCCCACAGTTGTATTGGGCTATAAAAGGCGGACCACAGGACATACGAAGATTCTGAGCCACAGGTTGCTTGCCCGAAGCCTGTTCTTGTAGTGTGCAAAATGTGGAGCCATTCGATTGGTTCCTTGGGTACAAACTAGCTTTTTTGCACCTGTCTGTACCTAGTGGATTTGTAAGTCCTAAAAAAAGGGAATTTTACTGATGCCACTTCAAATGTAAACATCAAACCAAGCGCTGGGATCGCAGAAGTAGAGAAGACCTAATCGAGTCCGCGACCTGTCATGATGCTCAAGTGGAGGGGCTCAAACTGGGCTCTGTTTGGGCAAAACTGTGTCACAGCATTTCCTTCGTGAAAGGCAGAAACTTGAAAAATTTGATCAAACATCTTGTTACTTTTGCAAGCATTTCAAGAAACAGCCATCACGCAAATCAAACATTAAATTGAGACTTATGCCTGATTTTAGTGAAACAATGTTTCATATCCAAGTAGGATGAGCCTCCCTATTGTAAAATGAGCTATAATGAAACTGGTGGAAATAGGAATATAAATCAAACTTGGTCTTTGTTCACAACCAGTAGATTGTGTTTCATCGATTATACATGTGGTATAATCTCGCCTCCTTGGAGTTTATTTTGATAAACACTTAGAATGGTCCAATCATTTGAAAGAACTTTCTGCTAGCTGTTATGGAAAAATTATCAGTTTTAAAATAGCCGAAGCCCTTCACGTCCTTGAAATTGAGAAGGCAACTTGCTGAAAGCTTGGTGCTGACAAAAATGGACTTCAACGATTATGTTTACTCGCCATTGACAATCACTCAAATAAACAGACTTCAAAGATTGCAAAAACTTGCAGCAAGTTTTGTGCTCGGTCGGTATGCGTCTTCAGAGGATATTCTTAAACTCAACTGGCTTCCAATAGCGGAGAGAAGAGCTTAATTGCATGAAAATGGTTTTTAAAGGGATTCACGAAGAGAATTGGCCATCCATTAACCGCATTGAAATAAAAAAGACTGGTCGTACCCTTCGTAATAGTAACGAACTGAAGTTGAGCACATCAATGGTCAGGGATACATTTCAAGACGCTGCGAGCAAATTTTTGAACAAACTACCTACATAAATTAGAGAACAGAAATCGATAACCTCTTTCTGTAGTAAATTGAAAGCAGACTTAACACGGCTTGCCACAGAGCGACTATGCTCTTAATCGACACACTGTTTTTTTTAATCTTTAATTTCCGTTTAATTTCTATTATGATCTACTGTATTTCACACATTGTAAAAATTTAAGGACATTCCTTTTAACACAAATTGAATAGCCACAATTATTGTAGATATACTCAGTAAACATTGTAAAAAAAAATTTCGTGTAAACGTTCATGAGTTTGAGTCTCCTTCAACAGCCAATGACATCAACAATGCCAGAGGTGCTATCGAGGGACTAAGCATGATGACAATACAATCTGTGAAACCAGCCACAAAGCAAAAAAAAGCAGTTGGGTTCGAAGAAACAAAGGACCATATCATAGGTCCACTTTTAGGCTACAAAATGACAGTCTATCTGGTTGAGAACAAAAAAATAATGGCTACTACAGGGGCCACATTGGTCCAATGACCAACCCAAAAAATCACATGATAAAATGTCCAACTGTAACCTACCTGATTTATCTTTGATCAAATCCATGTCCATCAAGCACCTAGGCAAAATCAAATTCATGCTTTTAAGATATGGATGAGGAAAATCCCAATAAACCACATTAGTAAATGTTTTCCATTCTTCTTTCCTCTTTGTCAGAAACAGATTGTTTCCAATCAAACCTAGTTGAAAGTAAAATATTCATTAAAAGAAATGTTCTTGACATGACCACTGCACTATTAAGTCATTTCTAATTATCTTCCAAAGCATAAAACAATCAATGAATCCATAAAGGGCAAGAAAGCAATTTCTTACTCGTGCAAATGAGATGACAAATGAACAGCCTGTTAGCAAAAGCTGTCTGACAGACAGTGGATTTCTTCTCTTTACCAAAACTACTTCAAGTGACAACAAGATGATTTCACCATTCGTAGAGCAAGAAGTGATTCAACTCGAATAAAAGTTTGATCGTTAATTTAGAGTCAAGGACAGATTTTATAACCAGGCATCTGTTGTTTGTGATTGACACAAATAGGTTAATACAGCTGAATAGTCAAGAAAGAAAATTAAATATTGAGTTTGATAAGAAATAATATCACGAGAAGCTTCATCAGGTGAATACATAAAATCGTGAAAATCTTAAAACATACCGGGTGACCCAATTAATAGTGAAACTGTTTCAAAGCTAACAAACATTGATTTTGTAACTGATTATAAACAATTTTTGTGCCAACTTGTATCGAAGATCAACTTGATTTCAGAGATCATTGTTAAGTTATTCCCACAGGAACGACGCAACAAAAATATAGCTTTAGTGAAAGCCCTTCCTCGCATTACCCCAAGAAATTGTACGAACAAATGAATGGGGCAAGAGGCAAGTTTGCATCGCTAGTAATTTTTCTGAAATTTTGAAAGTGAGCTGGAGGCGTGATTAGGGATGAATGGGAGAGCGTTACAAACAGAGTCCAGCACATCAAAACTCTTCATCGCTTATATATTCAGATTCTAAAGTACTCCCAAAAATGGTGTAGCCCAAAATTTTTTTTGGCCATAGAACCGCCATTATATTGCAAAATGCTGCAAATTAGGTATCTTTGAAAAGAGCTTAGCGATTCAAACTTGAATCATGCAAGGGTTATGACATCTCTGGGACTTTAGGGGGGTTTATTCCCTTGGGAATTTTAGCAGCATTTTTGATGCCAATTTTTCTGACAACGTTTAGGGGTATTTTGTTGAGTTTTTTTGTGCGAGTATGAGCTGTTGCTGCAGAGTCATGATATTAACTCTCCGCGATGGAATCTATTGTCCTTTAACAACAAAGATGACACAATCCTTCTATGTCATAGGTCTTAGAGCTATAGTATGGGGCCCTAAGCGTTTAAGTTTTGTTACGGAGAACAGTTTTTGAAGCATTGATTGCCAAAAAGACATTGTCTAAAGAGGCAAATTTTCTTGCTTTATGTCCAGCATATGCTAACAATATTTTGCAACTCCCGCATACAACGACGGCTTTCAGTCAGCCTTGTTTACGACATGTATATACCATAAGCTGTTGTGAAAGTACACTCTTTAGCTTATAAGAAACGGTATACTCAATTTTTTTAAACTTAAGAAACTACCCTACCTGAGTTAAAAAAGCTAAGAAACTTTTGTAATTTGCAGCTGTAATTTTCCAGGGTCACTCGATAATGTTTTGACACTGTACAGTAATAGTGAATGTTTTGACATTGTTTTGAGTGCGAATTATGTTATAACATGTCTTGAGGTACATACATATATACATACATACATAGGGTTATAGTTATTAAACTTTTAGAGCTCTAAAATATGCTGTTCGTTCAATGTGTCCAAATAGCACAAAGGCTTTCGAAAACTAACAAATCTTTTCTGTTCTGTTCAACCTAAATAAAATTTATCTGTTCTACTCTTCAGTTTTATTTTCAATTTTCCTTTACCAGTTTGCATCTGATGTTACAAATTTGTCGTGATCCAATAATACATGATGTCGAGCTCCACTTTAATAGTCCTTTCGCTTTTGTTTTAGACATTCCAGTGTCCATTAAAACTTTCAGTGCATTCGTATGTACCGTCCCAAGAGATCCGATAACGATTGCATCAACCTCACATGGCATAAATTTCTCTGTGATGTATTCTTGCAAATCTCGGTATTTATCTAATTTGAGTTCATAAAGTTCTGCGAGATAAAGAGCATATGGACAAGCTATATCCAGAATGATCATACTATTTTCTTCTTTTATGATAATATCTGGTTTCAGATTCAATAATACTTCGTCGTTATCTTCAAATTCTATTCCTGATTCTTTCAGCGCTGTTCTAACTGTTTTATTAATTATGACTGTGTTCTCGTTCGATTTGATGTCATTTCCTATTTTATCTACGATGCGGTCGTGCCTTTTCAAGTAATTGTTCTTTAATTTCTGGCACCCATTTAAAACGTGTGCAGTGCTTTCGATATGGTACCCATCGAGGACGCAACTAGCTGGCTGATTTGCATACCATAAGGATAAAGTGTAGTAACATGGAAGGACATTGTGTCTTGCCTTGTACCAAAATAAATCAACTCATCCGTGAGCTTGTAATAATAATAATAATAATAATAATAATAATAATAATAATAATAATAATAATAATAATAATAATAATAATAATAATAATAATAATAATAATAATAATAATAATAATAATAATAATAATAATAATAAACTTCTTATTTACAGTTGGTAAGTTAATTACTGATAGTTCGTACTCTTTAGAAGAGTGAGCTAATAAAAACCAACTAATATATACATACTTTATACAGCAAACCATAATATTTATAATCAACAGCATAATTTACAATTGCATCCTTCCCACCCCATGTTTTGATTTTTTTGCAAAAGGAAGGAACCGTTTCGCGGCTCTTTATCACATCAGGTATGCTGTTCCAGAGTATACTACCCCTAAAACATATAGAGCTCATGCCAAAGGCCACGGTGGATGTGCTTGGAAGTAAAACTGTGTTCTTTATTCTGAGATTATATCTGACCTCTCTTCTCTGGAATAACTCCGAAAGAAATAGAGGGTTCACGTGATGTAATGTTTTGTAAATCTCTATCATCAGTCTTTGTAAATTCTGAACATGAACAGTTTTTTCATTATTTCTGACAAGAAGGTCAGCAAAAGGTGTATCATAGTCGTCAAACAAAACTAATTTCGAAAAATATTCTGCGACATCAAATAAACTGCACCTCTGTTATCTACTAGTCGACCTTGCATGGGAAGTTCTTTTAGATTCTTTAAATCTTTATTAAGTTGGTCTCCAATTATTTCTTTCTGTATTCTGTTACTCTGTAAAATTCTGGTTTCATTGTGTTTTAATTTCAATATCAACTGAGCGTTTCCTGCGCAATGCAAGTCCTCTGTATTTTTCTCCCATTTCAGATACATACATACATACATACATACATACATACATACATACATACATACATACATACATACATATTTTATTTCACAAAGCAGGTTAAAGGTCTGGCAGCTCAAAGGAACTGATGTGGACCGGCTATAACTAAAAACTAAAGGAAATAATTATTACATGAGTAAAAGATAAAAGTTTAAAATTGTTTAATAGTATTTAAAATCTTTCTCTTTGTTCAAAAAATTAATTCTTTTTGAAAAGTAAAGTCATTTATTGTCTGACGCACAGTTTTTAATCATGTTTTGAAAGTTTGAGTAGTTTCTGCGTCCTTAACTTGGTTTGTTTGTTGTTTGTTTGTCACCTTATTTTAATTCGATTGATTTTCTAGCTATATATATATACATATATACATACAACTAATCTAAATCGAATCTGCTAATAATAAATAAATAAATAAATAACTAAGTAAATTAATACATCAATACATAAGCTAAATATTGTAAACTACATGGACATAAATGGACGAAATCTACATGATATCATTATATTTACAAGCGTTGCATTTACAGGTAGGGCCATCCCATTGTTTTATCATACTTTTGAAACTGTTTAGATTTTCAGCTGATTTTAGTTCATTTGGTAAACAATTCCAGATCTGAGGTCCCATGGCTTTAAGGCTCTTAGAGCCAAAAGTTACCTGATTTGGCCGAAAATGATTTAAATTGTTCGGATTCCGAGATGGATGCTTTGAAGTCCTCAAGCTAAAAATGCTATGCATAAAAGATGGATTCAGGTTTTTTATTGTCTGGGATAGGATTCCAAATCATTGCCGGTCCACAATAGTATGTGAAACTATTTCTCCCAGTCTTTGTATTATATCTTTTCACAGCATTTTAATTATTGTTCTATGTTTTTCTGGGTCTTTCTTCTGAAACATTTGTGCAATTGATTTGTCAGTTGTTCCGTGGTATACCTGATGCATTAGTGTGAGCAGTCTCCGTTTATATAGAAATGAGATTGGCTGCCAATTTGCTCTTGCTAGGCTCTCTTCATTGCTTAAGTTTCGAGGTAGATTGTGTATTAGCCTCGCTTCCCTGGCATGGTTATCCTCTAGCATATTAAACGTAGCTTCAGAACAGTTTCCCCACACTGAAATGCAGTATGTTGTCCTGACAATGCTTGTTGTGTAGTAGATTTCTTCTAAGACCTTTGATTGTAGGCATTTCATTCTTTTCAATGCACCCAATTTCTTTGAACAATAATATATTGGTCTTACTTAGTAGTTTGGAAGCCCTTCTAACAAAAATATATTGGCTCTACATTTAGGGCATTAACAATAAGAAAAACATAAGGAACTTTTGGTGACAAAATGGCCCTAAAATTTGAGAAACTGTTTACCAACCACAGACCTTAGTTTCTTTTTAAAAATATAAGTGTAACATATTTTTTCTTGGCAACTGTGTCAAATTTAATGTTTTTGATGAAATGGACAGTGATTTAAAGCAACTGCACAAATATTCATGGATCTAGTATAAATCCAATAAGTTCAAAGAGGACGTTTGAATGATTAAAGCCGTGTAAGACTAACACTACAAGTATTTCTCATAAGAAACTCAATATAACAAACTGTGTAGGTTCAATTTTTCAAAAATTAAGAAACCAGGCTACCTGAACTAAACAGCTAAGAAACTTTTGTAATTTGCAGCTTCAGTTTTCGCCCAGTTTTCCCAGATCACACAAAAACGTTTTGAAACTTTAGAGTACCGACAAATTATTTATAGAGTGTGAATCTTGTTAATACCGGGTGTCCCAAAAAACTGTATACAAGATGGAAAAATTCTGACGCCAAGAGTTTTCGTCGAATCACCCCAAAGCAATTTTTATGTTAGCCCCCAATGGATGAATTAAATTTTGATATGTTTCTCATAATTTTCGGTAGCTTGGTTGCAGAGCAATAAATCAGCAAGTGTAGAATTTCCTCTTAGACCCAAACCAGAGCTTCCAGGGGAGAAGAGCTAACGATTTTAGGGAAGGCAGAATCATGTCGGCCCTGGACATCCAAAGCTGATATGCCTCGTGATTATTCTTGTTAGAAACCGAGAGGAGGACATTCTCAAGGGACACTCATATTACATTATCATTACTCAAGAGATTTCTTTACTTTTACTTTACTTAAAAATTGTAATTTTAACAATAACTGGTTCATTGAAGTAAAGGTAAAGAATTCGCTTGACCAATAAGAAACAATGATACAATTTGTCAAGGAAAGACTTTGATTTAGTTTTGTTCAATTAAAATCAGTAGCAAATTGTTTGCTGAGAATATCAAGGGTTGCCATGCTTTAGGGTTTCTCGCCTTCTCAGGAGTCTACAATGGAGGCTCTGGTTTGGGCCTAAGAGTAAGTATTGCGTTTGTTGATAATAATAATAATAATAATAATCACTTTATTTACAGTTGGATAAAGAAAGGTGTAGTTTGCGTTATAAAACACAAACTAATAAATACCAACTAAATTAAACTAATTTACAGCAATACTATTTACAAATTTTACAATTGCAACCCTCCCCAGCCCAACATTTTATCTTTTTGCCAAAAACAGAGACTGTGTTACTGCTCTTAATCACATCAGGTGTACTGTTCCAAAGTATGCTACCCCTGAACGCTATCGAATTTGTACCGAAAGACGCAGTTGATGCCTTGGGAAGTGTAAGAATATCTTTAATTCTCAAGTTGTAATTAATTTCTTTCCTTGAGAATAAATCCCATAAGAAATCAAGGATTTTCATGATTGAGTGATTTGTATACTTCAATCATAAGTTTCTGTAGATTCTGAACATGAACAGTTTTTTCTTTGTTCCTCTCGAGCAGTTCATCAAATGAAGAATAATAATCTTTCAGTAAGATGCGAAGTGCTCGTTTATGAACCCTATTAATTTCTTTGTTGGCAATTTTTCCACAAAACATCCAAATAAGGGGGCAATACCTGAAGTTCGACATTATAAAAGAATTGTAAAGCAATTTACATTTAGGTGGATCAAGAACCTTAGCAGCCCTCGAGAGGGCACTAACATTTCTGTTAGTTTTATTACACAGAGATTTTACATGGTCATCAAATTTCAGTTTGGAGTCAATGATAACGCCTAGTAATTTGACTTGTTCAACCGTAGTAATTACCATCTCATCAATCTCCATGCATAGTTTGTAATCATGCCCCAAGCCCATAAACATAAACTGAAATTTGGATGGATTTGCAACCATCATATTTGATTCGAACCAGACAAGGGTATTATGCATGTCATTTTCTAGGCTTGAAATTACATTTTCTAGTTTGAGATCAGAGGCATATAAAGTATTATCATCAGCAAAGTTGCATAGATGAGAGTCCTCTATAAAAAAAGTGAGATCGTTGATGTAGATGTTGAATAGAAGAGGACCAAGGACTTATAGCTGATTTATAGCTCTACAACCAAGTCACTGATAATGGCAAGAAAAATATCAAAATTTAATTTAGCCATTGAGGGTTAATATAAAAATGTGCTTTCATATCAGAGGCATATCAGCTTAGGATGTCGAGGGCCGACATGCTTCTGACATCCCTAGAATCGTTAGCTCTTCTCTACTGGAAGCTCTGGTTTGGGTCTAACAGGAAATTTTACACTTACTGATTTATTGCTCTGCAACCAAGCATCCGAAAATTATTACAAAAATATCAAAATTTAATTCATCCATTGAGCATTAATATGAAAATAGTTTTGGGGTGATTTAACAAAAACTCTTGGCGTTAGAATTTTTCAAACTTGTATACAGTTTTTTGGGACACCCGGTAGTTGCTTTGAGATCTTATTACGTACTTTGGAAGCCTTTTTGACAAAAATAAATCACTTCTATATTAGAGCATTAAAAATTCAAGAAGCTCATAAGAAACTTTTGGCAGCAATACAGTACTGTCGTAACATTTAAGAAACTACATACCAGCCTTCGACCTGAGTTTCTTATAAAAATACGTGTAGAAAATAAAGCATCCACCCTAAGAAATTACTGAGCTCTCTTCACAAACAAATTAATCAAAGAAGACCATCCACTATTTAACAGTTTTTCAGCATACTAACTTTTTCTAGAAATTAATGGTATTTGTTGTATAGAGCTTGGGCTCATACATTGTGACTTCGTCTAAATTGATTTTCTCAGCTATTCCACCAAAACCAGCCCTTTTCAGATAACCCCCCGTCCCAAAAAAATTCTAAATTTCTAAAAGCGGTCCTGGGATTCAAGTCTAAGGAGCAACGGATGGCAAACGATGATCATAACATTCGATCCTCGAGAGACATGACAAATAAAGCACCGCGTTATCATTCATTAAAGAACAATACCGCTATTCATGGTTTTCAAATGTCATACCTCTAAAGGATACATTTTCAACGAAAAGAGAAACTCGAAAAATACACATTAAATGTTCTCAGAAAAATTGGCACCAATGTTTTTCTGTTTATTGGCATCCTAAAGAACGTAGGTTGCCACGAATTTACATTAAAAAAAACCGAAGCACATATGTTTCTGCACTATAACACATAGAATTACCTAGATTTTTTGCTTTCAACTTTAAATAGCAATTTTTCACGAAATTTGTTGTAAAAAGTACGCATCAAAACAGTTTCCATTTACTAATGATCTTACATTCTATGTCAAACCTTTTTACATATGTTGGACACAACTTGACTGCTGACCATGTCATACAAAGAGCACGAAAATCGAATGTTTCTAGGCTGATTTATGACATTATAAAGTTAGCCGGAAACGGTACTTTGCACCGGAAATTCTCAAGTAAACAACCACTTGAAATTCTGATAAACTTGAAAACTCAATTTCTCATCAGTGGGTTGTCCAAGTTTGAAAATGTTTACGTTCTGTTAAGCCCAAAGATACCCTCTATAAAAGGAATGTAAGAATTGGCATATTTTCGAAAATTTATGTTTCCTATTTATTCCATGCTCAGGATCACTGTGTACTGGAACCCTACAGTACAAGCCTTGTGCAAATTCACACTGTTTCCTTAAGAATTCTTGAGAACTTTTCTCATGTTAATGTGCGCAAGGCATGTACTGTATGAGTGGATACAATAGCTTAGGGAATTAGAGTACAAGTATGTGGAGTAGGTATAGGACATTGTGATCACGAAGTATAAGAAGAAATGTGAAGGTCAAATGTATGAAATAATATAAATCTCGATACACGACCTCTTGGTGAGTAAACGGAAATTAAACAATTGGCAAGGCAAAACAGAAGCTTAGACACTAAATATGGTAATTTACGAGGCAGTCTAAGACAGATGACTATTTCAATAGACAATAACGAGTAAGATGGCGGCTCGAAAGACTCTGTTGTGTTTTGCTGCAAAGCATGCTGGTAAAAAGCTCCCTGACGACCACCTAACAACATAAAGGTTTCGGTCTGCCGCGTCGACTAGCTAGCTTGAAGTCGAAATCGACATTGAATTTGAATGCAACATGCTTCGAAAGCAAACCTTTCCAAAGCAGTTTGATTCGAATTGAAGTTTAATTAAAGATTCGCGTTCGAATTACAAAATTGTCCTATTTGTTTACATTGATTGCTTGTTCCAAGCGTTACCACAGCTAGCTAGACGAAACGGCAGACCAAACTTGTTATGTCGTTATGTGATCTTCAGGGAGCTTATTATGAGCATGCTTTGCGCGGCCGCCATCTCTAGCGTTATTGTCTATTGAGCTACTACTGTCAATGTATGATTTGAAAGAGTTTTTGGGACAGCTCAACCATAAATTTCTATTTTTGAAAATTCGTTGATCAATTAAGGTGAAATGTATTTCTCACTAATTCCAAACATGAATTTTTCGTTTTTATTACTGAATAATCACTGAAACAAAACTTGTAAATAGAAAGTCACTCTGTGAACTGTTAAAACTGTACCTGCATTTTTCATATATTTTTTCTGATAAAAGTATGATTTAATTTATCAACAAACTATCAAGAATAGAAAATTTAATAGTTTAGCTGCCCTTATCCATAAACTCGATCATTATGGCTTTCGAGGAATCGCAGGAAAATGGTTCACAAGTTATTTACATAATCGCAAACAGTACACATGCTGTAATGGGAAATAATCACCTAAAGGAATAGTCACTAAGGGCGTTCCCCAAGGGTCTGTTCTAGGCCCAATCCTATTTACTCTCTATGTTAATGACATGGCTAATGCTTTAAGCCTAAAGCCGAGATTATTTGCTGACGATACTAACATCTTTAGCTTCAACAAAAATCTCAAGGACCTTTGTGATGAGGTAAACTTGGAACTCGAAAAGCTTCAGATTTGGTTCAAAGCAAACAAGTTAATGGTAAACGCTGGTAAAACCAACTATTGTATATTTAAACCAAATAGGAAAACAGCTTCCCAAGTTGACATAAAAATCAAAATGGGTACTGTACTTAAGCAAGCTGATAGTGTGAAATATCTAGGTCTGGTTATAGACAAGAATCTCACCTGGGAACAGCACATTACAAAAGTAACAAATGAATTAACAAAATACACTTCTATTTTTGCGAAACTTAGGCATCATGTTCCTCGTGATTGCTTACAAGTATAATTGACAGCCTTGTACAATCAAAAATCAATTATGCACTGGAATTATATGGCCAAGCAACAGATAAACATTTAAAGCAAATCCAAGTAACACAAAATCGAATCATTAAGAATCTTCAATTCAAAAATCGCAGGGAATCAACTAATATCATCCATAAAACATTTGGGGTTCTCAAAGTCAAAGATCAATTTGAAACTAAAATCCTCAAAATTATGCACCAAGTAAAATTCAATAAAAACTCCCTTCCTCTAATCTTCCAGAGCTATTTTGAGACAAATGAAGGTAAACATAAATATGTAACCAGGCAGAATACAGATTTTAGAATCGATAAAGCAAAGAGACGCTGGGGAAATTTCAAGATTAAAAACATAGGTGCCAGATTATGGAACAACTTACCTAAGCTACTCAAGACAATTTCTTCTCAAAAAAATTTTGTCAAAAAACTAAAAATAAATATCCTTTCCAAATATTAATAATTTATCACATCAAAAATTATAAAATCGCAAAGCCTATCTGTATCTTAATATTTTCCATTGCTTATTTTCTTGTATCTTAGTTTTATATCCCCTATACACTATGTTGTACTTTGTTCTGTTTTTTAAGCGGCCCAGGCTAGATAAGCATTTGCTTTTCCTGGGTCGCATAAGATTCCCTGTATTAGGTTTGAATTCTTATGAAAAAATTTTGACTTGACTTGACTTGACTTTCGAATTACGCTTGGATAGTAGTAACACAATTCAATAGCCATCTTTCTTAGCATGCCGCAAAATTTTTGCGCGTTTAAGTGAATTATTCGGCTGATACACAACGGATTTGGATACGAGGTTGCAAATTGCAAGTGAAGATCTCATCTATGTTATAAAATTGGAATTTTTGGTAAGAATGAGGCTCCTCCGCAGGAACGGTTCAAACACAGATTTTTGGGACACCCGGTAGGTGTTGCAAATTTTCGAACGTCTGAACTTTTTTTGGCGCTTGTACTTGAAAACGTTTCCTGTCACCTGACTGTACGCTTCTGTATTCAATGCAAATATAAGCTTAACACTTGCTTTTCACTGAAAGCAATATGAAGAGTTATAGATATCGTGGAATCTAGAACAACTATTCTGAATGGACACCTCCCTTCGTGAATTTTTACTCATTCAAATAAAATTTTCTGGTGACTTATCAGCAAATAGAGATTGATTTCTTACTTGATATACGAAGTGCTGTTCACAAATGCACCATAATATTTTGGACTCTCCAATAATTTAAACACCTAAACAAGGAAGGAAAGATACATTTCATTCAAGATACAACATTTTGACATTGTTAATAAAACATAGATAAATAATTTTTTGACAGCAAGCAATTGCTTTTTTTTTGCTTTAGAATGAATCAATGAATGACGATGATCCTTTCGTTTTCGGAAGAATTAATATAAAACATATCTGGGAAAACAATACTAATAACTATCTGGGAAAACAACATTTTCGACAGGATTATGAAAAATAAAATATATTTATCTAAAAATATATCGACTTGCATGCAGCAATTGAAAATAGGTAGGCACTGCACGTGGGTGGAGGCTAAAATTAAAAAAATTCTTCAACAGCCTCGACTTTCTACTTCCACAGGATGCAGCATAGATGGAATCACACAATTCCGAAAACAAGTTTGTACTTGCAATTTATTTTCACATAGAAAGCTTCTGTTGCCAAAATTGAGTGTAAATTCCGCTATTACTTCGTTGCAGTGCAAATTAAAGTACCTTTAAAAACTATTGAGACCAAAGTTATTTTTGAGGTGCGTTTGTGTTGTATGTGTCTTATAATATAAAATAAGGTATCGTTCCAAAGTTGGCGTCAAGCTTGATTTCAACATTATTTTTCATTTTTTCATTTGTTATTCTTTATTGCACAAATTAACGCTGTAGCAAATCAAAATATATAACAACTACTTGAAATCATTAAAATCCCAATAATAAAAATACAGCCGTGTAAAACATGACCATTGCTGTTCTTCCAGTGAGGTGTGTTTGAGAGTCTCGCTCTTAAGATGCGTTTTAAGTTCTTAATTTTTTAAATATCCAGTGTCCGTAGATCACGAATTTCGGCAGGTGTATCATTCCAAATCTTGAGAGCCGTGCGATGAAAGCCCATTTTTGCAAATTCTGTCTTATATCTAGGGATCTGGAGATCTTTACAGTGCCTCGAATTGTAGGTCGACACGCTTTCAGGGCAAACTATTGTTCATAATCCTGTAGGTTATGACATTCCAAACGTAACGGAAAAGATTGTTTATATTCAATCATTTAGCTGATCAGTTATCTATTACTCGTGAGTTTTTATCATTTAACAAGCCTGATCCTGAAGGTGTTGGAGAGCAGATGGCTTTTTTTTCGAAATACTACGCCAAACAACATCGGCATAACGCAGGTGACTCTCAATTAACGCATAATACACATTGCATACCGGGTGTCCCAAAAAAAACGCAACAGATTAGATCGGGGCTAGCGACAAGAATTTAGGTCGAATAAATCCCTAATAATTTTGAAGTAATCCTCGATAGTTAACTTGAAGATGCTGCTTTGTTTGTTGATATTGGTGCATTGAGAGCTGAAGTATTAATCTTGAAAGTCCAAATTTGCCTCCACCTCCAAACCAAAAACTTGCAGGTTTTGGCTTATACTGCAAACGCGCTGTTTCGGGAATCTCCTAATCACAGCGAAATAGGAACAAGAAGACTCGTGCTTAGGAATGTATTTGCATAGAAATCCAAAACTTAACTTGACAACCAGAAGCTAATTTAGTCCCGAAGAGACATCTTTATTCATTCTACAAAAAGTTAAAATTACTTCTGTCTAATAAAAGATAGCCATCAGCGGAATGGTTCCCTTGGGTGTGAAAATAAATTATTTCGTGCAATCTTCATTGCTTGAATGAAATGCATTTTGCATCATCTATCTTGGAATTATTACGAAACAAGCAATCGTATACACCCAAGGGAACTAATGTCCACGGATAAGATCTTTAAAAAAGATCAAGCACTCATTCTTTGATTTTTGTAGGTACATTTTGATTGAAGAAAGCTATTCCTTGGTGACTGTATGCATTTACATGTTTGTCAATTCTCAGCTTTCAAATTTCTATTCAAACGTGTGCCAAAGCATGGCATGTGTCCTTGTTCACAACTACTATGCTATGTCTATGATCGAGGAGATTCCCTAAACAGTGCGTTTGCAGTATAGGCCAAAACCTAAAAGCTCTGGTTTGGAGGTGGAGGCAAATTTGAATTTTCAAGATTAATGTTGCAACTCTCAATGCACCAATATCAACAAACAAGGTATTTATCTTCAAGTTAACTATCGAGGATTACTTCAAAAATTATTAGGAATTGATTCGACCTAAACTCTTGTCGCTAGCCCCGATCTAATCTGTTGCGTTTTTTCTGGGACACCCGGTAGTTGAGATTGTGGGATGATATTTTTCAATTTCCTTAGAGCTGGAAGACCTCGACTCATTTTGCCTTCAGTGCGGTTAAACTGTTCATCCCAAGTTAGTTTTTCATCAACTACCGGGTGTCGCAAAAAGTAGTCCTGTTTGAAAAATCACCAACATTTGATTACATGACCGTTTTTCAATTTCTTGCATTGGCAAGTAGATCAAAGACCAAATTATTTTGCCAGGTATAGCTGATCTTGTGATTGGTTTTAAAATCAGCGAATTTAGCCCAGTTTAAGGCTCCCGGTTGTGAAGAATACTGCATGACGATAACCAAATTAATTTCTTTTTGCACATTAAGGTTCTAGTTTTGTTCGTAAATGTAGGAAAGAAAAGCAAACTATCATTGGAGACTTGAGGGATAATACGAAAATTCAAAATTGAGGCTCTTGAGGCAAGATTTACAAAGTTGCTTAAAAAGTATAGCTCAGAATAAGGTTTTTCGACCTGTCCTTTTATACCCTTTAAGTAATTAAAACAAACATTTTAACATCTTTAAATCTATTTGGATCATTGATAAAACAGATAAAACAACATTTTATGATAGGTTTCATAATCGAGTTTTGGTGATTTTTCAAACAGGAGTACTTTTTTGGGACACCCGGTATTACTCTGAGAGATTTCGTCTTTCAAATCAGAGTTATTTACTTCTGGAAGGTCTAGATTTTGGTTCTGAGTGGATGCCCTATGACCATAAATTCAGTCTTTTTTAGGAGTGGGGCTGAGTATATTCATTTTCATCTACTCACAGAGATTACTTAGCGTACATCCTCAACTAGTTTCACTGCATCGTTGTTTTCATAGAGAAGAATTTTTTTATATTTTGTAAGTAGGATTCAAACCAATCTCCAGCTCTGCCACTTATTCTATATGCACGCAAGTTTTTGATTAATATGTCGTGATCGACTGTATCGAAAGCTTTCTTAAGGTCGAGAAAAAATAGTGAGATTGACATCACTGCGATCTATGTTTTCATACCAGAAGTCTGTGCTGCTTATGAGTGATGTTATCGTGTAGTAAAATTTACGAAAAGCTGTTTGGTTGCACGTGATACTGTCGTTTATTTTGATAAATTCAAACAGTTGATCGTGCGTTAGCCGCTGTAGCATCCTTGAAAACACCGAGATTACAGAGATATAATTGTTTACATCTGTTTTTGGACCCGGAAATTGGAGTGACCCTGCTAATTTCCAAATATCAGAGAGAAAAACCCACTTCACAAATGATGAGTTATAACTCAACACAAGCGGGTGAGCGACAAATTCGCGTGCGTTTTTACCAAAGTTGCAGTAACTTTATCAGGGCTGGACGCTTTTCCGCTCTTTAGCCGATTGACAGCATTCAACACATACGTTTTGTCAACTATTCTGAACAACAGTTCGTTATTTACTGGCGCAATATGCAGCAAGCAATCATCATCAGGTCTCGATTCTATGCTTTTTGCTAGCTTTGGTCCAACAGAGACAAAGTGATAATTTAACGCTTCAAGCACATCATGCTCTTTTGTCAAAGTTTTGCCGTCAATTTCAATACTGGAAAATGTTGCGGATTTAACATCTTTATCCAAAACTCTATTGAGTGTTTTCCACATTTTCCTTTGATCCCTGTTATTTTTCTCAATAAAACTTTGTAATAATCCTGAACCGAATACCTAATTTCTTTATTTACTTTAGTCAACTGTTGGGCATAAGCCGACCACATTTCAGGAGCTTTCCTCGCCAATTTTTCAGTCAGTTCCTAGTCTCCATCGATTTTCTGAGATTTGGAGTTAACCAGGGAGCTAATTCTGACCTTACTCTTCTTTTCTTAATCGGAGCATGTGCATTCAGCAGCGAGTCAAAATCTCTTGAAATGTGCTGGCCATGACAGAAGGATCATTAGCAAAAGGGGGTAAGGATGGTTTCCCAATCTATTTGTTGTAAATAATGTTGGAAAAGAGCCATGTCACAATTCTTCATTGTACGAGATTCGACTATTTTTGGTTTCACCCATGTTTATCTTTAATCGCCAAACAAATATTTTCTGCATTCTATACAACTAATAGTAGTTCACCATTCTGTTTCTAGGACAACTGCCTTTGAAACATATTTACAGTTCTAGGTAGGAAAATGGAATTTGAGTGATTCGCTTACTCTTTGTTCACATGGTTCAGTTGTTGTTACTGCGACTCTCTAGTACGTTTTAATCAACTGCTCCATTTGATATTCAAAATATACAAGCTTCAGTTGTTTTGTATTAGCACTTGTATTATCCTTAAAATCACAGTTTGTGTCGCTAACTAGGACAATTTCCTTTTGTTCCCAATCTAGGTCCCCGAGAGCTTCTCTAATGTTTACGAATACTGAATCATCAACATCATGATTTGGGGGTGGATACCAGCAAATAAAGAAAAATAACCTTTATTAATTTATCACATTGTGAGGGCGTTTTGGTTCCAGAATTTGCACTGGTTATTTAGAAAACTGTTTATCTACGTAACCTACAGAGCTCATTTTTATCTTGAATTAAAACCCACACCTTACTGATCATAAATGTGTAACGTAATCCACCATGGACTCGATAGATTTATAGCACTAACTTCAAGGCGTTAGGGAGCTGAGAAGAGCAGAAGCCCAACACTGGATAACAGCATTTCATGAAGCAGATGGTCAAAAGTCGTTTTGGGGCTTGGTTAAAAAGATTCAGAACAAGAAAAGAAGTCTAAACATAGGAGCACTTGAAGTAGAGGGAGAGATAGTTACTGACCCTACTGCCAAAGCTGTTGCACTGAATAACTTCTTTAGTAATATCGGAAAAGAACTAGCAAAGAAATTTGAAACAAGCACTGATACAAACCAAGATCAAAGCTGCATCTACAGGGTCACTCCAACTATAAACAGCTTTACATTACCTGACGTTTCAAAGGTAGAAACTGCTTGCAGAAAATTAAATCCAACAAAGGCTGCTGGATTGGACAACATTAGTAGTAGAGAAATAAAGGACACATCCCAGGACTTCAGCATTGGACTTTCAACGGTCATCAACAAAATTTTCCTGACAAATACATACCCCGACTTTTGGAAAACAGCGAAAGTAAAATCAGCATTTAAAAAGGGCAGCTCAAAGTTCCGTAAAAACTACCGACCACTGTCGTTATTGACTATACCAAGCAAAATATCAGAGAACATGATTTGTCAACAGATAGATACCCACATCAAAGATAACAAACTGCCATCTAATAATCAATGGGGTTTCAAACAGTATGTAAGCACAGAAACAATCCTCTTATATTTAACAGAGACATGGAAAAAAGGCCTTGGATAATGGTTCAGTTATTGGCGCACTGTTCATCGATTTCGAGAAGGCCTTTGACACTATAGATCATCAGATCCTAGGAATGAAGCTGCAGGCGGTGGGAATATCTGGAAATTGTTACTCTCTGCTCATGAATTATTTGGCTGAAAGGCAGCAATATGTTGGTAATGAAGGAGCAGTCTCCAACCTTCGTTTTGTTGAATTTGGCGTTCTACAGGGGTCCTTGTTAGGGCCACGCTTGTTCTCCATATATGTTAATGACATGCCAGAGGCATCGAAGATTGGGGAAATTCATTTGTATGCTGACGATACAACTGCTTTTGTGATATCCAAGACGGTAGATGAGACAATACTAAGCTTAAATTTGATAGCAAAGGATATAGAGACATGGTGCAACAAGAACACATTGACGATAAGCAAAGAGGAAACCGAGTACATGATCATCAGTTCTAAGAATTTTATTGGTCCAATGAACCAAATCGCCATAAATGATAATAACATCAGACAGGCGACCAAAACGAAATGCCTTGAGGTTACTATTGACAGTCACTTGTCCTGGTCTGACCATATATCAAATATTTCCAAGTCATTTAACGGCAAACTTGTATTTTTGAAAAGGATTTTCTACTTCAAGACTATAATTCCATCAGTAGTATATGGTATGTTAGTTTGGGGAACGTGTCTGGAAAGTAAATTGTCACCCCTTGAAAAGTTGCATGCCCGAGCAGCAAAGATTGTCTGCAAGCTCGGAAAAGAAATAAGCTCAGGCCAGGCTATTTCAAGCACTGGATGGATGAAACTGAGTTATATCTACAAGAAGAGAATTGCTACATTTATGCATGATTGCTATTATGAAACTACAGATTCACGCTTACCGAAACAAATTGAAAGTGATACAACCAAAGAAAGAAGCAGGAAGGTTGTCCCTACGATTTAGGGGACTAACTGTGTGGAATTTTTTGCCAGATGATCTAAAGACAGTAGAAAGCAGGGAAAATTTCAAAAATATGCTGAAAAGACGCTCAAGACATTTAAATATGATTTCATTTACAAAGGAACAACTTTTAATCACAACAAGGATCAAGACTTTATATACTTTTAACCAACTAAAACAAAGACTCTTTTAGCTTATTTATTTTGATGTAGATATCTTTTATTTTGAAACAATTTCTAAAAATTAAATTGTAAATAATTAGGTAGAGCAGGCCCACATCAGCAGTAATGCTGCCCGTTCCTGGCCTGCTTCAACAAATTAAGATGTATGTATGTATGTATGTATGTATGTATGTATGTATGTATGTATGTATGTATGTATGTATGTATGTATGTATGTATGTATGTATGTATGTATGTATGTATGTATGTATGTATGTATGTATGTATGTATGTATGTATGTATGTATGTATGTATGTATGTATGTATGTATGTATGTATGTATGTATGTATGTATGTATGTATGTATGTATGTATGTATGTATGTATGTATGTATGTATGTATGTATGTATGTATGTATGTATGTATGTATGTATGTATGTATGTATGTATGTATGTATGTATGTATGTATGTATGTATGTATGTATGTATGTATGTATGTATGTATGTATGTATGTATGTATGTATGTATGTATGTATGTATGTATGTATGTATGTATGTATGTATGTATGTATGTATGTATGTATGTATGTATGTATGTATGTATGTATGTATGTATGTATGTATGTATGTATGTATGTATGTATGTATGTATGTATGTATGTATGTATGTATGTATGTATGTATGTATGTATGTATGTATGTATGTATGTATGTATGTATGTATGTATGTATGTATGTATGTATGTATGTATGTATGTATGTATGTATGTATGTATGTATGTATGTATGTATGTATGTATGTATGTATGTATGTATGTATGTATGTATGTATGTATGTATGTATGTATGTATGTATGTATGTATGTATGTATGTATGTATGTATGTATGTATGTATGTATGTATGTATGTATGTATGTATGTATGTATGTATGTATGTATGTATGTATGTATGTATGTATGTATGTATGTATGTATGTATGTATGTATGTATGTATGTATGTATGTATGTATGTATGTATGTATGTATGTATGTATGTATGTATGTATGTATGTATGTATGTATGTATGTATCTTGAAATAAACGCACAACTTCTTGATTTTCGAAAGTCTGGTCTATCGAATAAAGGGCGATAACATAATATTCCCGTCGAGTTGCAAGTTGACTGCTAACAAAATAAAAACAAAACAATCCATGTTTTGTACGTAACACTTTGTGTTGCATTTAAATTGTTACTTTTCCTGCATGAATTCTTGGTCTTTCGATACTTTCAATTTCTGGCCAGGATAAAAAGCCTGTTACAATATCTAGCCGTTTTTATTCATAATCATTTTTTTTTTCAGGACAAAGTGTAAAATTGTCCTTTCCATAACCCCATGACCATAATTTGAAAGTGCTAAGGGACTGCACCGAGAATTCGAGCCGGCCAAAAACAAACTCAATGCAAGGAAACAACTGTATCTAAAGAGCGTGTAGTGCAACTCTCCATTTGTTTTCATTTTGTTTGGAGACAAGTAGCAACTCCATAGGGATATTTTTTTAAGCCCACGTCATTGCAATAGAACAGAATTTCGAAAGTAAAGGAGTTGTGTCTATTTCCAAATTCATGGTGTATCACTTTACAAATCCATAATCGGCATAGCTTTAATCCTAGATACTAGCAATAACAATAGTCAGAGAGTGCTGCGAACTGGGTTTACTCACAAAAATGTTTGTCAAAATGTTTAAGATAGTGGTCAATAGCAACTTGTGTTTTTTACATCTATGCTATTCTATGGTACTTTAATCATTTATTTATTATAATAGCAACTTGTGCAGGCAATGTCCTCATGTAAGAATCCTCTGAAGTCCTGAAATCATGAAACTTCAAAAATAGATACAGTTGCATGACAAATTGGTTGGTATATTGCCCTTTGATTAAGTCAATTGACCATGTCTATAATGAGGTATTTGCTATGCAAAAATAAGATGTTAATATCATACTTTCAATACTGCGCATGCGCTAATTTATGTGTTGACCCGCAGTGATGTCATTTGAAAGCCACAATTGGGTCTCGCAAAAATTGTTGAAAACTTATTTATTTCGTTCCACATCCTGACATCGCAAGATTTCATTCAACACAAATAGATTGCGGCTCGGCCGCAAAAATGAGCTTTTGTAGCTAACCTAGATAAAAAGCTCATAAATTACTATGTTCGAAACAAAACGCCCTCAAAATCGATTCAATTAACAATATTCAAATCAAGCTCGACACCAGCATTCGAAGGATACCTTATTCTATATTATTAGACACATACAGCGCAAACGTGAGTCGAAAATAATTTTGGTTTCAATAGTTTTCAACAAATGCAATTAGGTAAATTTAAAGATTACGTATGGTTTTACCACAAATAAAGCTATTTGTGGACCAAATACGGTGAAAAAAATCAAGACCAACGTTTTCCGCATGAAGCCGCTACGCATAAAGTTTCCAACACAATGTCATGAAAACCCACATATACGCCGTACTTTGTTCTTATTTATCCTCCTCGATATTAGGTGTGCATCCTACATGGGCAATGAAACAATAATTAGCTTTAAAAAGAACAAATAAGATATCTCCATGGATAGCAACGATTTTGTGTAGATGTCCGTTGAATTCTATAGTGGCACAAGATAACAGATACGTCTTTTGTCCTGACTGTCGAAAGTTGGCACCTGGCAATGCGCTTCCTGCAGTGAATAACGAAAAGAATACCTGCATCTGAGCAGAATCAAAGTAGGCACCACTTGGCTCTAAACTCTTTATATCTTTCACGATCTTCCTCACTTGTTGATCGTCCAGAGTTATCCGAGGGGAAGCCTGAAGTAAAAATGTCGATGTAAGTTGAGGAGAGAGTCTGCAGATACTGTCATAATTGCTGCTCTGTTAACCTGATCTACAAATTACAGTCGTTATACCAATGACCTTTGAATTATTTTATTATAAAACATATCTGCTTCCTCGTTCCACGAATCTTCCTCCATCATTAAAAATATAATTTTCCACAAAAGGTTTAGACGTTCGCAATCCTGTAGTTTTAAAAAGAGTCATCAGATTTCTTCAAACTGATATTCATGGTGTAGCTAACAGTCAAATTTGATACACAAATTTTGTTATTCAAAATCTCTTCTTTCTCAAGTTAGAAGCGATTAAAAAAAATGCTTTATAAATCCTTCAACACAGGCCAAAAATCCTTAATCAAACTCGCTAACAACTTCAGTCTCATGATACAGAAAATAGCTCACAAATAGCAGAATGAAAGTCTCAGGTGTATATAAACATAAAGCAGACACTTTATCTACACAACAAGAAAATGGGGCCACATTGTACGGAAATCTTCTGAAGGAATTTAGTACTGTTTTGAAGGATTCTGAGATGAAACGTATTCCATAAAACTGCTTACAACATGAGAAAGATAACATTGATTGTAATCAATTAGACATTCTTGTGCATCTAAGCTGCCATGTAAGCATTACCCAATGATTATCAGTTTTAATAAATCTGACGCCTGGCTTGAAAAGTACAGGCTCAGTAAGGTCTAGAGGTTAATTTATTCACCCGGTAGTCATCCTGCCTCAAAATTTAGGTCGAGATTTCTCGTCATAATATAAAATAGTTACAAAGCATAAAACATGCTTAGATTTGCAGTATTTGCTCGAGCGATTCTCCATCGTACACACTATCATTACCAAACGGAAACAAGCAAAAAAAGTACTGAATTAAAGACCATTTGTTTGACGTGAATTTGTTTGAAGTGAAGCAAAGGGAAATCTAAACAGATACACAAATCGACGAGCAACCATCATGCTGCACAGTGATTAAGGAATAACTTGCTGCACACGAAAATTAAGGAATAACTTGCAAAAAATAAATTTTTGAAAATCCAAAAATGATCTGCTGTTCTTTATAGAGGACATCCTGAGGGTTAACATGATACAAAAAGTTTTGAAATCGGGTGACTGAGTATGAAGAAATGTATGTTTAAAGTTGGCCTAAGTTTCACTTGTTTGTTTCAGTGAGATTTCCGGTACAGCTGTCAAAATAAGGTCAATTTCAAAACAAGGTCATCTTGCCTTTGCCCGATTTCAGAATGTTTTCTTTTATATGAAAGGTCATTCTCTCTTCTTTAAGGCAATTTAGTTGCTAGATTCATATAGTAAATAATTACTCAAGATTTGTGTAAAGCTATGTGCTTTATATTTTCCCCAAGATTCCTTTGTTATGAATGGAAATCTAAACTTACAAGTTGAAAACAAAAAATTCAAGCGATTGCAAGCCTTAGCGATTAATTTTACATTAAATTCCAACATCTTTTGAATGTTTCGTTCAAATCTTTCGTCTTGATTCGTTCAAATAAATTGGCAATAATTCCTCCAAAATCTTTGGTAACAGACATGATGATTATGATGAATGCTTTAGTTCGGAATCTTATCAATTCCTATGTGCCGAAAGCGAAGAACAAAGTGCAAATAAGTTTCCTTAGGGTTTACTCGAAGTATAAGTGAAGTTCACAGACTTAATAGGAACAATTATTGATTGGATTTGATGAAAATACAATTGGCACTGAACAATATCATACTATTGCCATAAACATCTAAAAATTCCTAACTATAAAGCTTCTTTCATGAGAAATTTCATGATAAAAGGATAGGTTCTATACAGGGTGGTATTATCATTTATGATTTATTTTCTACTGAATAATTGAACATTATATAACATATTTTTGTTAATTTTTTTGCGAATATCATATGTTTCTTGATACTCACGACAAAAATTTTTCCTGGTGCCGTAGTGCAAACAATATTACTTTCCATCAAATCGAACCATCACTAATTTTTCCCATTAAGTCTGTAAACTCCACTTATACTTTGAGAAAACCCTAAGGAAAGTTATTTGCACTTTGCTCTTCGCTTTCGGCACATAGGAATTGATAAGATGCTCAACTAAAATATTCATCAAAATCATCATGTCTGTTACCAAAGATTTTGAAAAAATTGTTGCCAATTTATTTTAACGAATAAAAACGAAAGATTTAAAGAAAACATTCAGAAGATGTTGGAATTTAATGGAAAATTAGTCACTAAGGCTTGCAATTGCTTGCATGTTTTGTTTTCAACTTGTAAGTTTAGATTTCCAATTATAACAAAGGAATCTTGGGAAAAATATAAAGCACATAGCTTTGCATAAATCTTGAGTAATTATTTATGATATGAATCAAGCATCTAAAATTCCTCAAAGAAGAGAGAATGACCTTTCATATAAAAGAAAAAATTCAGAAATCGAGCAAAGGCAAGATGACCTTTTGACATTTTGAAATCGACGTTATTTTGACATTGTACCGGAAATCTCACTGTAAACAAACAAGTGAAACTTAGGCCAACTTTAAAAATACATTTATCCACACTCAGTGGTCCGATTTCAAAACTTTTTGTTTCATGTTAACCCTCAGGATGTCCTCTATAAAAATCATCAGGTCATTTTTGGATTTTCAAAAATTTATTTTTTGCAATTTATTCCATGCTCTGCATCACTGTGTGCTGTACTATCATCCAATAAGACTTAAATTGTAAAGCGCAACCGAGTATCATTTAGTATTGTGGCGCTATAGAAATTTTGCCTTATTATTTATTATTATTATTATTATTATTATTATTATTGGTATTATTATTGCAAGTGAAACAAAAGATAATGTGATGTGAGCTTCTACCAAGGCAGTTTCTACCAAGGTCTCCAGGGCAGTCGGCTTTCTAAAATATGCTAAGTCCTTTCTGCCAAAGGAAAGTTTGAAAACTCTATACACAGGTATTGTCGAGCCCCACTTTCGATACTGTTGCTCTGTTTGGGGTTGTGCTGGTTCTACAGAAATTAACCAGTTGCAAAAGCTTCAAAATCGTGCTGCTAGAATCATAACAAATAGCAGCTTTGATACACCCAGGCAGACCACTTATCGAAGAGTTGGGTTGGAAGACCATTGAAGAACTCATTGGTGATGAGTCCAAAACGATGGTTTTCAAGTCGCTCAAAGAGTTGGCTCCACAATACCTATGTAACCTTTTCATCAAAAACTCGGAATGCTCCTCCCGCAGCCTCCGCAATACGGAGACCGATTTAAGGTTGCCACAGAAAAAATCAGCAAATGGGCAAAAATGCTTTTCCTTCCGTGGAGCAAAACTATGGAATAGCCTTCCAGCTGAGTCTAAGATGGCATCCTCCCTAAATAGTTTTAAAAAATCTATTAAGGGTTGATTTTTCTCTTTACATTGTTAATAATGTAGAATTATTGTAAATAGGTTTTAACACTATGGTTTTTTATATTCTAATAAGTGATTATTTATAATTGTATATTGTAATTAAGTTTGTATCGGAGGGCCCCTTGAAAAACAGCTTCTGCTGAAGGGCAACCCTCCTTAAAAGAATGAAATATGAAATATGAAATATGAAGCCGAACCTACATATATCAGCTTATTAAAATTTGCTTTAAATACAATCCATTCTACCATATTTACAAGGATAAGTTACAAATATATCATATACCTTTGGAGACAAATATTCTTCGTAAATATTAGCAGCAGCTGCTCTCAACTGTTCAAAATCCAAATCAGCTTTCTGAAAAAAATATTACCGGGTCTTTAAAGTCAAATTTTTATGAAATTATTGTATCTACTGATACATAATCTAAAATGATGCTACTAAAACACACGGAATTTGAAAGCTATTTCAATTGGCAATAGACCATTTCACAGAAGTCTGGGACGGCGCGCTACTTTTCTGGAAGGAAGATAAGCTGTAAGGGGATCCCCTTCTCAATGCAAACGCTGAAATGTAGTTGCGATGGGCGAAGAAATGCAAGAATGCAAGGATTCCCTTTCGCAGCGTATCCGCAATCTTCCAGAAAAGTAACGCACCGACCCAGACCTCTGTGAGCAGATATATTGTATAATTCTTTATTTATACTGGGTGAGTGAAAAATCCCCCTTTAAAGGGCTACTGTTCCCTGGATATCAGAGCAATGACATTGGTAAACTGCTCGGAGCATAACGATGAATCGTGCTTGTCCATCTTGAGATGATTATCTTGGACTAAACCCAAGTTATTATCAGACGATGCTGGTTCAATGTTCACATCTCTAATTTGATTATATCAACAGTAATCTTTGCAAGTTGTTGTGGTGTACCAACTAACATTACTTCCGTCTTAGCGTCATTTATCATAAGAGCATCCAGCATCTTATATCGATGATACAGTCCTCCATTGCAGTGACACTGTTGGTAGTCGATAGAGTACTAGGTTTAAATGATATATATAACTGACAATCATCAGCATATCCGTCAACCAAAGGAAGGTGTTTGCTAATCAAATGGTAGAGAGCACTTATGTACATAACAAAGAGCATTTGTTTTTTAAATCAATGAATAATTATCAAAACTACAACAACAAAAGTTATGTTACTACATTTCAAATTTTTACAAGAAACTAAAGTTATAACACAAAATGTCCTAACCATACAACTACAACATAATACGAGACGATTTACAGGACGATACCACAAAAGGTGTGATCATGCACATCTCTCCTGCAGCACACAAACAAAACGAAAAAACAGTCAACAAAACAACATTGACCAACAAACGAGAAGCAGATACCGTTTTTATTCCAATTAGCACCCAAGGTACCTAACTTATAAGATAATTCCCCTATGTAGGGGATATTTAGGAACCGCTAGGAACAAAGAGTATTGCCTCAAGGCAGCTGCCTTTGGGTACCCCACAGGCCAGATTCATTAGTTCAGACACAACATTGTCAACAAGCACATTCTGTTGCCAATCATCCAGGTATGATTTGAACCAGCTCAGCACAGTCCCAGATATTCCAAACTGACCTGCTAGTGCTGCAAATAAGACGTTATATGAAACAGTGTCAAATACAGCATTTAGATCCAGCAGCAGCACATATTTCACATCACAATGAGCAGGCAGATTTCGAAAGCAAAACACACAACCCTAAAGGCACCAAGTCGACACTATGTGCAAATATACATTTCTACCTAAGTACTGCTGCTTAGACGAACAAAAGCGACAGGGAAAGGAACGCGGAGGCAGTATACCGGGTGCGCCAAAAAAAACTATCCACTTTTGACAGACCACGATAAATCGTATACTTGACCGATTTTAGGATTTATGACTGAATCTTTAGCTAAAATCCAAACTTAGATTCTAGTATTTTTTGTAAATTTTTTAAGTCTTCTGTTTCTTGAGCTATAAGCGAGTTTCTTAAAAAAAAATGTTCTCGAAAACTCTGAAAACGATAAAAAAACCTCGATCAGATTTTGTAAAGGCTCGACTTGAATGGACAAAGAGAACACTCTTTCGTGGTGAGTTGGGAATTTATCAATCGATTAGTTATACTTTGCTACACATGCGTTTGCTCAATGTTGGGAGAAATGTAACATTGTTGTTGTTGTTGTTGTTGTTGTTGTTGTTGTTGTTGTCAACTTATTTTAATTCGAATATTCAATACAATAGCTTCTTAATTATAAATAACAAGAAACTAATCTAATTCGGATATTTACAATCAACTGAATCATAACCAAATTAAATAAACAAATGAATATTTATGATTTTATTTTTTTATTTTTTTTAACATTACTTTCAATCATACAAAGGAATGTTGTTCTCTTTGTAATTTCATCGATTTTAAACTTTCGTGCAGGTAGTAGGTACTGCGTTCCTGTGCCAAGGGAGTTAAAAAGACCGACAGTGAAACGCCATGAGGTCAAGCTAGCATGGACTCTCTTTGAATTGTCATGCAGACAATGGCTTGGCTTGGCACGTCATTGCAACTACTCCAGAATTTCGCAACAGGGCGGTTGTAATCGATTTCTAAATCTCCAAATCACCACGAAAAAGTTTCCTCTTTGTCTATTGATGTCGAGTCTTTAGAAAACTTGATTGACCATTTTTGATCGTTTTCAGTGTTTGCGAGACCGAAAATTTTAAGAAACTCGCTTATAGCTCGAGAAGCAACAGACTAATTTAAAAAAAATCCCAGAATCTAATTCTGGATTTTAGCTAAAGATTAAATCATAAATCTTCAAAATCGGTCTAGTGTACGATTTATCGTGGCCTGTCAAAAGTGGATAGTTTTTTTTTGGCGCACCCGGTATATAATGCCTGTTCAATCACTTAAGATTCTTCTATTGTCCTGGAATTAATATGTTTCCTCTGCCAGGATCTCCTACTCCCCTGCCCCCTTGAGCTGGCTCATGCACTTAAAAATCACGGGGGAAATGTAAATTTGTTGAATCAATGTGAGAAGTTTGGGTAGGAGCGGGGAAAGGTTTTGGCAGCCGGTACTTTGTCAGATTGACTTAATTTGCAAGTTCAACGAATATCGAAGCTGGGAGAGCTATCAATTTCTGTCTTGATAAACGAACGAAAACATCGCGGATGCTTTCTTCAAATTCCATGGAACTTGAGCAATCCACTTTGAGGCAATGTGTTTGTTATACAACCAGTGGCCCTGGAAGTATCTTTCAGGCTGAATGTCGAAGAAACAGAGCTGAAATTTGCTAGGCTCATGTTTGATTCATCATCCTGCGCTTCCCAGAAAGCGGTTTGGCGGGAATTTCAGGGGTACGGAAAACTCCTCAGGCCACATGCTTATTTTTTAGTCGCGTCTCTATTGGGAACCAAAAGCTAAAAGAATAAATCAAAGTAGGCAATCTGAAATCTCGGCTTTCACCTAGCCTGATTTTCTGCAAAAAAATTGATGACTTCAATATGCATATCATCTATAAAACGATATACATGTGACAAATCAACGAATGCAACTAAGGAAACCAAGTGAACCAGAAAAGCGAGGGCAAATAAAGTAACGAAGCCAACAAAGGGTACTTGGACAATTAAGGCAACCAAGGCAACCAAAACAATGAGGCAAAAAGGCTGCCGTTTAAAGACAAGTAAAGCAAGGAGATCAACAAAGGCGACGAAAGCAACTGACTCTTTGTGACTAAAGTCGTGAATGTGATTTTCAGTCTCTTTTTTTTAATTTCTATTCAAAAGTGTTCCCAAGCGCGGGGCCTCTTGCTCAGTACCAGGCTGTGATTCAGGAGATTCCACAACACAGCGCGTTAACAGCTTGGGTTTGAAGTTGGAGGAAATTTCAACATCATAAAAAAGGTATCGATCTGCAAGTTAACTATCGAGGATTATTTTAAATACTATTTTTTCGGATTGATTCATGCTAACTACTCCTCACTACAACCCTGAACAAAACTGTTGAGAGTTTTGACGTTATTTGCATAACAAAAGTTGCAACGATTGATTGCTCTCCTCCCCTCCCCATTCAATGCTGCTTGGCTAGGGTTCTCTCCTGCAGCTTCCTGCCATTCAGACCAACATTGAGCGGGGGAGGGGGGATGAAACTATCAACAACTTGTGTCCAAGATTGTTGGGCACCCAGTATACCGCCAATATACTCTATGTATTCAGATATATGCTTTGGAATTGTACTTATAGGTTCCTTGAAAGCAAGATTAAGTTTTGTTAGTCCTTATTTCCTGCTTTGAATTCATTTCCCTCATAATTTGTGGGAAGTTATCACTACTGTCCTTCACAAAAGATCGAAATGACAGTAGGAACCGTGTTTCGTTTTCAATTGCATCTCTGCAGACTATACCGAAAAGTTTCCTCATTGTCGTAGGAAAGTAGGATATGTCTGCATATTTCAATTTCAAAGCAGTATCACAGCCCTCTATATTTGCAATTGAACACATATGATTAAAAAAATGAACACATCAATATGTATAAAAAATTGTAATTCCCTCTTTGCACAGAAAATACTAAGGGGCATTTTCATAAATTTTTACATTCGCATGACTAAATAACTATGTTCACAAAACAAGTAAAAAATATTGTTATTTGCAATTGCTTTCTGCTTTCTACTAATCTTGTTCTTTTTGAGCAGTTCTTCTTGACGACGTTGTAAAACATAGAAAGCCAGCCCGACGTGAAGTGCCTCCTTTGGCAAACCTGTCGTAAATTTCAATGATAACAAATTACCCCATTACTTAAATTTAAACTTTCAAAGTTAAAAATGATTTTCGACAGACAAATGCAATTACGCTGTTTGCAGGAAGGTCTTGTTTCTTGTCTTAAGGAAGGAAGCAAAATGGGTTACGCTACTTCTTAATGACTGAAAGACGTTTGATTTTTCGAAAATGGTATTAGGCTTTCTGATTGATTAATTCTAACTACGTCAGATTTTATTTGATTATTCTCTGTGACCTGTGTCTGATGTAAATATTCAACAAATGGTTCCATTACGCAGCGCGATTTCCTTTTTACTAATACATACACTCTGCATTCCAGTTTCTTGTGCTTTAACTGTTTCCTCTGCAAATATCGACAATTGCTGCACAGCAGTTGCACGGAATCCCTGCAAAATTTAACAGACTGAGGTAACTAAACAAGTATTGGTAAATCACAAATACTCCAGCCTTGATGTTAAAAGAACAGGAACAAACTGAAGTGCAGCCGCAACCTATCTACCTACTAACCAATCTGTACCCTTTGATCCCTTTCCCCGCCAACATAATAATTAACCTTTCGCCCTACCACTCACCAATCCCGGAGGGTATTTTGCCGACGGGATGTCATTTACCTGTCCTTTTCGGGTATCATTATCGGCAATAGACCTTTTCGACCATACGAAAAAGGGATTGGGGAGAGCAGCCAATTCTGGTAGTAAGTTTGGAAGATGATTTTTGAAGTCTCCCTGCACAATCACTGGGAAATCGCAGCAGCGTGCAGCTCTCCGGCGAAAACCCTTTGTAACTGATGGTTTCACCAAAAATTAGTGGGTATTTGCTTCATTAACACTTGCTTGGGCAGGTAAGTCAATGTTCTTTCTAGTTTACTTCGTTTAGTGCCTTTTTTATTTACATTTTCCTGTTTTTAGCTGTGTACGGTCAACAGTTCATGTAGGTATTTAGGTCATCACCAAAACAGAATGAGTGAACTAAATAAGGTTTTCCTTTAGGTTTTCTTGTCATTTCTTCTTTCTAAGTTTGCTACAGAATTTATCCTAAGCAATATTAGCCATCCTTCGCAAGAACTAAAGAAACCTAAGGATATTCCCCACAGATGGAATACATTACATTCCTATCTTTTACAAGAAATTCGGCTCGGGAATTTTGCAGCAGCAATGACCTTGCTGCTGCAAAACTGATTTGAAAATTTGAGTATTTGACTCGTAAAATTGAACGTTGATTCCGAAAAATACGAGGTAATAAAAGATATAAAAAGCTCATTAGACTTTATCAATAAGCTCCCCTCCCTAATAACCTCTCTTCTTTCTTAAGCCCCCTTCTCTGTGGAATTCTCCATGAGTGGTCCCGACTTATTACGGTGAGTTACAGTTATCGCTTATTGAAACGTGACTAACCCCGAAATGTCCAAAGCGATAAGTACGACGGTTGTAATAACTCTGTATTGGTGACCTTAAAGATCATCTTCCAGACGTACTACCAGAATTGGCCGCTCTCCCCAATCCCTTGTTCGTATGGTCGAAAAGGTCTATTTATTCTAAAGCCCCGTTAAAACGCTCTCAACATTTCACTGAACATCGCTCAACATTTGTAGATTGCGATGTTCAGTGAATGTTGAGAGCGTTTTAACACCCTGTTCAGTGATGTTCAGTGATGTTGAGCGGTGTTGAGCGATGTCGAGTGAAGTTTGGACGAAGTCAAAAATGTTCAGTGGTCGACTGAACATTTCTATTGTCCTAGGTGTTGTTGAGCGATGTTGAGAGCGTTTTAACACCCCATCCAACAATGTTCAGTCGGCGCAAGCGCATTCGAGTTTT
>REGM01000127.1:513415-525762 GCA_004194415.1 Aurelia aurita
GCTGATAGCTGAAAGACTGAAGTATTTTTGTGATTTTTCTCGTGTTTTTATCAGCAGAGAAAACATAGATAAATTCAACTTTACGAAAATTCGTTTGTTGCGAAATGGCTGAAAACAGGCCTAAAACACTCGATCAAATCGTACGAAATCTCCCGCATAGAACAAGATGCAAGAGCATTTAATCTCTCTCCCGCGTTATAGGAAATTAATTCTTAAAGAAATACTAAAGATTTTCAATCCCATGGCAATACAAGTGCAGACGACATCCGATACCCGTGAAAAACTGTAATTTTGCAAAGTTCGGTGTGAGAAATTTCTGTAAGATTTGATCAAGTGTTTTAGGCCCTTTTTCGGGCATTTTGTAAACACAGAATTTTCTTAAATTCGAATTTAGCTGTATTATCTTTACTCATAAAAATACGAGAAAAATCGCAAAAATACTTCAGTCTTTCTGCTATCAACCAAACTTTGATTCATTCAAATCTATCTAGTACTCTAGGTACTACGATTTTTCAAACGTGGATAGTTTTTTTTGGCGCACCCGGTATAACATCTAAAATCTCTGTCAAGAACAAAAGAAACCAATCTAAATGGTTTTTGCGAGTAAAAATTCAATTTGAAACTCAAAATCTTGTGTTTTCGGCGTATGCCTCGAAACCAGGTAGCTTGTACAACCACACATTCCCACAAATTCAAAGCCATTTCAAGACTTTGCAATGGCTTCTAAATTAATTTGGTACTCGACACAAATGCACATAAAGAATTTCTCATGATCGGAAATAGAATCACATTTTGATGCCTTTCAAACGGTTCAACTTTTTATTGGGTAGTAGCAGGCAAAAATGTGACTGCGTTTAAAATAGATTACCTCAACTGTCAGATAGAAGAAAACATAATATTCTGCATTGTGTCCACCCATAAACTCTAGAAAAAGCAAATTCTTTTTAGCAATAGACCTTCTACTTGCTAGAAAAGACGTTTGGATCGAGCGTCCAAACCTGGCAAAGTATGGGAAGGAAAACAAATCACAAATCCCGTTCTCAGTTGAAACATTGCTAGCTGTGACAAGAAATTGCTTCGGATCTCGGAACACTTTTCAGAGAGTTAATCATGGATAACTTTACTCTAAGTGAGTTAGGAATGCTTCAGTTTGTACACAGGCAAGTTTTATTCGCCTTTTGACCTTGTTTCTCGTTATTTTCATTCATTGTTATCTGATTTTGTCATTCAACAGTCTACAATCACTTACAAAATTGTTGAGCCATCCCAAAATGTTCGGTTTTTGTGTCTGCTTTCCCCCCTCCCCCTAGTCAGTGTTGCAATACCACACAAATATTGCCGAATCATGGCAGTCAGCTGGATCAGGTACTTATTTCTAAACAACATTGACATGGGGGGCGCGGGGACTAAAATGGCATTTTTTTCAAGGTGGCTCAACCATTTTGTATGTGATTGTAGACCCAAATTTGGTAAAAACACAGTGATATAACAGCAAATATATTCTATCGTTAATACTTTGAGGCCTTCATTCACCTGATATGTTCTGCCAAAATTCTTTCGAAAGGTGTATGCAGGTGTATGCGTTTCCTCCTCTACGTTTCGTAATTTTATCAATTATAATATTGAAAATAATGTTTCTTTTCATTTGAAGAACAATATTTGAAAACAGCAAACTTCAATTCGCAAACTCGCAAAATGAAACAATTGCGAGCTCGCACATGTATGCAACTTTTACACTACAAAACCAGCTAGCATTGAATAAAAATAACGAAAAACAAGGCTAAAAGGCGAATAAAACTTGCCTATGTATAAACTAAAACAGTCGTTACTCAATTTGAGCAAATTTGTCGATGATTAACCCTCTGAATTCAGAGTTTGAAAAGTGTATGTTCTGAGATCCGAAAGAAATTCATGCCACATCTAGCAGTGCTTCTACTGAGAACGGGGGCTGTGTTTTCGTCTTTATACTCAAACTTTGCCAGATTTGGACGATCGATCCAGACCTCTTTTCTAGCAAGAAAAGAGGTATTTTGGAAGATCTATATATATATGAATCCATAAATATTAGCACCCACTTATTAAAAGGACCTTTGCAACAGGCATGCTTTGTGAATAAATCATTTTCTGTTCTCTTTGTTGTCGCCATTTTTAACGGTTCGTTTTTAAGAGCCAACAACAAATATGTGGCAAATGCGAGGCATGCCAGTTGCAAAGGCCCCCTTTAAAGATGCTACTTCAAACACAATATGGCAAGTAGAGGTGTAACACCAGTTTAGTAAGACACGTATCGCTATTTGAAAGGCTGCAGCTCTGTAGTCATTCAACTACCGGGTGTGCCAAAAAACAGTATACAGATTTGGTCGACCCTAGCGATGAGAAATTAGCATGAATCAATCCGAAATAATTCTTAAAACATACCTCGATAGTCAACTTGAACAAAGATACCTTGTTTGGGGATATTAGTGCTGTGAAAGTTGAAATATTAATATTCAAAGGACAAATTTGCCTCCACCTCGAAACAAGAGCTTTGGCATTTTGGCCTAAGCAAATTCTTGAAGCACAGTGAATAAATCAACAATAGATAGTTGCACATGTATGCTGACGATACCAGGGCGTTTTTTTCAGGGGATTCTGTTGGTGAAGTTTCCTCTATGCTAAATAAGATGCTCAACGAGATCCAGCAATGGTGTTCAAAGAATAAATTGACAATACACCCTGAAAAGACCAAAGCAATGATGATAAACAGACACAAACTCATTGGACCCTTAAATAAGTTACAGTTTGGTAAGTCAAGCATTTAATATACAGATGTAGCTGAGAGTCTTAGGATAACAATTGATCATAAATTGTCATGGAACCCACATATTAAAGATCTAGAAAAAAGATTTAGTGCTAAAGTCAAAAAGTTAAAAAGTATGAAAAACCTACCCATCAAGTTTTTGGAAGAAATCTACTTTAAAACAATCATTCCCACTGTTACATATGCTATCACTATTTGGGGAACAAATAAACCGGAGCTACTCCGAAACATCGAAAACATACATATTCAAGCAGCTAGGCTAATAAAAAGGCTGCCAAGAAGCATACGCAGCGACAAAATTTTAGAAAAAATAAACTTGGACCCAATTAGCTACCAATACAATCGTAGACTATTAGTTTTGATGCAAAAAGCAAACATCGGCTTACTGCCGAAACTAATGCGAGGCCTGTTTAGCAAATGAACTTCAAATAAATATACACTACGGAGTGGAGAAGTGTTCAACTTACCGATAATAACAACAGAATTTGGAAGACAATCAATAAGCTACAGAGGCCCTCAAATTTGGAATGGACTGACATCAAATTTAAAGAAATGAATATTGACAATTTTAAATCAAATCTAAGGAAGAGAAGAAAATACATAAATTCAGTGGACTTTAGGGGTTCCAGAGTAGTTACTTATAAGGACACAAATTTTACTTATTTGTAGCTAAATAGAGTATTACTTTGTGGTATGTATGTATGTATGTATGTATGTATGTATGTATGTATGTATGTATGTATGTATGTATGTATGTATGTATGTATGTATGTATGTATGTATGTATGTATGTATGTATGTATGTATGTATGTATGTATGTATGTATGTATGTATGAATGTATGTATGTATGTATGTATGTATGTATGTATGTATGTATGTATGTATGTATGTATGTATGTATGTATGTATGTATGTATGTATGTATGTATGTATGTATGTATGTATGTATGTATGTATGTATGTATGTATGTATGTATGTATGTATGTATGTATGTATGTATGTATGTATGTATGTATGTATGTATGTATGTATGTATGTATGTATGTATGTATGTATGTATGTATGTATGTATGTATGTATGTATGTATGTATGTATGTATGTATGTATGTATGTATGTATGTATGTATGTATGTATGTATGTATGTATGTATGTATGTATGTATGTATGTATGTATGTATGTATGTATGTATGTATGTATGTATGTATGTATGTATGTATGTATGTATGTATGTATGTATGTATGTATGTATGTATGTATGTATGTATGTATGTATGTATGTATGTATGTATGTATGTATGTATGTATGTATGTATGTATGTATGTATGTATGTATGTATGTATGTATGTATGTATGTATGTATGTATGTATGTATGTATGTATGTATGTATGTATGTATGTATGTATGTATGTATGTATGTATGTATGTATGTATGTATGTATGTATGTATGTATGTATGTATGTATGTATGTATGTATGTATGTATGTATGTATGTATGTATGTATGTATGTATGTATGTATGTATGTATGTATGTATGTATGTATGTATGTATGTATGTATGTATGTATGTATGTATGTATATATGTATGCAGACTTGAAAAATTTGAAACAAGAGAAGAAAAATTAAAATCTGCACAACAGATGCGTTTTACAAAATATAACTTACGTGACAGTTATCATCAAGAGAGCACCGAAGTAAACTTCATTCATTTCAATATCAACAACTTATTCCACGAAGTTTACTTCGGAGCTCCCTTGATGATAAGTGGTGTCCAGTTTTTAATTTTCTCCTCTTGTTTCACAGTTGTTTTCAAGTATATTGTTGACGTATTCGCTGTGCTTCAAGAATGTGCTTAGGCCAAAACGCTAAAGCTCTGGTTTTGAGGTGGAGGCAAATTTGTCCTTTGAAGATTAATATGTCAACTCTCAAAGCACCAATACCGGCAAACAAGGTATCTATGTTCAAGTTCACTATCGAGGTATATTTTAAACATTATTTCGGATTGATTCGCACTAATTTCTCATCGCTAGGGTCGACCAAATCTGTATATTTTCTTTTTGGGACACCCAGTAGTCAATTTGCTAATTGACAACATTGACAAGACAATATTTTGATATACAGGGTGTCAAGAAAAAAAGGAACCCAATTATGTATCAAAATTTCCAAAGAAATAATAAGATTTGAATAGATGTCATGCATTCCATTTGAAAGCACAGTCCGTCTTCTTTCCAATGCAGTTTGGATACATCAATTGAATTTTTTTTAAAGTCGGTCACAAAAGTGAATGCGCGAAGTGTTGCTTAAAGCTTGGCTCAAACTAGAGAAAAAATGTATTCGAATCGGGATAACTCATTTTTAAACAATTTTTAAAAGCATTTTTAGTAAGTTATCGCTTCCCAATGGAATCAAAACACGTTCATTCGATCAAAATGCGCTAGGACATTTTCAACGGCAAGGACAAAATCTCCAATTGATGCTAAAATAATGTCAACGCTATTTTCCGTTGCATGTCTATTGCATTCTAACGCGTTTTTACTCAAGTGTGAACCAAGTTTTAGCGATACCCGTTTTGCAATTATGTTCATGCGAATGATGCTCACAGTACTCTGTCAAATAATGGGCGATGATTGGCCTTGAGAGTGCTAGACAAAAGCAACCAACATAACATGTCACTTGGGTTTGCATTGTAATGGTTTCATAGTTTTATTTTTATTTTTATTATTATCATTATTGTTATTATTAATATTCTTATTATTATTATTATTATTATTTACGAGTTCATTCCTTAAGTTTATAGTTTGGAGGAACTGTTCATCAAATGTCAAGCTACAACAAGTAGCCTCAGACACTCAATACTTTTCTTGGTATCACAGCTGTTCCAAGGAGGGCTGACTCCTGGATGCAGATTATTATTATTATTATTATTATTATTATTATTATTATTATTATTATTATTATTATTATTTTATTATTATTATTATTATTCGATGAATTCGACGAGGTAGACATGCCCTTCGGGGCTCCTGCCAAAGAGTGATTTGAATCAATAATCCGTCGTAGTTGCCGTCGTAAATGCAAGTCAAGTTCCCGGGGATGAGTCTGCGAGTGTTCCTGTAGCTGCTGTGATAACTGATGACCTTGGTTGGAAGGTTAAAAACCTTATATAAGTATCAACGTGATAAGCCATATAAATATCTCGGTAAATCGATTTCAATTGTTGGAGAGGATGCAGAACAAATAACGGACATAATTGAAACNTTCTTGGTATCACAGCTGTTCCAAGGAGGGCTGACTCCTGGATGCAGATTATTATTATTATTATTATTATTATTATTATTATTATTATTATTATTATTATTATTATTATTATTATTATTATTATTCGATGAATTCGACGAGGTAGACATGCCCTTCGGGGCTCCTGCCAAAGAGTGATTTGAATCAATAATCCGTCGTAGTTGCCGTCGTAAATGCAAGTCAAGTTCCCGGGGATGAGTCTGCGAGTGTTCCTGTAGCTGCTGTGATAACTGATGACCTTGGTTGGAAGGTTAAAAACCTTATAAAATTATTGGGACAGTAGTCATTAGTAGTAAACGGACTTTAGCAGATTCGTTCCTGGGAATATGACAACATACCAGTTTTTAAGCAGTATTTTGCTTAGCATCTTGGTCAAGTAGTAGTTATCATTAATTTATTTAAAGCTGGCTTTTCTAACCGAATAGCTAAAAGCTAATTAAGGCCAATTAAAACTGAAAATAAACTCTAATTTACAATTAAGAAAACCCGAAATTACAATAAAAAGCAAATTAATCTAAAACACCTAAATCTTTGATGAAAACTTTACACGATAGCAGGTGCATGAATCATCATTCCACTGCTTTATTCTCCATTTAAATTCCTGAAGTGTGTTACATTCTTTCAAAAAGCTTGGGAGTGAGGACCATAAAAGGCAGCCTTTATACTGAACAGTTTCTGTACCATATGTTGTTCTTCTTACTTTCGGCAGCTGCAAATGACTCTCATTGCGCAAACTATAATAGCTGTGTTTTTGTGGAAAAATATCTTTCATAAAATGTGTGTTGAGATCACTCTTTATTTTGAAAATTTCTATCATTTGCAACTGCAGATTGCGTTGATGAGTGGTTACAGAACTATCTACACTATTTTCAACATCTTTTTCACTATCTTTGCATAGAATTCGGAATGCTCTTTCGTGAATTTTGTTGACTTTAGAATTGATCGTCCTGTCATGAAACATCCATATAAGTGGAAAGTAATTGAAGTGCGATTTGATGAAAAGTTAACACGAAATGAAAAGTGTCGATAAAATCACGAACCGTAAATAACAAGGAGGCTCTCAAAGGAAAAAGTTAGTGTCTCTATGCAGTGAATAAAAAATATAAACTTGAAAAAATAAAATAACTCGTAGGAAAACGAAGACGTGATTTTATCTTATCATGCAGGTACCTTCAACAAAATGCAATTGTTTCCTTGATAAAAACAACATACCGATGAAACTTTTCCAAATTGAAGACAATGGCACCATCAAAGTATTATGTGGCGCTTTTTGCAGTTTCATTGGTGGATATGAGTTGTTCATAGCTTAAATAAAAAAGGGACGGAAGTACGAGATTGGCGAAAATGGACGATACGACCCTAATAAAAAAACAGCTCAACATATCCAGCAAATTTCTGCAACTATTCTGCATTACAGCAATTATAAGAACAAGTGGACAGGAAACATCAACAAAACAAAGCAGAAGAAAACCACATACCAATAAAGTAAGACAGCGCAGTGTTGTCCTCTAATATCATTTTGATTGGCAGTTTCGGGACTTGTTTTGTTGCAATCAAATTCAATAATTCCGGCTCTGGTTCTGATTCTGGCTCCTAGGATTAAGAAGCATTGATAATGGGCCAGTAGCTTTATGCTTTAATGCTTTAATATTAATGAAAAAGAAGAAGTCATATAAAAAGCCTATGCATAATTAGCACTAAATTATGAACTACTGAAACTCAACGAACTTTTCTTTGTAAGAAACTCTCTAAAAGAACCAAACTCTTAGATTACCAAAAATAAAGAAACATGGAGCAATGGAGACTACCATTTATGATTTTTCCCAAAAACCCAAAATTGGAACTAGGATTCCTCGAGAAAATATCTAAAAGTAAGGCGACAAGCAATATAATGCAATCCTCATCATTTAACATCTGATGATTTCCCTTTCAACGCACTAACAACGGTGACAATGGTTCATTTGTTTGAAACAGAATTAAAAGTTTTGGAAAACTTTTCGCATTCTATTTTAATCAATAAACTTTAAACTTATCTACGGAAATTACAAAAATTCCATAGCAAAAAATAACTTTGTACAAAGAAAGAACGGTCGGAGAAATCAAGTATCTCATTGTATTTGCTTTCGGGCATACTAAAGATTTTTTACCAGACACCAATCAAATAATGTGCAAAACTGAACGTAGGGTTCTGTATGGGTAACTTGGAGGCTACAGAAGTGAAGTGACCAGACGTTGAACAAGATCGAAAACAAGACCTAAGAAAATCTGAGAACAGGGATGTCCAGGAATGGTAAAAATCACGTTGGAAGCAATAGACAAGGCTGGAATGGATTGGACGTCGTTTGGAGCAAACAAACTCTCCAGACTAACACTAAACATGTTCTATTTGAAAACAATTTACAAAACAGCAATGCCCTATACTTAATGGTATGTCATGATGTCATCGGGGGGCAAATCACTTCAGGAATCTTGAACGCGTCTCCAAAGAATCCATAGGAATTCTTCGAAATCTTTCAGAATCTTTGAGAATCTTCTGAATCTCACGAAATTATTAAAAATCTTTGAGAATCTTAAGGAATATTTGAAAAATCTTGGAGAATCTTGAAAATTTGTCGAAAATTTTAGTAAGCCCTGTCAGGAATTTCGGTCTTAAAATGGGAACATTTTCAACCCAATAGACCTTTCACGGAAAGAAAAGCATGCTGGGAAATGGGGGGATTTCGAGATTTCGACACCACGTAGCTTCGAATCTCGCACTGCTTTGCGATGCTTATTTTCGCAAAAAAGCCTCTTTTCTAAGCACGGACTAATATATCAGATATATTGTGTGCATATAGATAAACTCCACAGACTTCAGAGGTTATGAAATTGAAAAAATTGCACTCATGGATCTGCCTCCTCCCAATCTTTTTATATGACGAGAAAGAAGCCCGGTGCAGCTTTGAACATCGTAAAATCATGCATAGGCCCTTGTAACCAAGTGCCTCATTCATGCACATAATTGCACGATCTTAGAGGGAAATCAACTGAAATTCAAAATGAAAGCACCACATTTGTCTCTGAAGTTGGATATCAATTTACAGTCTGTTACTTAAACGCAAACAAGTGCAAGGAGCTCAGATAGCTCAAATCACAGACAAAATGATCGTTGATCATATGAGCAGCGTACATACGATCAGAATGAGAAGCCCTGTTTAAAAACAGATTGATTGAGACAGCCACAAATAAAAATATAAATTCAAGAATATATTCGTTATCTATTCAAGAGGATGAAACCCCTGAAAACGTTAACCCTTAAATACCGGGTGAGTCAGAAAAAACACTCCCCGTTTGAAAGGCCACTGCTCCCTGGATATCGAGGCAATGATATTGGTAAATTTGTTGTTTAATAGTGGACATGTTCAAATAAATTCTAAATTTTACGAGACTGAAATCGGCCACTCCCTTCTGAAATTAAGAGCGATTTTCTCAAGAAAGCCCCTCCAAGAAACCTTTAAAAGCGGCATTAAATCACGACCAAATTTTCGTCATATTTCTGCCTAAATAGCAATGACTTGTACATGTTTTAGCACGTTTTATCCCTTTGGGAGGATGAAAGTGCCATCCCTGGAAACATAACAACAATATTCTTGGAGATTTTATCCTCCCAAGAGGATAACACGTGCTATAGCATGTGCAAGTGTGCAAGTCATTGCTGTAAGGCAGAAATATTTGGGAAATTTGCTCGTGATTTTAGGCCTGTTTTGAAGGTTTCTTGAAGAGGCTTTCTCCAGAAAATCGCTCACAATTTCAAAACGGAAAGGCCGATTTCAGTCAGGTAAATTTTAAATCATATTTGAACATGTCAACCATTACATAATGTATTTGTCAATATCATCGTTTTGATATCCGCGGAGCAGTGGCTTTTCAAACGGGTATTGTTTTTCTGACTCACCCGGTAGTATAATCGATTTTTAGTTTGTTTATATTGCACACGAAGGAATGAAAAGACAATGCCTAAAATATCTCACCCAGGAACAGGGGATACGCCTAACTTGGATTTACGAGCTAAAATTGTTCTCTCAAAAAAAGTTGAAAAATTGGTGGTTGCTAGAACTATCGAAGAAATGGTAGAAATATACCTGTGGACAATATGTGAATGAAAACGAAGGCGATCAAAGGGCTTCTTTTGCTTTGTAAAAATTGAACTCAGATGATCAAAGATCATTTTACTCGAATTTTTTCTCATGGGGAAGGATGACCTGTGATTTGAGCTATCGGAGCTCCTTAAACTGGTTTGCGTTAAGGTAACAGACAGCAAATTCATATCCAACTTCAGAGACAAATGAGGTGCTTTTATTTTGAATTTCAGTTGATTTCCCTCAACGATAGTGGAATTATGTGCATGTATAGGGCGCTTAAAAGAACTGTCATATTGCTTAAAAGGTAGCAGAACAGCCATTCACTTGTAATCTTGTAAAGTCAATGCGCGCGAATTTGATTTTAGTGGAAACTATTTTTTCGACGAGTAACGGTATTTTTTCCATAAGTAATTCCAGGGATTTCCGGTATTCCGTCTGAAGCTGTTAGAAAAATGTAGGCTCGTATCATAATTGGGAGGGGGCACATCTTACCAAAAAGAGGGTGCCATTGCAGACTTTCCATCACTAAGGAGCCGTGCCCTAGGTTACCCCTTAAATCCATCAATGTCTATCTTAGAATATCAAAATGAAATTGTAAAGATTCTGCATCTCAATAGTGAACATTTTTAAAATCCCACAGCTGATAAACACCTTCGAACCCTGCAAGTAAAGATTATTTGATTGCTGGTTATAGTTTTTCCTACATAAGGGGCACTTGGCCCACCAGTAACATTATTTTGTCACAAGTGATGGGCCACAATTAAGGGCTGCTGGGCCATTAGCCTACCAACATGACAGTTAAAAAGGCCGGCCAAAACATCTAAATATTATGGACAACTGTGCTTAACGAAAAACAAGTGACGAAGATTTCTTATCAACACGTTTTGAAGTTGAAAATTGGTTTTTATATCATAAATTTATTTTCAATGAGACAATGAATGCAACTTTCTCAAGTGGTTTGAGAACACAAAACGAAAAGTCCAGTACACTCATTTTTATGTTTGAAGAATGAAAATATTATGGAGGGGCTTTTGCTCAACCGGAAGGAATACACCTACCTACCTACCTACCTACCTACCTATATACCTATATACCTACATAGGAATCAGGAATGTTGTAACAATAGGCATTATTTATGCACACAATCGAAACAATCAACGAAGCATTTGAGATGTTTATAGACATTGTTAATGTAAACAATTAAGACAATTGAAAGAAATTTGAGGCATCTATTAAGTTTTAATTACTTGGTGCTCCTAACAAACTCTGGCTGTTAATGAAGTCATCAATGAATCTGGCAACTCATTAACAGTAATTTTCAAAATGTGATCACTTTGATATTGGCAAAGTTCCCTTACTGACTGAAATCTCAGCAATAAAATAAAAATTTCATGTCAACATTATCTACTGTCGCCGATCTTCTCCACATTTACTGTTTTAGAACTGTAGTAATTCTGATAACAATCATGAAATCTAATCCTAGAGAGGTAGCAAAGTTCCCTTACTGACTGAAATCTCGATCCAATTTGGACGATCTAGCGATTCTGAGGTAGCAACGATGATGTCTCAATAAAATAAATAATTTCATGTCAGCATTATCTGCTGTCGCCGATCTTCTCCACATTTACTGTTTTAGAGCTGTAGTAATAGGACCACTGCTATTATAGCCTTTTGAGCTTATGCTTAGAGAACTACAAGAAAGAACGAAATCTTTAACAAATGTCGGAAATTGGACATTTAGGCCTTAGCCTTGGTCTATTCAAGTGGGCCAAGGCGGGGCTAAGTGAGTTTAAGGGACGAATTTATGGGACGGAACATCTAGAGAATGCAAACGAACTCTCTGCCAAAAGAACGCTAATTAGAGATCGCTGAGTTTTCGCACGCTTCAAATCAGAACACAGGAATACAAGGAAAGCCAGGCACAACAACAACAACCTGCACGGGCATAGGGACACAGGGAGGAACGGGCATAGGGAACAGTGAGGAAAAACAGTTGTAGGAATAACTACCGCGTTTCTTAACGCCCATGCATAAAGCAAGCTGCAAGCATGATCTCATTCTTCAAACATGGCTAATGGGGGCCTTTAATTATGTTTGAAGAATGAAAACATTATGGAGGGG
>REGM01000127.1:526952-541381 GCA_004194415.1 Aurelia aurita
GCAATATTAATCTTGAAAGTTCAAATTTGCCTCCACCTCCAAACCAGAGCTTTTAGGTTTTGGCCTATACTGCAAACGCGCTGTTTAGCGGAATCTCCTCGATCATAGAGTAGCATAGTAGTTGTGAACAAGGACCCATGCCGTGCTTTGGCACACATTTGAATAGAAATTTGAAAGCTGAGAATTGACAAACATGTCAATGCATACAGTCACCAAGGAATAGCTTTCTTCAATCAAAATGCACCTACAAAAGCTAATCCAAGAATGAGTGCGTGATCTTTTTTAAAGATCTTATCCGTGGACATTAGTTCCCTTGGGCGTATACGATTGCTTGTTTCGTAATAATTCCAAGATAGATGATGCAAAATGCATTTCATTCAAGCAATGAAGATTGCACGAAATAATTTATTTTCACACCCAAGGGAACCATTCCGATGATGGCTATCTTTTATTAGACAGAAGTAATTTTAACATTTTGTAGAATGAGGAAAAATGTCTCTTCGGGACTAAATTAGTGAATCTCTTCTGGTTGTCAAGTTAAGTTTTGGATTTCTATTCAAATACGTTCCTAAGCACGAGTCTTCTTGTTCCAATTTCGCTATGATTCAAGAGATTCCCGAAACAGCGCGTTTGCAGTATGAGCCAAAACCTAAAAGCTCTGGTTTGGAGGTGGAGCCAAATTTGGACTTTCAAGATTAATATTTCAGCTCTCAAAGCACCAATATCAACAAACAAGGTATTTATCTTCAAGTTAACTATCGAGGATTACTTCAAAAATTATTAGGGATTTATTCGACCCAAATTCTTGTCCCAAATTCGACCCAAATAGCCCCGATCTAATCTGTTGCGTTTTTTTTGGGACACCCGGTATGACATTTCTGGGCATTTTTTGTCGCACTAATATACTTCAGCAGCAGGTTTAATCGCAAACATAGTCAATGCCACCGATTTTGCTACTCTCTGCCTATACTTTCCTTATAAATATGCAAACAAAATGACGTCATCACTTCAAGACACAAAGCAGCGAATATCTCCGAAACAAAATGAAGTATCACAAAACTTTAAATGGCATCATTAATCAACCCAGTTTGTCATTTCATTTTGCAAATAAAAATTTTCGTTTCAGATCCCCTTTAAAGAAATCCGCCATGCTTTAGGTCTGTTTGAAAGAAACTTCCTTGCACCAAAGATGGAAGAATAAGCTTGTTTGAAGAATTCAATGTTTAGAATGCAAACACATTCCCGTGCATTGAGTTGAACATGGATAGGACCAATGAAAGGAACTACATTCTGCAAAGATTTAGGAGCATGAGCAGGAAGATTGTTTTGTATTTGCCTCATGTAAAACTGTGCAGGCCAGTCACCTGGCTGAGGACAAATGAAATATGACAGATATTGATGAAGACCATAATTTACAGCATGAGTAGCGGCCTTCAGGAAATTTTCAAAGCTTTTCAGTGGAAGCTCAAGCTCATCAATCAATCTGCAATCTTTCATTTTCCTCATTGATCTATTTGACTGCTGCTCTTGATAATCATGCACCTGAAAAGAATGATAAAGAACTGGTTGTAAAATTACTTCAATTAGCAAAATCCACCTACCTTCTGGGCATCTTCTCTGCTTAGCTCTTGCCTGGTTTTATCAAAAATGATTTATCAAAAGCAGAAAAATAATAGTGTCAAAAGCTACAAGATAGATATAAGTGAGAATTTTAATTAGGAATGGCAAGACTTTAGTATAGAGTAGGCATAATACCACACATATTTGCAATTCTTAAGAAAAGGGTAGAATGATCAAACAATAGATGTTGAATAAATTGATTGTTATTGGTGGACTAAAAAGTCACAACACAGGTCAGGCATTAATCACAAACATCATAAATTCAAAGGTGCTAAACATTAATATTTCATGATTTAAGAGCAATGAAGAAACTTTTCAAATCTTGATTCAGACCCTTAAAGACAAATGACGGATATATAGCGCCTGGTTTAAAAATAGAACAAAAGATGGCTGAGTGACGTCATTGTCCAGTACATTCGATAATCTATCGCGGTCAGCAAATACAATGGAATACAATAGGCTATATTTGGATTGCCCAGGCCCCTGATTTAAGTCGCCTTANATAATTTACAGCATGAGTAGCGGCCTTCAGGAAATTTTCAAAGCTTTTCAGTGGAAGCTCAAGCTCATCAATCAATCTGCAATCTTTCATTTTCCTCATTGATCTATTTGACTGCTGCTCTTGATAATCATGCACCTGAAAAGAATGATAAAGAACTGGTTGTAAAATTACTTCAATTAGCAAAATCCACCTACCTTCTGGGCATCTTCTCTGCTTAGCTCTTGCCTGGTTTTATCAAAAATGATTTATCAAAAGCAGAAAAATAATAGTGTCAAAAGCTACAAGATAGATATAAGTGAGAATTTTAATTAGGAATGGCAAGACTTTAGTATAGAGTAGGCATAATACCACACATATTTGCAATTCTTAAGAAAAGGGTAGAATGATCAAACAATAGATGTTGAATAAATTGATTGTTATTGGTGGACTAAAAAGTCACAACACAGGTCAGGCATTAATCACAAACATCATAAATTCAAAGGTGCTAAACATTAATATTTCATGATTTAAGAGCAATGAAGAAACTTTTCAAATCTTGATTCAGACCCTTAAAGACAAATGACGGATATATAGCGCCTGGTTTAAAAATAGAACAAAAGATGTCTGAGTGCCTTCATTGTCCAGTACATTTGATAATCTCTCGAGGTCATCAAATACAATGGAATACAATAGGCTATATTTGGATTGCCCAGGCCCCTGATTTAAGTCGCCTTATATCTCCGTCATTTGTCTTTAAGTTGACTTAATAAAATCTAATTTTTTGGCTGCGCCACATTAGGTACTTAAAACTAATAGGAAATAGAATCACATGCAGTCTTTACAGTATTGGTACATAAACATTGCTCACTTTTCTAAGAAAAGAATTCTTTTTCGAAAATTCTCAGTCTTTTGTATCTCTCTCACAAGAATTCTTATCAGAATTCTGGACAATTCTTAAGAATAATGGAGAATTCTTGTAATAATAATGTACACAAAGCCTGATGTAAGTATGCGTTTTATGTTCACCTCAATTCTGTTTCGTTCCAGCTCAGGGTCAAAGAAAGATGCACGTATCCAGTGGGGTATGACAGATGCAAAAGTAGAAGACAGCCTTGGAAGATTTTCATTAAGAAGCTGAATAAGTGCAGTTGAATTGACACCAAGAGGATCAGTTGCTGGGATTGATGAGGGAATTGCTGGAATGCTTTGAAATCTTTTTAAAAGGATCGTAGCCATGCTTCTTGCTGATGATGTTTCTTGGTCTTTTGGACGGCGATTAGTATGGATGTTTGTGTAATCATCAATCATAAGGACAAGAAGTTCTCAATTGGTAACAGCTTCACCAATAAATTCAGATACAATTTTGTTGTGATCACGTGATGACTTTAAACGATCTCGTTTTTGGGTTGCCTTAGAGATGGAGACTCCACTTTTATTGAGAATTGAAAGTCCTGTCTCATTGATTCCTCTGCCAACAACTTGATCCGACAAAACCATTTGAAACCAGCTAGCCTTTTGTGACTGGCCAAAGACAAGCATGTAGAGCACTGCCACTACCTTCTTTGCATTAAGGGATCTTCTAACTGCTGTGTGCTTTATGGTGGTCATGGCATTCAGCACAGTTTCAAGCAGCTTGTTTGCACCTGCTTCATTACAAATAGTCTTTACGGACTGGGGATCAAATGGTGGTTCCAATTCCTCAAACATAAAAATGGAAACCACAGACAACGAAAATTTTGAGAATTTATTAGAAACCGCTATTACCAATGTCGACACAGCAAGGGCAGATTTCGTTTTCGACCAATCAGCGCATTTGTTGACAGTTCTGGCCTAGACCAATCAGCGAGCTCCATTTTTTAGCACTGACTGGCATGACGTCATGTCAATAGGGGAAGCTGTGGGAAAAACCTCTCCCCCTATATCGCTCGAGCTGACAGTGGTTATCCAACTTTTGAACTGTTTATTGTGTTTACATCAATCTTCAGTAAATTTTGAAACTTTTTGCCGATGCAATTTTTGATTGCTAATGTTTTTCAAGAGAAAAAGTACTTTTAATCTCGCTTAAATTTCAAACCTTCGTTTAGGATACAGTCCTACCTGAACTTGAGTCTCCCAGTCGAACTTCATTTTTCAATCAATTTTTCTTACTTCTCCAGACAAGGTAGAATGCCTACGCATAATTTAAAATAAGGAGAATTTCATGCTGAATCTAGAACTTTATTCGGCTGAGCCGAATACTGAATTATTTCCATCAAGAAAGCGTAAATAGATAGGTACTCACCAGTCTTTCATCTGCTACGACGAAGCAAGACTCCATGCAGCTAAACATCCACTGCTTTCGTGTGTAAACAACGAATTTACCAACGATAAATTAAATAANTCCCTCATGCCCTTCTCACGTGAAGGTTCAAAGCTGACACCCATTGCACTTGGTCTGTAAAAGATTAATTAGTCGCATGAATGTTTGACAAGCTCATAACAATATCCAAAAATATCTTTTTCATGGTCAATTTTTGCAAATTAAATCTAAAATGATTTGTCTAAGGACTAGAAATCGACTCCTACTAAAAAAACAACTGCTTTTGTGAACTTGTCAATTTCGCTATCTTTTCTGTTCAGACATTTGATGGCGTATGGCTTGTTCATTTCGGGCAAGTATTTACGGTGGCTGGATGAAAAACATTGTGGTGAAACTTGTACAAATTATTTAATTTATCGTTGGTAAAGTCGTTGTTTACACATGAAAGCAGTGTATGTTTGGACGTATGGAGTCTTGCTTCGTCGTAGCAGATGAAAGACTAGTGAGTACCTATCCATTTATGCTTTCTTGATGGAAATAATTCTGCTGGCAATTTCTGGTTGAGCCTAGGGCAGGCTAGCTGCCGTTAACAATTTCAGGCCATAATTTCCAGTACCACAATGTTAAATTTCTTCGGAAATTCTGGAGCGATATTAAGCGGAATAAAAGTTCCAGATTCAGTATGAAATTCTCCATATCTTAAATTATGCGTTGGGATTTTACCTGTCCTTTCCTGGGGAAGTAGGAAAAATTGATTGAAAAATGAAGTTCGACTGGGAGACTCAAGTTCAGGTAAGGAAAGCATCCTAACCGAGGCCTCGAAATTTAAGCGAGATTAAAAATACGTTTTTCTCTTGAAAAACATTAGCAATCAAAAATTGCATCGGCAGAAAGTTTCAAAATTTACTAAAGATTGACGTAAACACAATAAACAGTTCAAAAGTTGGATAACCACTGTCAGCTCGAGCGATATAGGGGGAGAGGTTTTTCCCACAGCTTCCCCTATTGACATGACGTCATGCCAGTCAGTGCTAAAAAATGGAGCTCGCTGATTGGTCGAGGCCAGAAATGTCAACAAATGCGCTGATTGGTCGAAAACGAAATCTGCCCTTGCTTGTCGACACACTAAGGCATTTGCAATACCAACGAAAGAATGGCAAATTAAAAACCAAAAAGAAAAGGGGCCCACAACCTAAGACAGTGAAATTAAAGCTGTATGATTTGCCAGAAGCATCACACATGAGGGCAAATTTTTTCAAGGTTAATACGAAATTGTTGTATGTTGGTTTGGGCGGCATTCAATACAGCGAAGTCAGGAGCAAGCAAAGATCTTCGCACTGCACGTAAAGCATTACCAATCCGCTCTAATACGGAATCCACAGTGGCAATTGCTGCTCTTTCTACTCTGTTTGGCAGTGGTGACTGTACTAATTTTGCAATTAAAAACAGAACGAAATAATGGTACAACAATGCCATTGTGAGGACTAAAAGGCCAATCTTCTGTAGGTAGCAGCAAAATGGAATTGCCTTAGGCTGCACGACGATTAGACGATCATACATTTCTGGAGAAAAACCTGGTTTTTCCGGAGAAAAACCTGGTTTATCTGAAACATGTGCTTATCGTGCAGATAATCCTGGTTTCTGTGTGATAAACTAGGTTTTTCTAGGAAGAATGGCTTCCAGAAAAACCAGGTTTATCTGAATGAAAGCGAGGCTCGTCAGAAAAACCAGGTTTTTCTCCAGAAAAATTAGGTTTTTCAAAAAAGTATGGTTTTCAATAGAAAATCGATCCAGAAAAACTTGGTTTTTCTAAAACTAGCATTTTCTGGAGATAAACCAGGTTTATCTCAGAAAACCAGGTTTATCTGTAGAAAAACCAGGTTTATCTGAGAAAAACCTGGTTTATCTAATTGTGGTGATTTTCGCGTGCCAGATGCGGCTTCACCACAACAAGATATGCTATACATAACTAAACTAAATTACAAATTGTCATAAAATAAACAAAAGAAAAACCAAAACAATTTTAGGTGTTCTATTTTTGCAGCTCCTTTTTGAATGCTCTTAAGGTAGAGGAATTTCTGACTTCAGTGCCAAGACTGTTCTAAAGTTTGGCGCCTCGGCACGAGAAGCATTTATGCCCCACTGCCGATTTTAATAAGGGCAACCTGAGGTTGACATCGGCATTCTTAAGAGAACGAACAGTAGAGTTGTTGACTCTCACAAAAATGTCCTTCATATAAGAAGGCACACCACCATTAAGGGATCTGAAAACCATTTTTTGTGATTCAAAATCAATAAGCTCCCCAACAGTGGGCCATTCAAGCGCCAGAATAACTGGTAAGGCGGTCGCATCAAATGGACTGTTGGTAACCTGTTTTGCAGGACGATTTTGAAGTTTCTGCAATTTGTCGATGGCAGTCACGCCAGCATTTCCCCAGACAGGACAACAATATGTAAGGTAGGGCTCCACTAAGCTCTTATACATAGTCTCGACAGTTGAAATTGGGAGGTACTGCTTAGCATAACGTAGTATACCAATACCTCTAGAGATCTTATTCGTTTGAGAGGCCCATTTAAGTTGTTCGTCGACTTGAACACCAAGGTATTTGACCTCCTTTACCAACTCGATATCCTCAGAACGAATCTTAAAGTGCGGTTTAGTAAAATCGACAGAGTCGATTTTTCGCAGCTTTCCATTACTCCCTATGATCATTGCTTCAGTCTTAGCTACATTTAAAGACAACTTTTTTCCTTCAAGACATCTTTTCAAAGCTTCTAAGTCAGCATTAATTGCCTGATTAATTTCTGAAACAGATTCAGAGGCATAGTAAATACTTGTGTCGTCTGCATACATGGATACGAGGGAATTACATCTTTTTGGAAGTCTTCTCCCGGATTATGACATCACGGCATACCATGAAGTATAGGGGTTTGCTGTTTTGTAAAGTGTCTTCAAATAGAACAAGTTCTGTGTGAGTTTGGAGATTTTGATTGCTCCAAACGACGTGCAATCCAGTCCGGCCTTTTCTACCACCTCAAACGCGATTTTCACAAACCCTGCAAATACATTGCCCTCGTTCTCAGAATTTCTCAGGAATTCAACTTTCTACCCAATAAATTTGGATTCCTTAGCAAAAAAATTGTCTAAAAACCTAAATGAGAATTTCTACCTCGCCGGGTGGGACCTTGCTCAGTCAGAGTCAGCCTCTCAATGGTCTACCAATGCTCTCAACGGAAGAAATATGACAATCAATCTAGATTTTAGCATAAAACATACCTATATTGATATCTACGTAAAAACAAGAAGAAGTAACAAATATACATGCGAAAGAAACAGATACTTACAACAAACGGCGTACGCCCTAGTTCACCAGCTTTGACACGACGAATTTGAGTTCCACAAAGCTTGCGAACATACATCAAACTACCGAGCCTCTTTTTGATGTTCACTTCTGAGTCATTCGAGCCTGAGAAATAAAATTGCGTGATTGCAACAGATCTACTTTCAATTCAGTTAAATGGGTACGTTTTCTGTCCAAGTGCTAATGAATCCTTTCTGCTGGATTATTTAAAGGCCAATTGTCAACTGACATGCTTTGGGCACACCCACAATACCACAATGCAATTCTTGACTGCCAACTCAAAAAAAACTCTTTCAAACTTTTGACTGAAAGAGCCCCATGCAAGCAACACAATGCCTTTGAGGTTATTTGCCAAAATCAAGCAAACACAAACAAGAGCCCCCCTTAAAGCCCTCCCACAATGTGATCTACAATCATTTGCTGCGACAAATTGCAATCAAATATTGCAAGAGAGGATCTAAAAATTGTATAGCTTTAAAAATAGAACTGTTTTAATTTAACAAAAAGGTAAAGAGAACAAGATAAAGAGCACATTGTGTATATTCTAAGAAGTTTCTTCCAAAATGGACTTTGCGTAAAATGTATCGCAGCCTGGTGGAACGCCACTTTCGCTTTTTTTGCTCGGTCTGGGGTTGCTGTGGCGATACCCCGGGGGGGGGGGGGCACTTCTATAATTTTTGTGTGCCGCTGAACAGGGTATCGTTTTTAGCGATTTTGCTCCCAAACAGGGTATCCTTTTCGCATTTTTGACAAGGAATTTGCAATTTTGCTATTGTTTTTTGCCAGTTTGCTCCCAAGACGGGGAGGCAATTTGAAAAAAATTGCTCCCACAAAGGGTGAAAATATCAATAACTCCGAGCCACACCCCCTACCATTTTTGGGTCNCCCCCCACGGGGGCGATACTAAGTGCAAATATTGCAAAAATTACAAAATCGAGCCGCAAGAATTGTCACAAGTAGTGCTTATGATGCATCAGCCGCTAACTTGATCCAAGGTCTTTCCTGGCCAACAATTGCCGACATGATCAAAGCTGAAACATCGACGATGGTCTTTAAGTCAATTAATGGTCTTGCACCTGAATATTTGTCTGAAATGTTCACAAAATGTTCGGAAAATAGCCACATGAACTTAAGAAACATTGAGTCTGACCCTCGTGTCCCAAAGATGAGAACTAAGAATGGGCAAAAATCCTTCTCGTATCTTGGGGCCAGACACTGGAACCAGCTGAGCTCCGATGCTAAAATGGCGCCCTCAATTGGTATTTTCAAAAGACTTACAAAATAATTGATACGGTAGATAGCGACTAAAATTATTTTCTTCCGTTCAATATGAATTTCCGAAACAACCATTTCTTGGAGAAGCTCCAGGTGAGTTCTGCGTTTGATTGAAAGATTTTCTCGAAAATACAGGCAAACACCCCCAATTTTAGTATTACTTGGATGATCACGACGGTATACCTCCTTACTGAAGCCTGCAATGGAAATATCTTCATCGCTTATTGAACTATCCAGCATTGTCTCGAAAACGGCAAACACATCAAATTTATGAACAGCGTTATAAGCTTCAATCAAAGGGATTTTCATAGCCTCTCTAGCACAAATGCTATTTAGATTCGAATGAAAAAAATTGAGACAATTTTCATTCCGAGGCCCAGGATTTGCCTCGATATCGCCAGCAAGTAAGAGAAGGCCATCAAAGGGGTAAGATTCCCAAAATATAGCAATTCCAGGTATCTGCTAATCAATAAAGAGTATACTATGCAATACAATCTGGTTTGAAGACGCCTTCGATAAACATTGCAATGTACCAAAAGCTTGACATTTTCACACAGGGTCTCTAAAACCCATGTAGATAAAAAGCAGATAGGCACAAGAAGAAAAGAATTCAGTTTAATCAAATTGTGTAGGGGCTTCTGTAATTCCTCAGTATTCAATGACAGACCAATCTCAGTACAAAGACAGCAATGAATGGTGGAGGCGAGAGAGGCGACTATGACCGATAACGGTAAGGTAATCATGGATAGACAAACGAACAGGTACAAACTGGCAAAGGAATAGAAAGAGCAAACCAGAAAATCACCAACAGAAAAGGTTGAACAGGCCCGCACTAGCAAAATAGCCTTAATTGTTGCAATTCCTGCACGCCACTGTTCAGTTCCTATGGGCATGGGATCGAAACATGATCTATTCCGTCAGACGCAGAGTAATGGTTTATTTTTGCGACTATGAAGCATTTGCAGCAGCGATCAATGGGGAAACTAGAGAAAAACGTTACAAAATAGGACTGATATTCAGTGAAAAACACAAAATAAAAGGTGGATAAAAAACAACAGTAAATCAACGCCATGGGAGTAAAGAAATGCAATGGATCGTAGGCACCATTGAGTTCCCTTTGCAACAAATTGGTTTCCCAAAGGACAAAACATTTTGGATGTGACATATTTTTTGAAAAAAAAAGCTAATCACCTTGGTATATTCTTGTAGTATATTTTGATGTATTTAGAATCTCTTCTCAATGACTGGTTTGAAAAAGTGCTATTATGCATGCAGACAATATCTTATTTTAGAGACAGCAAATCACGGAATCACTTGCGGTCTTGGGGCTTCTAGAAATTGCGAATGCAGACAACATGTACTTGAGTATGTCTCAAAATAGATGTCAGGTGAGATTTGCGAACAAAGCGAAATAACTATCAAAAACTTGTTTGAGTTTCAATAAACAAATTCAGCTAACGCCGACACCCATCCCAGATCGTGTGACCGCCCTCCCGAGGAAACCCCCTTTCATACAAATTGAGAACTTCGTACTATAAAAAGCGTGATGTGGGTAACTGTATCGACAAATAAAATGATGATTTCCCAAGTGTGCGGACAGCCGACCCGAAGCGGGCACAAACAACCCAAGCCGAACCTGTCTATTTGCAGCCTTTTCACCTGACATCTATTTTGAAACTTTACTCTTATTATCAAGGGGATCAAGAGAGGACATTTGATTAAGAGCAATCGTATCATGGCATCCCTTGGGACTCCTTATCCAAATGGCAAGCAATAACAACAAAATTAATGTAAATAATTGGCCTAAGACGAAGAATTTAATAATTACATACTGTCAAGTTTACCTAGTTTCTCGTTCAAATCAGCGATGGAGGTGAAGAAAATAAAGCCTTTACTACCTTTCAGTTTCACAGAGAGATTGCAGTTTATATCAGCGAACGCGAATTCGCATTTCTCATGATTCTTGACCAAATATTGTGCATTTATCAACAAGTCTAGGCGTTTCTTTGTTAGATCAAGCCGGACCTTGACATCAGAATCGTCCTAGAGATTTTTGCGCGATGTTTTGATATTGAAGTTTATCCTTATATTGATATTGAAATGATATTGAAGTTTATCCCGTGATAGGTCATACTAATATCTTGGAAAGGCGCTCTCACTTTCCGGTGAAGATGGTGTTCAGGTGAATGAAGCTCTAGACGGTTATAAAGATTTATTGTAGAAAATAACAAGCTGTAAATTGTCTCTATCTCTAAAGGCTAGTGCTTTGAATAATATGGCACTCGCGAAGATTCTTCACCACTTTTATAATACGAGGTTTACCGAAGAGCAGTTGGAGCTCATGGATAAGTCCTTGGTGAAAGCAGATTAAGCAACTTGTCGTATTTTTACCACGTGAGTATGGAGGAATTGGAGTTAAACGTGTGTCAGATGTGTAAAGGTCAACAAGAGTTGCATTTCTCATCAAGATGTTGAACAATCCCCAGTTACAGTTCAAAAACATTGCTTGTCATTCTCTTAAATTAGATATGGAAAAACGAAAAGTTGCTGAAACTGATAATGAAAGAAACTTTCTTGGGTTTGAGATAAGTGAAGACGGTTATCTAAATAAGCATACCAATTTTGGGTGTCAATCAGATTGGCCGGATCTACTGAGATATGCTAGAAAGCTTGATGTTTCCATTGAGTTTAGGCAGGGAAAAGCTGGAGTGATTATTAACGGGGAATTTTTTGATGAAGGTGCCCCACTCCAAAAGTTACTGTTCAAATTAATCGTGATTCGCGAAAAGCAAAGGAGTTGTCAATTCAAGGCCCTTTTCTCTGTATGACGGATGTTCAGTTAAAATCCTCGCACTCAATTTTTTACAACTGGAAAGTAAGTGATATTCTCGTGAAGTTTGCAATAAAAGCAAGGTTGAGTCTGCTTCCAACAGACTTCACAAAGCATATATGGAATCGTGATAATGACCCTTCTTGTCCCTTTTGCCATCAGCACACAGAAAGTGTTGCGCATCTGATGAATGGCTGTAGAGAGTTTCACAACTTTTATAGTAGACGTCACAATCGTATTGCTGACACAATATTTGAGGTGATCTCAGGAAGTTTAAGCGGTTTCCAGTTTCATTCAAACAAGCTTGCAGAATCAGTAATGACGGACTATGGTGAAGAACTGAAGTGTATTACGCATCGTAAACCTGATATCCTTGTCATTGACAATTAGTAACGTAAATGCATTATCTTAGAGGTGACTGTCTGCTACGATCTGTATTTTGGGCAAGCACTTACCTCCAAAGAAAAACGGTATCAGCTGCTGTGCAGTCTGTTACAGTCGTTAGGATGGGACGTAGAACTGAAAGTTCACTGGTTGTATCAAAAAGGATGTTTGGACTGTTCTAAGATCATTGACGGTGGACAAGATAATTGTGAAAAACACATTGCATTGGTGCTCAATATCAAATTTAATAATGTAATGGCTAACTATATTTGGAGACACAAGGTGAAGAAGTTATCCTTGTGAATATTCTTTTTCGGATAATTTATTGCTTCTAATTTGACTCCCAAATTTCTATATTTTGACCCTATTCACATTGGATGAATTCTAAGTCTTGTGTACTCACATACTATGATCTTGTTTGTAGTGGAAAGACGATCGGAGGACGATCGGAAGTATTGGTTGACTTCATAAAAAGTTGTACTAAAGACTTCAGTAAACATATCCATTCTAAAAGGAACAAACACTGGAATAACCTAACGGATGGTCCAAGACAAGCCATAAAATCATTGTCATCTGATGAATCGATTGTAATCAAACCAGCAGACAAAGGCAGTGGGATTGTAATTATGAACGTAAATGACTATAACGAAGCATGCTTGAACACACTTCAAGATAAAGAGTTCTATGAGACGGTTCACGATGACCCAAATCCAACATATCGTAATCGCTCAATAAAATTATCGACAAACTTAAAGTTAATGGCTATATCAGCGAAACAGAAGAAATTAGACTTAAAGAGGGATCCAGAACACCTTGTTTCCATGGTCTTCCCAAAATCCACAAGATATTCGAAAAGTTCCTTCCTCTTCGTCCAATTTGCAGTGGGTATAATTCGTGTTCCACAATATTATCAGAATGGGTAGATAGTTTTCTGAAACCAGCAGCAATGCAGAGAAGTTCATATAATAGAGATACCACCGACTTCGTCAACAAAATCGAGGAATTCAAAAACAACATTAGTAAGAGAAAAGATGTCTACATCGTAACAACACCAAAAATTTCGTACAGAAGAAATCCGAACTTGCACAGTCAGCTCGTTAACCCTTTGTTTACCGCCATTAGAAATATTCGTCATACGGTACTCAGATTTTGAAATTAGATACACATAGGCCGCAATAGGATAAAAAAAGTGAAAAAAATAACCTAGGGGGGCTGGGCGGTTTTTACTGATTTAATTTCCCAAAACTGGGAATGCCTCTGAATCAGCTCCAGGTATTCTGAATTCATTTGTTATGGTGGCCTAACGAAAGTACAAGCAAAACCCTGCAAGAAAATCACCTACTTTCCCATTCTAAGGTGTCTACATACAAAGAAATAAGATATTTCAACCTTCAACTTACCCCACAATTTTCGTCTTGCCCAAAAATGGACAATAGGCTCTCTGAAAATATCGAAATCACTCACCATGTTGCAACCAGGAAGCAAAAGGAAGTTTTCAAACACGACATAAGACATTACCTGGTAGGGTAGGGTGGGGGTAATGTGGGTCTAAATTGAACAAAATCTGAAAGAAACAAATGTAAAGTCAGGGAGGACATGTCAAATTTCTGGAGGATCTTGTCAATCCAAAAATGTAATTTATGCAGCAGAGCGCACTAAACACAACGTATTATATGTTGGCTATACATCGACAGCGTTGAGTCAGCGTTTCAACAAACATCGTAGTGATGCAAAACACGAACCGTCAGCAACAGAACTGAGCAAACATTTGTTCGACAGTGAGTCATTTAGTTTTGAACGCAATTTGAGGGTACATATCCTAGAGAATGTTGAAGGAGGTTTCGACACTCTTGCCCACCCTGACAATCAGTGGATCTCAAGGCTAGGAACTCACGAACCAGGAGGCCTAAACAGTAGCTGTAATGAACTAGGACGTATTCATTCAAAATTATTTAAGAAAACAAATTAGCCGTATATTTAGGAACGCCACATTATTAAAGCCTCGAATTCTACAACTCAGCAGAACGTTTAATTCTCTTTTTCTATTATAGAACGTAACATTCTTTTGCCTAACGTTTATTTATCATTAGATTTATAGAATGCTTTCATTTAGTGACTGAAGAAGATATGCGATATATCGAAAATTTTCACACAAGCAGTCTTGTTTTACTTGTTATT
>REGM01000127.1:568087-583724 GCA_004194415.1 Aurelia aurita
ATAATATAACGAATCTTTATACAGGATAGACATTTCAACAATATATGCTGTTATCAACATGTGTCCTGTTAAAGGAAAAGAAAAAAGCCTATAAAACCCTAATAAAACCTAGCAGTAATTACAATGGTCATTCAAAAGTTCCATAAATATAGATCACAAATTTTTAACTATAATGTTTCTTTAATAGTTCTTCGTAATGGTTAAAAGATTCAGTTTTTCTAATTTCGATTGGAAGTTCGTTGTAGAGCTTTGCACCCATAAAATGGAAGGACTTCCTTGCATATTCTATTTTGATACTTGGAAGCCTTATTAAACACTGGCTGTTTCTTGTTTTTGTTTTGTGCTTTTGTAACTCAAAGTAACCTTGAAAGTTCTCGCAAATATCGTTGTCTAAACATTTGCGCACAAGTTTACACGCCCTGATGTTTTTGGCATTTACGACTGATTGAATTGCAGTTGGGTTTTTCGAGTGTCCATTTATTATTCTCAAACAGCGATCGTGAAATGATGAGAGTCTCTTTACTTGAGTTGAAGTCAACTTGAGTTGCAGTACTCCGCAATACGTGAAGGTTGGCAGAATCATCGAGTCATACACAGCCTTCGCGGCTGTAAGATCGAGAGAATCCCTTATCTTTGCTAGTAACCGTAATCTGGACGATGCACGTTTGAAGCACTTCTCAAAATGGGTATTCAGATTCAGGGTACTGTCTATTTCAACACCAAGATATTTGTATTGTTTGGTGCTAAGAATTTTAGAGCCTCGGTACATTACATCAAGTGATTCACTCTGTTTTGCGATCCTTTGCGAAGTTCCAAAAAGAAGAGATTCTGTCTTGCCTTTTTTCAAATTTATTATTAACCCATTTTCATCAAACCAGTCAGCTATAGAATCCATATCATTTGAGAGCTTGGTTTTGATGACATTCATATCTTTATCAGCAACATAGATCACTGTGTCATCAGCATATTTGACTACCCTGGCTCCCTCAATTACATCGGTGATATCATTGAAGAATATAATGAATAACAACGGACCCAAGATGGAGCCCTGAGGCACTCCTGTTTGGATGTCCGATGTCTTTGATGAAGATTTCCCATAACGTACAGCTGCTGAGCGATGGAAAAGATAATCTGTGAACCAGGAGAGTTCACCATCTTTGATTCCATACTGAGGAAGTTTTTGCAGCAGGTTTGAATGGCTTATGGTATCGAAGGCTTTGCTGAGGTCTATAAACGTTGGTAAACGAGCGATTTTCCAGAATAAGTTGGTTGCGCTATAACAACGTCCCGTCCTTGCAGCAAACCCATAAGGGCTTCAGCCTGATATTCTCTCAGCTCAGCTATGTCGAAGACGGCTTTCGCGATCCCTATGGCCTTCATTCGCATCGAAAGATTACTGATTCAAGATTACTTGCTGTGTGGCCGCCATTTTGAAATGAAGAAATTGTGTTAAGTGAGGTAATTTGGCCCCCCGTGTTTACTAAAATCCTTTGTTTAGAGACTGCTTCCCATTGGCTCGCTCTGCTTATCAAAGGAAGCCGCACGGACAGAAATCGGTCCGCAGAAGCTCATTAATATTCATGAGCTACCAAGTTGTACAAGTCTATTCTGTTTCCTTTCGTTTCTCGTTTCTCCTTCGCAGCGTCCTTGTCATGATTTACGCCCCCGCAGAAGTTATAATGTTTTATTGAGCGCTGATAGACCACAGAATAGACTTGGAGCAAGTCTAGTCATACCCCTGTATATTCTATACTTACGGCTATTTTCAAATTCTAACGTCTATCAGTGTTGACCAATCAAAAGCGCGCTGTCTGGTTCCCTGTGGTCATCTCCTGTAACTGTTGATATCGCATTACATCAACACCTGAATCTGAAACCACAAAATTATCTTGCGTCATCTTACGTCTTCCGGTTTGGATAAAACGACTACAATGCAGCAATTGCTGTGCTATGTCACGAAAACTGAACTGCGAATAAACCCAATTCATACAAGGTATGCGCCCTTGGTTTCTCATGTAAAAAAAATACGTATCTGGAAATATCCTATGAAGCTTTAAATAAATTGACTGTACATAGCTTTAAATAAATCGATTATCCTTATCCTTATCTTTATCCTTATCCTTATCCTTATCCTTATCATTATCATTATCATTATCATTATAATTATAATTATCATTATCATTATCATTATCATTATCATTATCATTATCATTATCACTATCATTATCATTATCATTATCATTATTATGTATAGTGTCGCACACTGTCTGTCAGTTGTGATAACGTCTTGAAACTTGGTGTCAACAAGACTCCTCAAATTTCAAGTACTTTACGGAAGATCCTTGCAGAGTACAGGGTGTCCCAAAAACGTTGCACCCCATTTGTGCGGCTGCTGTGGAGGAGCTGTAGCTTATATTGTCCCGTTTTTGATACAGTTGCATTTGATATACTTCAACTTAAAGCTTGAGACCTTGTTCTAGCCAATCGGACAAGCGGTTGCTGATTTATGGCGGAAGAAAGTCAAGAAAGTGAAAACTTCAAAAACAGCACCTTCTTTGTTCTCTAAAAATGCCAAAATCAAGTAAATACTACAAGAAAGGGTTCCAGAGCTATATCAGAATTTGTTCTACAGTTGATAAAGGGTTAATTGTATTGTTTACTGATAACACAGCACCATGAACCCATTGCAAAATTCGTAAAAGATTCAAATAAAACGCTAGAACCATTTCTTGCAACATTTACTTGATTTTGACATTTTTGGAGAACAAAGAAAGTGCTGTTTTGAAGTTTTCACTTTTTTTACTTTCTTGTGCCATAAATCAGCAACCGTTTATGCGATTGGCTAAAACAAGGTCAGAAACTCTAAGTTGAAGCCTATCCTATGCAACAGTCAAAAACGGGACGATAAAAGTTACAGCTCCTCCACAGCAACCGTTCAGATGGGGCACAACTTTTTGGGACACCCTATAGATGATAACAGTTTTCTGCAAAGCGCTTCTGCCATTGCCTCATTCTTTGAATACCAAAATGTACAAAATAATGTTCATGAACAACTAGGAGGAAGCACACTTACCAGCCAGGAGATAGTTTGGTTAATGTAATCCGAATCACAAACAAGCTCAACAGTAGGTAGCAACACACTGACTGCGATGATCTCCTAAAGAGAATCCGAAATATAGCTTAATTTGCTTACATTTGACTTTTATGTCATTTTCCTGTTTTAGATATCAGTTTATGGCTAGTATCAAGGTCACGAATTGAGGTAACAGAAACGATTGGTTTTAGGAAGGTCATAATAACAATGGAACAGAACGAAAACAAACAGATAGAAACAGTCATATTCCTGTTTAGATATCAGTTCATGGCTAGTATCAAGGTCACGAATTGAGGTAAAAGAAACGAACGGTTTTAGGAAGGTCATAATAACAATGGAACACAACGAAAAACAAACAGATAGAAACAGCAAGAAATTTTAACTGCAATAATCTAACAACTTCTGTATTAAACCAAGGAGGAAACTTTATTAAGGTTACTGTACCCCTTCAGAACGATACAAATTTTTATCCGACCACTTTTTGGATTTTTAGATATTTGGATAGCACGCACTTCTACCTACAATTTCTGACAATTTCAAGAAATTTTCCTTTATTTTTCAGTCAGTTATAAGTCAGTTATAAGCAATTTAAGGCTAGGTTTTCCCAGTTAGGAAAATGATGTTTACATTAGGAGTAAAAATTGATGACTTGAGGATCAAGGTTTCAAGTACCCTTGATTTCCTGTTGGACTAAGACTAATTTTGCGGTTTTGATACCCATTTCCCTATTATGAACTCTGCACTAAATACATACAGGATTAACTTGAACAAAATTTCGGCCGCCCCACTTGAACTTTGTTTAATCGGTGGCCAGATTAATCTAAATCATCGACTATAATGGAGTGTAGCTCCACTCTAAGAAATTATTTCAGCGCTTCGCTCGAAATCAGATTTTCAGCGACAAGTGAGTATTCATACAGTTCCCTGTACCCAACAGACATTAATGTATTGAGGACGCAAAAATGTCAGTGAGGTTTATGTGGAGCTTACTTGGGGGTACAGGGAGGTAGGGAGGTTATAGAAGGGGGAAGGTCCAATTTTCACCTTTTCCTGTCTATAGCGAACAGTTCTTGGATTCTTTTAGCTCATAAATACTCTGCATTTAATAACGAATCGAATGATGTATAGTTTAACCGTGTTAAGTTGCGTGCGAGACAATCAAGAGACAAAACACGGAGAGTTGTCACTAAAGGGGTACAGTAACCTTAAATTAAAATAGACTAAATAGTGAAATGAAGCAGTTTCCAGTCATCAGATGAAGGAAATTAGCTTGCAAACAAATATTTACAATCTAATATTACATTGACGTTGACTTACCCGTAGAAAGTATCTGATATTTTTGTTTTCAAAATCCTCTTCTGGGAGTAGAAGATAAAGTAATACTTCGGAAATGTCTTGCAAGTAACCTGTGTAATAAATATTATTTCAAAATTTGGAGCTAAATGCGATGCAAACTAATCAGGATCGGTTTGACCACCACAGTACCAATAAAACATAATAAAACCGGTCGGTGGTTGTAAACTTTTAAGTAAAATTCATTGGTAATTGGCAGCAAGTTATTGGAAGCCACCTAAAGGTGGTTCCAAGTAAAATTGTCCAGAACTCTAGAACGATAGGATTGATTCTAGTGCAATAAATTTCTAAATCTAAGTAAGGGCTTCTGCTACAAAACGATTGATATTTCCTTCAAATAGCTGCATAGTTTATGGAAGTACATTTTGGCAAACACCGATACATCATTTTGGGACACCCGGGGTAGTTCTTAAGGGATGTAGCAAGTATAAACTGGGAGCAAGCACTTGGTCCAAATGATAATATAAATGTGCTTGCGAATAACTGGTCCACACTCTTCTCGTATATCATTGAGAAACATGCCCCCATTCAAAAAGTGCGTGTTTCAGAAAATTAATGCCCCTGGATTAATGCAGATCTCAAGGCAATTATAAGGTCTAGCAATAGGCAAAAAAAGCGGCAGACAAAAGCAAGTCAACACTCCTAATGAGTTCTTACCGACAAGTTAGAAATAAAGACAATAGTCTTAACACCCAGCTTAAAAGGCAGTGAAACAGACCGAGGTATTACATCATTTGTAGTAATTACGCGTATTTTGTATGTAGTTTATCTATTTTTTTTTATGTCTTTCATGTAATGGCCATGGGGTAGGCATAGTCTCCTGCTCCCTGTGGTATCGTCCTCGTAGTATTGTAATGTAGATTGTAAGTAGTGTTAATCCGTAATATGTATTGTAAAATTTTTAATGGAATACGAAAAAAAAAGGCATTACTTTAAAACGAAGATTTTAAAGTTCGAAGGCAAAGAATCTTGAAAGAATCTTGAAAGAAAGAATCTTGAAAGACAATTAATCAGCTATTAAATAAAACATCCAAATCCACTAATATTGACCTTCTAAGAGACCCAAATAAGAATATTTCCGATAAGGGAGAAATTGCACAATCTATGAATAGTTTCTTCTGTTCCATCGGTAAAGATTTAGCAAGCAATATCGAAGATGCGTCAAACCCTCTTTTCTCGGGTGACTATGTTCTAAATAGTAAAGGTGCAAGGTTTCACTTTGAATCAATACAAGTACAACAAGCTAGAGAAGCAATTGGAAAGCTCAAAAATTCAAAGAGCTTTGGAAACGACAGCATCTCCAGCTACTTCCTCAAGCTGGCCTTGCCCTTAATTGAAGATTCACTTGCATTTTTATCCAACACATCGCTTGAAACAAGTCAGTTTCCAGACTCTTTGAAAATTGCTAGGGTAACACCAATTTTCAAAGAGGGTGATAAGGCTGAAAAGTCGAATTACCGGCCAATTTTCAGCACTACCTGTCGTTTTCAGGCTCTTTGAAAAGCTCGTGGTCAACCAACTGTACCCATATCTTAATGAAAATGGTTTCATCTGTCCTGACCAATCTGGTTTTAGGGAGCTTCATTCCACAGAAACAGGACTCGTAGAAGTGTTCTAAGCCAAAGTAGAAGGCGTGTCCTCGTAAATTTTCCTGGGGGCTTCGCCCCCAAACCCTCTCATTTTATTACCCCCACTTAACTTGCGCTAGACACGCCGCTGATTCAAACGAAATTTAATCTTAACCACACCCTCATTTTTCAGGCCACACCTACTAGGGCCCCCTTAAGTCCTCCATGGCCGGTGAAAAAGTCTGAGCCAGTCCGCTACTGTTAGCGTCTGCCGGGTCAACCGTCAAGTGGCTACAAAATCACAGAAAGCCGCTCTGAAAACATCGCGGCTAATTTAATCTTATTAACCGCAACCAATGACCACAACATTTTTCAAAAAGCAATCCAAACGAGAACTGCAAAATTATCTCCAACATGGGTTCAGGAAAGTGGGCGGATGGGATTTCTGCTGTGCGGAGGGACGGCTTCTGCCCTTTGGTTTTGGTGTGCTGTCCGGGTTGGGGTCACGCATCGGGCTGGGGGTGGTGGCTGTCTCAATCATACAGGCCTATGGGGGCGTTATGTAATTAGTTTTAGTTTGTAGTTGGTTTGAATTAGTTATTGTGTATATATACATATGCTTATAACTATTTGTAAATAACCAACTTTAAAGAATGCTAAATGAAAAAATGTCTGTCTGCGCAAAGGAGGTCCTTCTGCTTATTGCCATGCACTTGTGTTTTTCCTAAACTTTCTAGTTGTTTTCTGGTTGTCACCCGACGTCTAATGTGAGACAGATACTAGTTTGTTTTCTTTGCAGTTTTTGAATATTGATATTTTTGAATTGTAAGTGCCTTTCATGGTGGGAACTCCGATAACCTAGTGTCTATTCCCGCCATGATAGGCGCAGTAGATGTAATTTTTGAGCATTGTTAATTTTAGCCGATTATAGATATAAAAAAAAAGCTTAACGATAAGAATTTAGCCTGAATAAATCGGAACAAACTAATCCTCAATAGTTAACTTGAAGATACCGGGTGTCCCAAAAAACTGTTTACAAGTTTGAAAAATTCTGACGCCAAGAGTTTTTGTCGAATCACCCCAAAGCAATTTTTATGTTAGCCCCCAATGGATGAATTAAATTTTGATATGTTTCTCATAATTTTCGGATACTTGGTTGCAGAGCAATAAATCACCAAGTGTAAAATGTCCTCTTAGACCCAAACCAGAGCTTCCAGGGGAGAAGAGCTAACGATTTTAGGGAAGGCAGAATCATGTCGGCCCTGGACATCCAAAGCTGATATGCCTCGTGATTTTTCTTGTTAGAAACCGAGAGGAGGACATTCTCAAGGGACACTCATATTACATTATCATTACTCAAGAGATTTCTTTACTTTTACTTTACTTAAAAATTGTAATTTTAACAATAACTGGTTCATTGAAGTAAAGGTAAAGAATTTCCTTGACCAATAAGAAACAATGATACAATTTGTCAAGGAAAGACTATGATTTAGTTCTGTTCAATTAAAATCAGTAGCAAATTGTTTGCTGAGAATATCGAGGGTTGCCATGCTTTAGGGTTTCTTGCCTTCTCAGGAGTCTACAATAGAGGCTCTGGTTTGGGCCTAAGAGTAAATATTGCGTTTGTTGATTTATAGCTCTACAACCAAGTCACTGATAATGGCAAGAAAAATATCAAAATTTAATTTAGCCATTGAGGGTTAATATAAAAATGTGCTTTCATATCAGAGGCATATCAGCTTTGGATGTCGAGGGCCGACATGCTTCTGACATCCCTATAATCGTTAGCTCTTCTCTACTGGAAGCTCTGGTTTTGGTCTAAGAGGACATTTTACACTTGCTGATTTATTGCTCTGCAACCAAGTATCCGAAAATTATCAAAAAAATATCAAAATTTCATTCATCCATTGAGCATTAATATGAAAATAGTTTTGGGGTGATTTCATGAAAACTCTTGGCATCACAATTTTTCAAACTAGTATACAGTTTTTTGGGACACCCGGTAGATACCTTGTTTGTTGATATTGGTGCTTTGAGAGTTGCAATGTTAATCTTGAAACTTCAAATTTGCCTTCACCTCCAAACCAAAGCATTTTTGGGTTTTGGCCTAAGCTGCAAACGCGCTGTTTAGGGGAATCTCCTTAACCATAGACATAGCGTAGTAGTTCTGAGCAAGGACCTCGTACTTAGGCACACATTTGAATGGAAATTTCAAAACTAGAAATTGACAAACATATCAATGAATATAGTCACAAGGGAATATCTTTCTTCATTCAAAAAGCACTTACAAAACACAACAATCCAAGCATGAGCCAGAATTTTTAAGGATCTTATCATTGAACATTTGTTCCCTTGGGTATATACAATTGCTTGTTTCGTAATATTTCCGCGAGAGATGCTACAAAATGAATTTCATTCAAGCAATGATGATTGCAAGATGTAATTGATGTATTCACGTCCAAGAGAATCATTTTGTTGGTGAATAGCTTTTATTAGACAGATGCAATGTGAATTTTTGGTAGAATGAAGAAAGATGTCTCTTAGCGACTAAATTCGTGATCCGATTGTTAAGTTCAGTTTTGGCTTTGCATTCAAATGTTGTCCTAAGCACGAGGTTTCTTGTTCGTATTTCGCTGTGATTCATGAGATTCCACAGCGCAGCGGTTAACAGCTTATGCCAAAACCAAAAAGCTCTGGTTTGGAGGTGGAGGCAAATTTGAAGTTTCCTCTGATCAAATCTTTTACCTTTTTACTGGGACACCCGGTATATATATTCCATTAAAAGAGTACAAGACATGTTACTCATTACGATACATAAAAACTACGCTACAATACTGCAGAGACGATACCACCGAGAGCAAAATACTATGGCTACCAAGCGGCCATTACATGAATAAGTAAAAATTACATAAAACTAAAGATAACTGCTACTACAAAACATAAGATCCTTTTGAATGATTATAAAGTCCGTCATACGCTCCTATTCTGCGTAAAAATATCAAAACGAGAAGCATTGTTCGTTATCATTTGCGCTTTCTGCGCATTTTCGCAAATGTAAACCACCCATCTTCCGCAGTAACATCAAAATAACTGCAAACATAGTGGTTGAGCGCACGTATTATCGTTTGTTTCTACTTACACTCCGGCTTATCGCCAAGTAGAAAAAGCTCGAAGCACTAATTTCCACATTAACTCAACCAACGAAGCAATTAGTGATTAGTTCACGCATAAAACCAACAATCTAGCATAACATGGCAAAGCATGCATTAATAGAGCCCCTGAATTTAAATATCAAAGCGTCAGTGAAATCATACATCACAGCGATTGATCACTGTATGCATTTTCTTTATTTCAACGCTCATTAGCAGATATCAAACGTTAATCAATTGCACTAACGAGCTTGACTTACTTACTGACATTGAAGCCACTTCTTAGATTACAAAGGACTTTGTAATCAAAAAGGCAATCTACGAACAGAAAATTTGCTACAAAGTACTTGGAGGTTGGGTGGCTTATACGATTAGGTTTTAAATGAACTCATTTAAAACCGACCAGTTTTATGGATGAACTGCAAAGTGAAATCGAGTATATTTCTATTAAGGTCATCAGGAAGGTCTTTACCACCATATAATAAAACCTGCGTAAGAACCTCATTTGAAAGACTGCTATGTCCAAATGGTAGTAATACATCGAAAACTCCAGCGAGAAGATCTCGTCGTTGAGAATCAAAGGAAGGGCAGAGCAACAAAAAGTGTTCCGCATCCTCAATGCCATCATTGGTAGGGCATATTGGGTTTACGGTATCCCTAAAATTAAGCTTGAATTTGTGAAAGTTTAATTTGCTGAGACCAACCCTAAGTTGAGTAAGATAGGATAATCCTATTCGATCGTGAATTCTAAAGACAGCTTTTGCAGGGGGAGGGCGGATTATTGATAAAAGCTTTCTCTTAAAAACAGCAAGAGATGGTGCAAGTCTTTTTTTTTATTTTATTTTATTTTAAACATATTTATACAGGGTAACAATACAGAAGTTCTGATTTACAATTGGCCCTGTTGAAAAGAAAATTAAATACTGGCTATAAAATTTACAATTTTCAGAGGAAGCAAAATAATACGCATCTAAATACAAAGAAAAACGAAAAAGAAAAAAGAGCGGCACGAGCGGTATCAAATATTTTGTAAGTCTTTTGAAAATACCAATTGAGGGCGCCATTTTAGCATCGGAGCTCAGCTGGTTCCAGAGTCTGGCCCCACGATACGAGAAGGACTTTTGCCCATTCTTAGTTCTCATCATTGGGACACAAAGATCAGACTCAGAACATTTTGTGAACATTTCAGACAAATATTCAGGTGCCAGACAATTAATTGACTTAAAGACCATCGTCGATGTTTCAGCTTTGATCATGTCGGCAATTGTTAGCCAAGAAAGACCTTGGATCAAGTTAGCGGCTGATGCATCATAAGCACTACTTGTGACAATTCTTGCGGCTCGATTTTGTAACTTTTGCAATATTTGCAGCTTAGTATCGCCACAGCAACCCCAGACCGAGCAACAAAAGCGAAAGTGGGGTTCCACCAGGCTGCGATACATTTTACTCAAAGTCCATTTTGGAAGAAACTTCTTAGAATATTCCAACAGTCCTAAAGCATGCGAGATTTTGGTGCGTATACTTTTGATATGATTGTCGCAGGAGAGATGTTTGTCAAGGATAACGCCCAAGTACTTAGTTTGATCCGCGACGTCGATTTGCTCTCCGCCTATAGACAAATTTTGGGTAGCTGAGGTGTGATTATGGATCTTTTTCAGGTTTGGTCGGGAACCAACTACCATGGATTGGGTTTTAACTACGTTAAGGGACAGTTTGTTACTTTGCAGCCATTCATTTAAAGAAGCTAGTTCATCATTTAGAACCAGATTAATATCTTCAATGTCTTTAGACGAGTAGGAAATACTCGTATCATCTACATTTAAGGCAAACGGTAGATCATTTATATATAACAAGAATAACAGTGGACCCAAACACGACCCCTGTGGCACACCAAAATCAATATCCCCTATTTCAGAGGAACACCATTCACATTGCAGAACTGATTTCTGTTGTCCAAATAGGATGAGAACCACTTATACCGTATCTTTTTCACTTTTCTAGCAATAAGTCATGATCCACCGTATCAAAAGCCTTTTTAAGGTCTACGAACACCATAGCAGTATAATCACCTTTATCCTTGTTAACATACCAATCATTCGTGTTTGCCAAAAGAAAAGTTACAACCGAATGGAGGGATCTAGAGCCAGACTGGCCTAAGTATATTAGCTTATTCACATTTAGGTATTCATAAAATTGGGTAACGATCACTTTTTCAAAAACCCTTGATAAGACAGGCAAAACAGAGATTGGCCGATAATTTGAGCGGTCAACATCTGGGCTAGATTTATAGATAGGGGCAACACGAGCCACTTTCCAACTGTTAAGGAATACTCCTGTGACCATGGAGAGGTTAAACATGTCACAGAGCGTTTTCAAAATTACTGGCAACGATAATGCTATCTTAACCCTATCTGACCTGTAAGAGTTGAAATATTAATCTTGAAAGTCCAAATTTGCCTCCATATCCAAACCAGAGCTTTTAGGTTTTGGCCTAAACTGCCTGATGGCTATCTTTTATTCGACAGGAGTAGTTTGAACTTTTTGTAGAATGAAGAACGATGTCTCTTCGGGACGAAATTAGTGAATCTCATTGTCAAGTTAACTTTTTGATTCTTATTCAAACACGTTCCTAAGCACGAGGCTTCCTGCTCGTATTTCGCTATGATTCAGGAGATTCCCAAAACAGCGCATTTGCAGTTTAGGCCAAAACCCAAAAGCTCTGGTTTGGAGGTGGAGGCAAATTTGGAATTTCAAGATTAATATTTCAACTTTAAATTCGCCAATAGCAACAAACAAGGCATTTATCTTCAAGTTAGCTATCGAGTATTACTTCAAAATTATTAGGGATTTATTCGACCAAAATTCTTGTCGCTAGCCCGGATCAAATCAGTAGCGTTTTTTTGGGACACCCGGTATATGAAATAATTTATTAATGATCGGATATGTTTGTATACTGGATCGTCCCTAATTTCAATTTNCAGATAAACAGCTGCAAATTCCAAGCATCATTTATGAGGCCAAGGCAATAGGACGTAATAGACCATTTGTGGTCAAATTGCACATAATGGTTTGTTTGCGTGGCGCAGTGCCAATTTTACTTTCTAGGCGATTTATGTAGAAGTGCTGCGATTAAAAGAACCTAACCCAAGCCCGGCCCTCTGGAGCCGCCAGAATGCTGCGCAGCAACCTGGATTCATTAAGTAAATTTCTATTTTTACTGCGTCACGGCGTTTCTTCTAGAACTTTCGTTTATCACGTGAACAGTTGACTTGGTTGGTGCAATTAGCTTGAATTGCTTGATTACGTCGCGTTGTGCCAAAGCAGGTGATGCACTGCCGCACGATATTAAAAGAACCTAATCCAAGCCCAGCCCTCTGGAGCCGCCACAGAATGCTGCGCAGCAACCTGGATTCAATCAATAAATTTCTATTTTTACTGCGTCACGGCGTTTCTTCTAGAAATTTCGTTTATCACGTGAATGGGCCGTTTTGGTCGAAATTGCACAACTGATTGCATTCTTTGCATTCGTCGGTAGTTCGCAGAAAAGCGTTCTTGGTTCCTGACTGAGTGACTGAGTGAGTTAGGGGGGGGACAGAACACCACTCCTATATGTACTCGTTTTACTTCGTACATAAAAATAACAGTGGACCCAAACACGAACCCTGCGGCACACCAAAATCAATATCCCCTGTTTCAGAGGCAACACCATTCACTTTGCAGAACTGTTTTAACTTTCTAGTAATAAGTCGTGATCCACCGTATCAAAAGCCTTTTTAAGGTCTACGAACACCATTGCAGTATAATCACCTTTATCCATGTTAACTTTCCAGTCATTCGTGTTTGCCAAAAGACAAGTTACTACCGAATGGAGGAATCTAGAGCCGGACTGGCCTAAGTATATTAGCTTATTCACATTTAGGTATTCATAAAATTGGGTAACGATCACTTTTTCAACCCTTGATAAGAAAGGCAAAACAGAGATTGGCCGATAATTTGAGCGGTCATCCTCTGGGCCAGATTTATAGATAGGGGCAACGCAAGCCACTTTCCAACTGTTAGGGAATACTCCTGTGACCATGGAGAGGTTAAACATGTCACAGGGCGATTTCGAAATTACTGGCAACGATAATGCTATCTTAAGGAAATAGCTGGCAATACCGTCAGTTGCCAAAACCCATAGATGATTTAGATTTGCCAAAAACATTAATCAGTTGCTGACTATTGATTGTGGTAAAATATAAACGGGCAGACTTAGGATTAACCGAAAATTCTTCGTTTAACAAACGATTTGGCTTTTCAGGAATTTTGTCACTGAGGGTCTTGCAAATATTACAGAAGAAGGAATTCATAGACTCTGAGATTCATAGTCTCACTTCAGGTTCAAGTTTATTCTATTCGGATAAGCAGTGAAGGTAGAAGCTAGACTGGAATTGTTCTCTCCTTGCCATTATTTGCCCAATGACATTATGATTGCGAAAAGAGCACTGCGACTGATGAAGTGGTGGGGTTGGTTCCAATGTATATTCAGGGCCTAGATTATTTATAAACTTATAGAGTGGGTAAGCCAAGGTAAGCCGTCTACTCCACCTTCGGAAACTTAAGTGGCTTTGAATGAACCAATGCCACCCTTTTCTTCGATGTATATGTACAGTGGGCTCTCTATGTAACGAACACTCTGTTTAACGAACCATTTTCAGGGCCCTTGAACCATACCCGGTTTAACGATCCTTTGTTTAACAAGCTCTGGACTTATTTATGGTTTCCTTGAGGGTTCGTTGCATAGAGAGTTCACTGTAGATCGGTTCTTTTTCATGTAGTTACTTGTTAATTCTATTTTTGTATCTATTTTAGTATCTATGTTAAATGAAATGGCCGCAGGGTAGCAATGTATTTCCATGCTCCATGTGGTGTCGCTCTGTATTGTTATTGTTAGTTAGTAAATTGTAAATTTTAGGAGAATTTATATAAATAAAAAAAAAAATGTTTGGGTTGTCGAGCTATTAAACTTGCCTTTTTCTCTCTCATCATCCATGCAAACTGCTTCTCGTGACAAACCCTTCTCTATTTCCCGCTCAACTTGAAAGAATGCCTTTTCCAGTTCTGCTTCTGCGTGCACATAAATATCATCCGGTAAATTTCGGCCTAGGCGAAAAAAAACTTGTTAAACAAAATTTATAGGTACATCTTGATGTTAGATCAAATATCTAGCATAAACCGTAGAGAGTCAGCAAGGGCAGATTTCGTTTTCGACCAATCAGCGCATTTGTTGACATTTCTGGCCTCGACCAATCAGCGAGCTCCATTTTTTAGCACTGACTGGCATGACGTCATGTCAATAGGGGAAGCTGTGGGGAAAACCTCTCCCCCTATATCGCTCGAGCTGACAGTGGTTATCCAACTTTTGAACTGTTTATTGTGTTTACGTCAATCTTTAGTAAATTTTGAAACTTTCTGCGGATGCAATTTTTGGTTGCTAATGTTTCTCAAGAGAAAAAGGTATTTTTAATCTCGCTTAAATTTCGAACCTTCGGTTAGGATGCAGTCCTTACCTGAACTCGAGTCTCCCAGTCGAACTTCATTTTTCAATCAATTTTTCCTACTTCCCCAGGACAGGTAAAATCCCAACGCATAATTTAAGATATGGAGACTGAATCTAGAACTTTTATTCGGCTTAATATCGCTCCAGAATTTCCGAAGAAATTTAACATTGTGGTACTGGAAATTATGGCCTGAAATTGTTAACGGCAGCTAGCCTGCCCTATGCTCAACCAGAAATTGCCAGCAGAATTATTTCCATCAAGAAAGCATAAATGGATAGGTACTCACTAGTCTTGCATCTGCTACGACGAAGCAAGACTCCATACGTCCAAACATACACTGCTTTCATGTGTAAACAACGAATTTACCAACGATAAATTAAATAATTTGTACAAGCTTCACCACAATGTTTTTCATCCAGCCACCGTAAATACTTGCCCGAAATGAACAAGCCATACGCCATCAAATGTCTAAACAGAAAAGATAGCGAAATTGACAAGTTCACAAAAGCAGTTGTTTTTTTAGTAGGAGTCGATTTCTAGTCCTTAGACAAATCATTTTAGATTTAATTTGCAAAAATTGTCCATGAAAAAGATATTTTTGGATATTGTTTGAGGTTGTCAAACATTCATGCGACTAATTTATCTTTTACAGACCTAGTGCAATGGGTGTCAGCTTTGAACCTTCACGCGAGAAGGGCATGAGGGAGACAACTTAAAAAGGGGGCCATTTCTCTGACAATTCAAGCATCGTAATTTAAGCATAAAAAAGTTAGAATGTGGTGCGATCCCTGAGTAGAACTATCGACTGTACCATAGCGATACAATTAATCTTGTTACAAGAAACTGCAAGAAACTCGATTCTTCAAGAATTAGAAACCTTGCTACCCGAACTGGAATAAAATAGCTAAGAAACTTTTGCATTTTGTAGCTTTA
>REGM01000127.1:600771-618820 GCA_004194415.1 Aurelia aurita
CGTTAGGACAATAGGAAATACAACGGTCAGTTTCAATAGAAGCATTCAGAGGCCAGATATTATCTGGCATCGGAATTGTTAGACATTGCTATTTCCAGATTCTATGCATTGTCAAATATTTTACGTCATATGTGCAATGAACCAGCTATTTGCGTCGACACTCGCGAATTACAGTAAAAACAGTAGTAATTACTTTAATTTTTGTAAGTCTATATAACCGTTTCCGTCTTAGTAAAAATTCAACACTTCAGTTCCTGTTAGACGTCCTGGATAAAAAAGTGTCCTGAAAATTTCTGCTAATTCCGTTAACAAGTTTGGTTGATTCAGACAATCAGTTGCAAAAGTGTTGAGCCATTGTAAAAAAAGCGATTTTTCTTGCCTTGCGTCCCCCCTCCCCCTTTGCAATGTTGAGACCGGTCTAAAAAGTTGTATTTTATGACCTTTCATTAGAAAAAACACGTTTCCTCCGAAACAACATTGCAATGGGGGGAGGGGGGGCAAAAATGCATATTTTTCCACAATGGCTCAACACTTTTGCAACTGATTGTAGGCCAAAGCGCCATTTTTCTATTAATACGACGTCACATATGACACAGCTCGGTATTTGAAGCATCAGAAGATGGCAAGAAAGTCAGTCTCAGGTAACAGGTTGATAGAGGTAGTTCCCCGTCATAAAAGCGCTCACAGCGCCCATTGGCTTTCCTGTTGAGAATGACATCAATAAAATAAATAAGATAAGTCTGCAGTAAATCGGTGATGCCTGTACTCATTATGTATTCGTTTTAATACATATTTTTACTTGTGCACTGCACATTTTCGTTTTAATTTATATATATAAATATATAAATATATATATATATATAGTGTACCGTTGAAGAGGGCCTAACTATTCGAAGAAAACAAGCATCAGGTTGGTCTTTAACGCTTTTTTACTTTCTTTCAGTGCTGACTAGTTTCGCCCACTAGGGTATCTTCAGAACAACTGATTAATTCGAAGTATCTACCTCTATTTATAGGAAACTATATGTCCATATAAGGTCAATTAATTTATGTATATCATTTTGTCCTTATAAGGTAAAAATGTCCTTGTGGTAGGTTGTTGTTGTTGTTGGCCTCGTTCTCGTTGTTTTTCAGTTGAGTCGTGGTTGTTGTAAGGCTCGGTTCTTGTATCATTGTGTTGTGTTTTCATGCTTTGTCCTTTATAGTCCAGGAGGAGAAGGGGGGATTGGTAAGAAAAAGATGGAATTTATATTTTTACCCGAATAGGAGTATGTTTTCATGTTGTTTTCGTGTCAAAATGCAAAGGTTTACCACTGCGTCAGTAACAAAAGCTCAGTACTCTGCAAGGTAAGAGCCAGCTGTGGCTTTCTTAGCGTATTTGCAATGATATTTGAAAAATAGAAAGACACTGATTCGATTTTATTTCGTTTTTGGAGGGCTTATTTGGTAAGGATGAAGACCCCAAATGATGGGCCTACTTCAAAAGTCATTTCCCCAGATTTACGCGTTCTTTTAGAAGTATCTACCAGGAAAATTTAAAGATACAGGTAATGAGTTGAAAAATTTTTATTTTTACTGAATTTACCTTATAGTCGCTGGCACGACGAGCCAAACGTTAGGGGTACTTTCTCCCATCGTTTCTTTTGTTTCTGTGACGTCATGGTCAGATCTGATTGGCTAACGTGCAAATGTAAACATCTGGTTCATTTCATTTTCATTTTCATTTTAAATTATTTATACACATTATCCCTTCAGCTATATACTATTTAATAATACAAAAATATACAGTTCTACTAATTAATATCATATACACAAAAAAAACTTCTAATCTAATTACAGGTGCTGTTCTTCCAGGGAATCGTGTTTAATTGGCTTTCAGCTCGTCAAATGTATTTTTAGTTGCTTTTTAAATTGGCACAAGGTGGGAAGTTCCCTGATACTTATAGGGATTTCATTCCAGACCTTAAGAGCTGAGTAGGAAAATCCTTTTTTGGCATACTCTAGATTGTACCTTGGAATCTGGAGATCTCTACAGAATCGCGTATTGTAACCGGAGTATTGTGATCTTTGTTGGAATTTGTTCCAAAGATTTTCTGGGCAGAGTCTGTTCATGATCTTATAGGCCATAACTGCACGATCAAACGTAATAAGTTGTTCGACATGTAGGAAATTATTTGACCAATCGTCTTTTATTTTGGACGTATCTATCATGGAAATTGCTCTGTGTTGCAGACGTTGAAGGGATTCCTTTCTTGAATTTGAGAGGCTACCCCAAATAACATCCGCATATCGCATGTGACTTTCTATAAGAGCACGATATACATTGCTTAACTGAGATTGCGGGAGGATGTTTTTCAGCTTTTTTAAAGATGTTAGGCCTCCACGTACTTTTCCTCTGACAGTTTTGAATTGTTCTTCCCAGTTAAGCCCTTCGTCTACAATGACTCCTAGTGATTTGGTTTTTTTTACTCGTTTTATCTCTGAGTCATTCAGTCTCAATGTTTCATTTACCTCGACTTTATTAATTCTACGAGGGTGCCCAATTATCATATACTCTGTTTTTTTAGGATTTGCACTTAATTTATTTAACCTCATCCATTCAGAAATATTGATCAACTCCTCTTGTGCCTTCTGAACTAGTTCTTCAATATTCATAGACGTTAAGGTCACGTGAGTATCATCTGCATACATACCAGCCTTAGAAACTTTCAAACATTTTTCAAAGTCATTTAGGTATATTATGAAGAGAAGCGGGCCGAGACAGGAACCCTGGGGGATACCACATGTGACTGTCCTGGGCCTTGATTCATAACCGTTGGCAGCACAGTACTGCCTTCTGTTTTCTAGGTATGATTGAAACCAGTCTCCGGATAGTTCTCGAATACCATATTTCCTCAATTTTTCTAACAAAATCTTATGGTCAACGGTATCGAAAGCCTTTTTGAGATCTAGGAATATTGTTAAATTAAGTTGCTTGTGGTCAATATTCTCATACCAATAGTCGGTACTATCAATCAAAGATGTTATTGTTGAACAAAGTTTTTGAAAAGCTGATTGACTCATTGTCAGTTTCTTATTTGCTTTGAGGTATTCATAAACTTGATCATGTACAATTCTTTCGAGAATCCTCGAGAATACCGAGATCACCGAGATAGGCCTATAGTTATTAGCCTCGTTTTTAGAGCCTGATTTAAAGATAGGGGTGACCCTCGCCAGTTTCCAAACGTCAGGGAAAATACCCTTACGTAAAGAAGAATTGAAAACCATTGTCAACGGTTTACATATGAGGTCCGCGGCGTCCTTTATCAGCATAGTCGGAATCTTATCAGGTCCTGGTGCCTTGCCATTTTTTAATTGCTTAATGGCCTTAGGTACATAGTTGTCATTAACAGGGGTGAGTCTCAACATGTTAGGTTCATTTTCAATATGCATGAGAGGATCATCATTTACATTTTGTTCGATTTTACTTGCTAGTTTTGGTCCAACCGAAACAAAATGGTGATTCAATGCCTCAACTATATCTCCTTCCTTGGTTAGTTTTTTGCCCTCAATGTCTAAACTCGCTGGCATTGTTGACTTCGAGGATCTATCTAAAACTCTATTGATAGTCTGCCACATTTTTTTTGGGTTATCCTTATTTTCGTTAATTAACCCGCGGTAATATGACTGTACAGCAACCTTTATTTCCTTCGTTACTTTATTTCTAAGTTGCTTATACACACTCCATTTCTCAGGAGATTTTTGAGCAGCTCTCTTTGCCAGATCCCTCTCCCTCATTAGGTTTCTAATGGATTGGTTTAGCCAAGGTGCAAATTCACCTCGTACCCTCCTTTTTTTGAGAGGGGCATGCATATCTAAGATAAGCTCAAAAATCTCCTGAAAGGCGGAGGCCATTAAATTTGGACTTTCTACGAGGGGATTAAGGATGGCTGACCAATCAATCTGGCGTAGGTCGTTCCGAAAAAGTTCCTTATCGTATTTGGTAAGGCTGCGAGTCTCAATAATTTTTGGTTTTTTCTTTTTGAGTCTCCAAGCATTTATTTTTCTTACCCCATACACCATGTAGTGATCAACCATCCCAATCCGTACAACATCTGCTCTCAAGATGTACCTGGGGCTCGTTGTTGAGAAATGGTCTATTAGCTTTTTTGTGGTTTTCTGTTCATTTTGCTCATTTGTCGTAACAGCAACCCTTGTGTACTTATTTATTAACTGCGTGAACTGAAACTCGGAATAGATCATTTTGAGTTTCTTTGCATTTGCGTTTTGATTGCTTTTAAAGTCGCAATTGGTGTCACCAATCAGTATCATCTCCTTTTCCTCCTTGTCTACTTCCTTCAAAAGATCTCTTAGATTTTCGAAAGAGACATCGTCCACTCCTAAGGTTGGAGGACGGTACCAGCAAATAACGAGATAAGGTTTGGCATGAGTAGGTGTGAATTCTAGTGCAACAAGTTCGGCTCTATTGAAAGATTAGTTGCACTTGTTCACTGTAGTTGGTTTGGAATTTCTCTGTTGTTGCAAAGTCGCTTGGATTTGTATGGCAATCTTGCAAATAGTCATAAAAGCAAGAAACTTGGCAAAACTATATTTCAAAGTATGCTTATTAATAATAGACATGGAGCCACTTAGAAAATTCTGTCCTACGTCTCAAATACGGGATCTGAAAGCTTTCCATGTTCCTGCGTGAAATTCGGAAATTATTTTTACGGTTTGCGTCCGTTTCTTATTCATTGCGGCGGCTATTTCGCCCCAAAATAACAATTTTGCTATATTTGTATATACATTTACAAGGACGTATATGTTTTCAAACTTTTTTCTGATATCAGCATGTTTAGATTTATTTTTATGACGTCAGAAATGGCACCAAAAATACAACCTGTTTCATTACGGGATGATCTTTACATGTTGTATTTCCGCATTTCAATAAGCATAGCTAAGATGGCAGTGACCAAATGATGGATTTATTATGCAAATTAGACAGAAACTAAATAATTAAAACTATGTTTTGCTAATTTTCTCATGTAATTTATATTTGTTCAGTATCAGTAATTATGAATCACAGTCTCCTCCACATTGAAAGAGAGCCGTACATCTCAATGCTGCCTTCACACACTTGCAATGTCCACGACACCCCTTTTTGCAACCACACTTCAAAAGCTCTCTCTACAAGATTGACTAGCCTCGGGTAAGCGTGTCCAAAATGGTTCAAAAATATTATCTTCTGCTCTGCTCCAACCCCAATTGGTAGGGCAAGGCAAATTCTGCACAGCCACCTAAAGTTGGCCCCAGCAATATCCTCCTTGAAAAACTGCTCTCTTAGTATGCTCAATCAAGGCTGCCTTTGTTGGTGAGATAGATTCCATCGATCTGTTCTTTGTTGTAAACAGGTGCTTACGTGCTTTGTTAATAGACTGGAGTTGACTTGAGCGATCATATAGCAGGATGGTGAACCGCTCTATGGTTGTCATAACGTCATCGGAAATCTTTTCTGGTGATTCAGATAACGCACTTAATGCCTGTGTTGCATCATCAAATGCTTTCCATGTTTCCCATGCTTTCTTCTTACCAACAGTTGCAAATCCGGAGACCGTATCACATCCTGTGAAGGAATGAAACATTGGCAGTGCCTGCGATCTTTGCGGTCCAAGAGAATCGGCAATTTCATGTGCAGGAATGTAACGAAAATGCTTTCCTGTGCCAAAAGCAAGCCATAATTCAGTGATGTTTAACAATCTTACAGAAGAGACAGCGAGAACCACAACATCGGTATCAACAGTTCTGATTGTTATTCTCTGAAAACCACATCTAGCTGCATCTCCAGCATGGAAAATCATGCGGGAGTCAGCTTCTTCGTGATTGCATGGAGCAAGAAAGCTGAAATCTCGAGGAAGGACAGAGATGACATCTTGGCTATTGGTTGTAATGACTTGCTTCGTTGTTTCGATTTGTGTTGCATGCTTTGCCAGGAATGTGAACAGTTCTTCTTTGTTCTCATCATTCCTTAGAAACTGTTGCCAGTTGCCTGGTAGAGCTACGTTTGAGCCTACTCTTCTGCGGGATCCCTTTCCACGCTTCTCTCTCGTGTGCCCTTTGAGGCTTTCTTTTCTGTAGTCGTCCCAGACTAAATCAACTCGACTTGCGAGCAGGCCTCATTAAAAATATTCTGTGCCTGCGAGCAACTGATTGGGGAAAATGTGCCTGCTATCAAATCACTCTCAGTAGAGTAAAGATGCCAGCAACTAATGTGCATTGATATTTTGTGCCTGCGAGCGACGCTCGTGCGCTCACGCACATTAATGAGGCCCGCTTGCGAGTTCCAGCTGCCGCTTGATGTACGGGAGGAATGCATTAAGAGCATATTCATCGAAGGTTTTGGCATTTGCTGGTCTTACCATGCTGACAATGACTGCCCCATCTAGGATCACAACATCCGTTGGAGGAGCTCCTATTCTCGACTCTCCACAATTATCTAGACACTCTAAAAGATCAGCTTTCTTACAAGACCGAAGCTTTCCATGCTGAGATAACGAAGGAGGGCAGGATTGATTCTCATGTTGAAAGAATGCATCCAAATTACCATCTCTTGTTTGACAAGCTATGAATAATCTAGAGAACAACGAGCAATCACTTTGAAGTGATGCGACTTTCAGCTTCGCGTTGGAACGTCCCCTTGAAGATGTTAGCCTGAAGAGTGGGAGTTTGTTTTTCATGACTGGATCTTGAAGTGGCTTCGTTTGCTCATCTAATCTTTCAGCTACAAAATCATCATACTGTGATTGGCCCAACTCTTCAGCTTTTCTAACAGATAGTACAGCATCTTCTTCTAAGATATCCCTGTTATCTAAACGAAGCAAGTCATTGCTGTCTTCTAAAAATGGATTGCCCATATCAGTTATTGTTGCAGTGAGAGATTTTACTTTTTCAACAAAGTTTTTCTGAATTCCTTTAGGCTGATCATGGTGACGCATGTCTTCCAGTCGATTTACAGTGCTCGACAATGCATCAAACTCTGCAAGGATGCGGCATGCATAGTGGGCCTAAATTAGCTTTAAGTAGCTAGAAAATCCTGACAGCCCACTTAAAACAAATAACTGACTGACTGACTGACTGACGAGCAATTTCTGGACCACTCACCATCCATTTTGTCAAAGCATCTTCATTCTGGAATAGGCCTACTGCTCCACCATCTCCTTTTACAATCGCGTTGTTTTGTTCATGGGCTTGGTCAATGGCTACTGCCGAAAAAGCATGGTTACTCTTGTGCACTGTGAAGTGACCATCCTTAAACGCTGCAGTGACTTGCGGATGAGTCACCTTTAAAGCTGCCATATCTCTAACATGAACCGACATCCATCTCGCATAGTTTGGATGATCCAGAGTAAAAAATCACGGCGTCAGCTTCGTTATGCATTCGAGGTAAAGCTGGAAATGGGCACTTCTGAGTGATCTTACAAATGAAATGCTATGTGCCAATACTGAAACTGCGGGCTTTCTCTTTTCCTTCTGTTTATCCATGCTTCCATGCTTTCAAAGACTTGCGGAGCTTTGCTTTTATAAACCTCGTAGGCCTCTTGGAGAAGAAGAGCGAGTGCACTTGCAGTAATTTGATGTGCTTGTTTTGTGCGTGCAACATGGGAAACTTTCACCAATGAATCCGCAACACCTACAGTAAACACATTTCCTTGTATAAGAGCCTCTACCCAGCCACTGCTTTCTAACCAATTACCAACAACTTTCCAGGCTGCCATCTCAATATGCAAGCCACCTAGTACTATAACAAACTTTTGCTCTCCATATGTTTCGGGCCATTGCCACTGAATTTATTTAGCAAGGGCAAACAGTGGCTGATCGTAAGTAATAACTGGCACTTGACCTTGATTCAAGTGTTGAATAGCTATTTTTGTTACACTCATAGAATGTCTTATCATGGCAACACTCTTTGAGTCGTCTTGAAACAAAGGCAGCATCACAGAAATTGCAGGCATATCAAATTTCATCACTTCTGTTTGGCTAGCATGGAAGGCACCCCAGGACACATTGCAATCAGATGTTGTACCTTGTGAACAGGAATCTTTTGACATGTTCAAGCCATCATAGAAGAGAAATGATTTGCGATTGCTAATACGATTTGAAACTTATTGTGCTAACATTAGCAACAAATTAAAGTTTATCTCAAGTTAGATATCACGTGAGATTTGTTGCAGTAATGCAAAATTATTCCTGCAAAACACTTCAATTGTTTTATTCGCGGACATTTTCAAGTGAAATCTAATTGAGACAAAAAACAGCATATATAAGACACACGTAGAAGTTATACACATAACAATTTTTAAAAAACTTGATACTGAACGTGGTTACTAAAACTTATATACTATGGAGGAGGCGGGTGCAAACAAACAGACACATTTGTCCATAGTATATAAGTTTTAAGAATTAAAAAAATAGATTCAAAATTCCTTATTTGTTTAATATTTCACTTACTTTGTCTCATCGTCGCATATCTTTGGCCCTGCGTAATTTAGAGGTACATCAATCTTCGGCAAAAACGTGTCTCCCTTCTTAAACCCAGCAGGAATAACATTGGTGTAGAATTCTGGTAGCGGATGCATTCTTTTGTTCGTTGATTTGGGAATTTCATGAAATTCTTTTCGGCGATCGATTCCTTTTGCAGAGGTGCTTGGCTGTTGGAAAAGTGATATTCCCATACCATGAAATGACCTTGTAGCAGTTGTTGAGCTCAAATTGTGGTCAACAGGGACCGCGCAGCCATTGGGCTAGGGTGGGCTATAGCCCCCCCCCCCCCCACTTTTTTCAAAGATAGGCTAAATTTTGTTTTGCAAATATGGAATTTCTAATTCTTCGCGTTAAAATTAATCGACGACAACGAGAAAAAAGGACTCATACACCGTTTATGGCCTCTTTGCCAATCTTCTCATTTGATACGTGTAGCAACTGGGGGTGTTATCATCGCTGTCTATGGGTNGCGTTAAAATTAATCGACGACAACGAGAAAAAAGGACTCATACACCGTTTATGGCCTCTTTGCCAATCTTCTCATTTGATACGTGAAGCAAATGGGGGTGTTAATCATCGCTGTCTATGGGTATACTTATGACAGCTGATTATGAGCATAAAATGAAAAGTTTAGAGTTCTTTTTTGGGCTAAATCTCGGTCAACGGCTATTTATACACACGGATAACTTGTGGAAGAGATTACAAGGAACAAAACTATCCTCTATCTAGGGAAAGTGACTTGCACTCTTGACTAAAACAAATCTTGAAAATATTCGCAATACTGAAAGCTTCAATTCGTTTTACGATAGAGTTTTACTGAAAGCTAAGCAGCACAATTTGATTGGAGAGCCAAAGTTGCCCCACAAACGACATTGCCCTGCGAGATATGAGGAAGGACGTACGACATTGCCTTTGCAGAATCTCCACGAGATCATAGGAGACAGAAATCCCCAATTCAAATAATTTATCAATTATTGACTTTTTCCGCGTTTTTGCATAGGCAAATAGTCCAAGATACAATGGAACTGGAGTCTCTTGACATGCTCTATGATACTGTTTTGTGGACTCTGTTCTTCGCTGCTTGTGGCTGTTAAACTTCAATAGCTGTGCAATGGTATATGCTGCTTGCGATTTTGCTGTGGCTTCTGTCTGCATCACTATATTGGATCCACCAAGAATCATAGACACCAATGCAAAAAGGGTTTTTGAAACAGACTCCTGTTGGCACTGCTCGGTGAAAGTTCCGTTAAAATTTTGCTTTGATAGGAAAATGTCTCGTCGGACGATGCTTGCAGCCTTGGAAAGGATTATGGCATCTTCATCATGGTCGATGCTCGAGGCTTTCAGTACTGCATTTCCAATGTCTTTATTGAATGCTAAAACAATATCTCGTCCACTTTTGTATGCGCTCATATCACTGAAATGGGATAGGATACGATTTTTTAGTTTTGTTGAATGCACCCCTTGATTAGATTCAATTCCTAACTGAGTAAGCCGATTGTTGTAAAGTTTTACGAGATCGGCAAGTTTGAAAACAGGAGCAACATCCTCGTCATCGTTGAAGTCTTCTATATACGCTAGCAGCTCAGCAAGCACTGTACCGTGAATAATGGCAGCACTACCAGTCTCTTCGTTGCATTCCATTTTCTGCTTCGCTGCTTGGTTGTAGAGTGCAGCTAAGCATTTTGCGTGATACTGCGCATCCTGTGCAACCATATCCCCAGAACTTAATTTTGCCAGGAAACGTTTATCTTGTAAATCTAAGGCGCATTTGCGAACTCTAGCATCCAGCTGAAATGTTGACGCACGATGAAATGTCTCAGGTTTGGATGGGAGGTCACAGAAAAAGCAAACATCTTTGGAGTTTGACACGGATGGTGCACTGAGACGAGTGTACTTCTTTGTTGAGGCTTCCTCTGCTGCATCACCACTCCTACGTTTCTTCTCAGCTCTTTCCAACTTAGTACTGTTAAACTTTAGGTTGCAAGTCTTATGCCATTTTGCCTTATTCACTAAAAGGGTGTTATTTATACCGCTTCCGTCATCCAGCCTCTCTGCTTCGATCTTCACAGGCAACGCCCCGAGCTCCTTGAATCTCTTAAAATTTTCCTCAAATCTAACATAACCGACTCCTGCATCTGAACGGCTCGAATCTGCTGGACATTGTAACAATTCACTCGTATTCTCTTGGCAGATAACGCATCTTTCGCAGTCTGTATTCTCAATTCTTTGCTCTCTGGTTGTCTGTGGCAGCTTTGGTTCGACAAGCCTAAACTCCTTAGACATGTTGATTGCATTTTGCAACTTGATTGCGAATGGAGAAAGATTTCTTTGCGAGAATAGTTGTATGGCCTAACGGTTCATGGTCTGCTTAGCTGACAAACTTATAAATACTGAATTATTTCTCAAATTACATTTATTGAAACAAATGAATATTATTATGAATGGTCAGAAACAATTCTCAAAAATGGGATGGCACTGTCAATCATTCGTAGATTCTCAGCTCAGGCTTCAATGATATTTGAACTTTACACAGGTTTCATCAAAAACTATTTTGTAAGCAATTCCGAAGGGCAGGTTCAGAAGACTGAGACGTTTTGGATTGAAACCAAATAACATCAATGTTATTATGAAAATATTAACAAAGGATTTCAAGGTTTTATGATCAGGATTCCTAGACCTTTCCTCCCCCTGACATTAAAACACTGTTGTGATCTGTCTGGAAACCGTATCTATGAGCGAAAAGAAAGGGATAAAACTTGGACTTTTGTGTCATATTAATATAAATAAAAGATCCATTTATGACGTCAATAGTGATGGCAAACAAATGGTTGACAAAAATAGCAAATATTTTTATTTTCTTGTGAAGGTATTTACAAATGTAGAAGAATTGTTATTTTGCGGCGAAATAGCAGCCGCAATGAATAAAAAACTGAGGCAAACCGTAAAAAAATTTCCGAATTTCAGGCAGGAACCCCCCGTTTTCAGATCCCGTTTTTGAGACGTAGGATAGAATTTTCTAAGTGGCTCCGTGTCTATTATTAATAAGCATACTTTGAAATATAGTTATGCCAAGTTTCTTGCTTTTATGACTATTTGCAAGATTTCTTAGAAAATGTTGACAAATCCACCCGACTATGCTGACATGGTGTTGCTAAATAAGTCAAATACGAACCTCTTGTAAAGCTGCATCCATAGAACTTGATCCAGTCAACCTTTTGTCATATTTGAAACTTTGTCGGGATTGCTCAAGACATTCGAACGCTTTGACGATTCCTCTGTGTAAATCTCCTCTTGCTGCTAGTGGGGGCTCAGTTTCACTCAACTCTAAATGGGATTTCCTCAATGTATGCTTTGCGATTACAAGAAGAAACCTAAACAAAATTGATAGGATTAATGAATATCTATTCCCACGGAGCTACTCATTATTGTAGACTAGAAATAACAATATACAGAGAGTGCTGCGAACTGGCTTTACTCACAGAGGTCCTGACTCCGATAATTGAATGTGTTGCCTGACAAATCAGTATACTTCTTCTTCCAAATGTCATGCTCTTCCAGAGCGTGGACTATCATGATCTTCCATCTACTCGGATCTTTCGCGGACTGCAGCAAGTCTATTCCACTCATGTTGCTGTTGACATTTTTAATCATTCTTTCTATAAATGTCTCTCTTTATCTACCCCTGGCTCTCTTAGCTTTAATTTTTCCTGTTAACCCTATCCTAACTGGGTAAATAATTATCGATTTTCTACCGGGGGCGGCGTTTTTCGCCCCCACCCTAATTATCTCTGCTACTATAACAGCTACGAGAAAGAGACTTGCACTGTATCATAACTGAACAAAGTAGAATCCAAAAATAGCATTAATTAGTATTAAGTCATGTGACTAGTTGCTCGGCAACCAAAAACAATGCAAATTTTTGACGAAATCGAGCTATTAGCATAAAAAGGTCAATTTTTACTAAATAACTGGGTAGAATCACCAAACAACTATCCAAAAACCTGCTTAATATCCATACTTTGCAGTTTCATGTAGTTGTATATCAATATTTTTTTTATTTTTATATTTATATTTTTATATTTTTAAGTTTTAGATGATTTTAAGATCAAAGTTATTGCTTCAGACGTGACTTCGACATCTTGGACGAGAAGAGTCCTTTGCTGTTCGTATGAGGATTGACTTTCGGCGCAAAATTCAGAAACTCTTAGAAAACCAAAGAACGCTGTTGTGAAGGAAGCCCATAACATTAACTGCTCAGATGTTGAGTGATGTGATGCACGTAAGGAATTCTTCAAGTTTCTTAATAAGACTAATGTGATCGGAGATCGTTTAGGCCTAGCTCGTGAACCTTTTTCTCGCTTGATACCACGGAGAAGCATTTTGAGAAGTGGCATTTCTGCCACCGGCGTGAAACCCTGTTCGATGTTTTTCAAACGAATAGAAGACAAATATGTTATGATGGTAGCATGACTTACGGTTCTCGCCAAGTATGTGCAACATAAACGTAGCGTCGATTCCTCTAAAGGGTATGGGTACAAATTATATACGGAACAAAATCGTAGATATGAGGATTCCCCTTGATCGTATGTTTTGCGTGATTTTTTGGCAATCGCCTGGGCTTGAAAATGTTTCAGTTCATCCTTTAGTTTTTCCATACTTCGGGAGGAATTTCTGTCCCTTGAACTGCTGCCATTGGCGCTAGTTGATGGAATCTGGACATCTGGAACCGAGATAGGGAATCTGCTATAGAATTATCCGTGCCTGCAATGTGTTTAATATTTATTGTAAAATTATTTGTTGCTGCAAGAAAAAACATTTTGCGAACGAGGGACATGATCTTGGGACATTTTGAAGAGCCGGTCGCCCATATATTTGTAATTGCCATGTTATCACAATGAAACAAGAGCCTTTTTTCGTGAAATTTATGGCCCCATATGAAGCAAGCAACATAGATTGGGAACAACTCTTTCCATTGTATTGAATATTCACAAAACTCGTCAGGCCATTTTTTGGCGACCCATTGGCCGTGAAAGTAAATTCCGAAGCCAAGTTGACCTGAGGCATCTGTGTACAAGTTCAGTGAGGGGCACAATGTTGTGGTTTCTTCTAGGATTTTTTGTTTACCGTTCCACAATGGTAGAAATTGTAACCACCAGTTGATATCTTCTCTTGCGTCATAATTTAATGTGATTCTATGAGATANCCCACGGATTTACCAACTAATTCATAGTCACGAATCTATAACTGCTAATATGCCCCCAGGGACTAGTGCCAGGCCCCTTCCGCTGAGACGAGGTATTTAAGGCCCTTACACGTGTCACTTCGGCCTCCTTTCAAGAAACAACGCAAATTTTGCAGACGTACGGAATCTTGTTGAAAATTTTTCACTGCCACTGACCTCGAAGATGGCTCAAGCTCCAGTGGACGTTGATACCGCAGAAATTCAAGCTCTGGCACAGCCTCAACTTGCACAGCCTGAACAAGCAGGCAACGCTCAGCAGCCAGCAGTAAACCCCCCTCCTGTGGAAGCTGGGAACGAAGTAAGTTTTCGCCTTTTCCCTAAATTTTTCCCTTGGTTAGCTTTCGCTTTCAGTGTCAGTTTTTATTCTTACCAATTTCTGTTCCCTGCAGAGCTGGCCCCGAAATATTTACTTGCCATAGTTTCCTCGTGGTTTGTGTCTAACGTTTTTCCGTTTGCCTCTTTTTAATTCTCAAAAGGATTGATTTCATTTTACTCTTTCTTCTTATCCTTTCAGGTTCATTTATTCTGCACAATGGGAATTTTAGTTGTTTTTCTCGCAGGCGAGGCAACTATGGCAAGTAAATACACAAAAACACAAATTACGGGCACTTTCGAGAGTTCTGCTTTGATTGCAAACTGGTTTTTATGATCTTTTTGTGATTTTTGCATAAGTTGCAATATGTAACCCGACTACGGGCTTCGAGTGATTTTTTGCATAAGTTGCAATATGTAACCCGACTAACGGGCTTCGCATGATTTTTGCATAAGTTGCAATATGTAACCCGATTAATAACGGGCTTCGAGTGATTTGCATAAGTTGCAATATGTAACCCGACTAACGGGCTTCGAGTGATTTTTGCATAAGCTGCAATATGTAACCCGACTAACGGGCTTCGAGTGATTGTTTGCATAAGTTGCAAACGTGTAACCCGACTAACGGGCTTCGATTGATTTTTTGCATTTGTTGCAAACGTGTAACCCGATTAACGGGCTTTGAGTGATTTGCATTTGTTGCAAACGTGTAACCCGATTAACGGGCTTCGAGTGATTTTTTGCATTTGTTGCAAACGTGTAACCCTACCAACGGGCTTTGAGTGATTTGCATTTGTTGCAAACGTGTAACCCGACTACCGGGCTTCGATTGATTTTTTGCATTTGTTGCAAACGTGTAACCCGATTAACGGGCTTTGAGTGATTTTTGCATTTGTTGCAAACGTGTAACCCGACTAACGGGTTTTGTACGATTTTTTACATTTTTGATGTAAGCGTGTCACCCGGAAAATGGGCTTGAGTGATTTGCTGCTTATTTTGTTGCCCTGTAAACGTGTTACCTGCGTTAGGGGCGTTGTTTTAGTGACTTGCATCTACTTGCATGCGTTGAGCACAAAGTGTTTTGAATGAGTAGCTCTAGTTAACAGTTTTTTATTGCGAATGTTTTTCAAATGGTAACAGCCACGATCTTAGCAGGTTTTTATCAATTTGTCATTGATCTCCAATTTTGCAAGCGAATAATCTTATGTTGCTTGCTTTGCGTGATCCACATTTCGGTGTCTGAAGTTTTCTTATGGAATCCCTCTTTTTCTAATCTTTGACGGGGCTTATTATGTTCCTCATTTATTATGCCTTTCGTTTTCAAGCAAGTGTTGATTTTTGAATTAGTCACTTATCCGCTCGCTTTTTTCTTCTTGTGGTTTAGGCACAAAACTTGAACAACCTGCTAGCTAGGTTGGCTGCCCTGGAGGAGAGACAGAAGCCGACAGTTGCGTCTTTAAAAAAGGCTGTCGTTCAGTATTCTGCCCGGCCTGCCCTGGACTTCGACAAATACAGAGCTCTGGAAATTATAGACCAACTAAAAAACGTAGCAGTCCAGCTGAAAGATAAAAAAAGCTGACTACCTCACGAGCGTACATTCCTTGCTTCTAGAAAAGGTTAATAAGCCCACAGAACAGTTCAAAAATTATGTATTATCACTGGTCTCTATTAACGCCGCGTATTAACAATTGGTCTCTACTTTGGCCGCAAGGATTCCACCAAGCATCTGTCATCACTCGATGAGTGGAGGGAAATCTGAAATCAAGTTCGCCACTAGGCAAACAACAGAAGTCCTAGTTTCCCTCTTTAAATTGGATTGTCGCTAATACATAAAATAAAAAGTTATAACTTCAAAGCCTTCTTATGCTGCTTCGAAGAGGAGCAAAAACATTTTGAATTGCGTAGACTTTTTTCTGTATCCATCAGCCTCATTCTCAACCCTAGCTTCGTCTTTTCTGGGGGTTTAACTAAGAACCTTTATACCCGGCTCACGCTGGGTTCCGGATATTCGACGCTGGGGGGACTTTCCTAGGATCCTCGTTATGCCTTTTTTGTTTTTGTTTTCTTTTTACTATCTTCTCCTTTTGAATCTTTTATTGCAGTCATTCTCTGGTGATATCTTTGAAAGAACAATGACTCAGTTATCTACTGGCAACGGAGTACGCAACCGAGTTTGCATAAAGTGGTCCACCTGCAACGGAAAGCCCCTCATCTCCGATATCTGAAATGACCAATCAAAAATCTCAGATGTTATGTCAGGCTCCTTTAAAGCCTCTGTAGAACACGTAACCTTTCGCGACCCGGACTATTTCCTTTCCGCAGAAGTTCATCGTCACTATTCTCACAGGTCCATGCCCACGGATTTACCAACTAATTCATAAGCACGAATCTATAACTGCTAATATGCCCCCAGGGACTAGTGCCAGGCCCCTTCCGCTGAGACGAGGTATTTAAGGCCCTTACACGTGTCACTTCGGCCTCCTTTCAAGAAACAACGCAAATTGTAGACTAGAAATCGACCCACCCTCCTCCCTCAGTGGCAGTGAACCGTACTACCCTACTTACCAGACAGCGAGGTCTCCTTCGCACTCACCATAACTTAATTAGTTTGGTAAGAAGGGTGTATGGACCGGTGACGATATAGTACAATTCAGTCTAGCCCTAGGTTGTTGTTGTTGTTAGGAAGCCGAACAAGACCAAAAAAGGCCGAAAACATGTCACTGCTAAAGCAGTAAAAAGAGCATGAAAATGAAACTAATTTCTTTAAGAAACTTCATGACATCGTTTAAAAAGGTTTACGACAGCTTTTAAGTTTTAGAACACAAAGAAAAACGATAGAAAACGCAAGTTTCGAAAGGAGGAAAACTTGCAAATTTTTTTTTTTTTTTTTTTTACATTCCGATAAAAATTTACAATACAAATTTACTTGCTACACTACTTACAAAATACTTAACGATACTACAAGGACGATGCCACTGGGTGCAAAAAACTATGACTACTCCGTGGCATCACACAAAACACAAAACTAAGACGACCTACATATGAATAATCAAAAGAAAACAACTAGACAGAAAACAAAAAACCAAGCAAAGAACACTACACTCTTTCTCAAATTAGATATCAGGTGAAAATGTCCGCGATTGTCACCAAACAAGATGTTTGCTGGAGTTATGAGTAATTTTACGCTATTACAAATCTCACCTCATATATAATTTGAGACAGACTTTAGATATAATAGTTAACTAAATAATTGGCGGCTTACTAGGGGGGATGGGGGCGAGATACTTTATTCAAAGCGACCAGTACTGTGTATGAAACGTATAGTTAACTCAAGGATGCTTCTATTCAGTTCATTTGGAAAATTCTTATCTCCGTACAATAAGATTTGCAACAGAACTTCATTTGCAAGATTTGCATATCCATATGGTCGTACTAGAGTGTAAATTCCAGCGAGGAGATCAGTCCTTTGAACACCAAAAGAGGGGCAGAGCAACAAGAAGTGTTCCGTATCCTCGATTCCATCGTTACTTGGGCACATTGGGTTTATTGTATCTCTAAAGTTGTGTTGAAATTTATGAAAGTTTAGCTTGCTGAGACCAACCCTGAGTTGAGTAAGATAAGACAGGCCCTTCGGATCATGGATCCCAAATACAGATTTTGTAGGGGGTCGGATTATGGATAGCAGCTTTGTCTTAAAAGCAGCAACAGAAGGTGACAATCTAATTTCAGGATCAAGTTTATTCCATTCAGACAAACAGTGAGGATAAAAACTAGACTTGTATTTTTCTGTCCTTGCTCGAATTTGCCCAATTGTGTCACGTTCGCGAAGTGAATACTGGACCTGTTGAAGTGGTGGCATTGGGTCCCTTGTGTAGTCCGGTGTTAAATTGTTTATGATTTTATAAAACAATGTAAGACGTCTACTCCATCTGCGGAGGCTTAGAGATTCCCATCCAAGATCAAGGTACAACTTTT
>REGM01000127.1:633069-644596 GCA_004194415.1 Aurelia aurita
TTGATTGATATAACATTAATTAAGTAACAAACATTTTATCATGATTTTAAATTATGTTTTATAGATTATATTCATGTAAGATTTTTTCTACGTTTTTAATGTAATAAAGTCTATGTTAATTTCATTTTGTTCTAAGAAACAGGACACACAGTGATAACAACAATTGTAATTGTTGGAGTGTTTTTCCTGTATAAATATTCTTTTTATTATTATTATTATTATTATTATTATTATTATTATTATTATTATTATTATTATTATTATTATTATTATTATTATTATTATTATTATTATTATTAGCGTAACGTTTAGTAAAATCAATGCTTTGAGGAATTCTGTTGAGCAAAGTTTAAAAATGACTCAGTCTCTCGTCAGTTAAGTTTTGATTCGATGTTTTTGGATACATGCATTTTCAGCGAATATTGACAATTGTTATAGGAAAATTACTTTCGAAGTCCTATTTGGTTCGCTCTGGTAAGACATTGGATAACCTTCTTTTACCTCCACTGTGGAGCTTTTTGCATATCAAATCATTCAGGGGAATCTGGTTTCAGCTGTCGCACACACTTGGTCTTTAAAAGCTCGTAGGTCTTAGTGACAGGCTTATGTCACCAAGGAGCAAGTTCATTTTATCATTATTGTTCAATTTCTAATCAAACGTGGAACACTCTGTATAACTCGTTTTTGTGGCAAATGTTTTATTTCTAAGTTGGTGGAGCTTTCTTCAGCCATAAACGTTCTCTAGCTGATGCTTGTGATAAATATTTTATGGTCCTCATTTTCCTAATTGATTGCCCTTTAGATTTGCACAAAAAATGCAAGTTTGTATTTCAGGAAAAGTAAGTATTAAATGATGAGCAAAATGATCTAAAATAAAGCAGCAAGGGCGTTGCCCATGTTTTCCGAGGGTTTAAAGGGCGTAGTCACGAAAACATTTTCTGGGAGCTTCGCTCCCAGACCCCCATTTTTCTTCAAATGGCCCTCCCTAAACTCTAATGCTGGATCCGCCCCTGGCTCGCGCTCACTTACATACTACCCTCTACCATAAACCATCACATAAATCGGGTTTTGAGAAGCGAATACTGCTTAAGTATTTCATACAGTTTTTGTATTTTGTCAACTCAAATGAGATCAATACGAGCAAAGTTAGGCGTTGCAGACCTCTCCTTATTTGTAAGGTTCCCGCATGACAACAACCTCAACAAGCAACAGATAATGCAGATCTCACTGTGAGGTTTGTGGCACGAGTTGAGAAGCACGAGTTGAGAAGATTCTCCAAAACTTCTTTTACCTTGTGGAACATTTTCATTTCATAAAAGTGTTTTGAGGCAGGGCGAACCTACTCGTTTAGAAAGTTTAGAAACTTATGAGAAACTTTTGGTAGCAAAAAAAACTGGCTATCAACCACGGACGTATGTTTCTCAAAAAACAGTGTAGGCCTCTGCTCTAGACAGTCAGTCTAGAGGCCTAAGGTATAAATCGACATAAAACCTAAAGCAAAGCAAGTCAAAACAGGACTCTAAATCCCCTGGGGGGGCTGGGGGGGACTCAGTAGTAAAAGGTGATGTACCTGTTGGAAAATGCCACGAAACCTTAAACCCTTAGCGGTAATAGCTTTTAGACTAAGGGACTGATTACATGACAGTTTTCACCATAGGGATGGGATTTCAGCCCTTCTACCTGAGGTGAACATATTTTCGATTACATGGGAGTTTCCAACCCAGGGCTGGAATTTGCAGCCACATTTCAAATTACATTTTCAATAATTTTCAATAGTGAAAACAGTCCAATATTTTGTTTACATCGGACGTAAAACATCAGGATTAAGCGATAATTTAGTGTGACAATAAGAACTAAATTTTCATCCCTGGTAGAGCAAAGAGGGCTGAAATCCCAGCCCTATGGTGAAAACTCTCATGTAATCAGGCCCTAAGTGGTAGTAACATAAAGCCTAAGCGGTAGTAACTTTTGCCCTAAGCGACAAAAAACAACAGGCTGATTTTTCTAAAAACAAAAGTGCTATTGTGTAGCACTAATGAAATAATCAAATCATCAACTTTCATTTCAATATGTGTGTGTGCGTGTGAGTGTGTGTGTGTGAGTGTGTGTGTGTGTGTGTGGTGTGTGTGTGTGTGTGTGTGAACACCCCCAGTTTAAATTGGCAGGGATAGCATTAAAAGGTCAATGCGACCTTGTTTCCATAATGGTCCCTCCAGAGGTGTTATTGAAAGAACAGTTTTCATGAGAGAAAAGAAACAAAATATTTGTGTGTCAAAAGTTGAAAGTAATATTGCATTCTTAAGAATGTTATAGTTATTTTTGCAGCTTTAGAATTTCAATAATATATATATAGGGGCTGCTTTCTTGATTTTGGAGGTCTTTAAAGAATGTGTCCTTGATCTGATGTTTGAAACTGTTGACGTTCTTATAGCAGATTTTAGGTAGACTGTTCCAGATTATGAACCAATCAAATACTTTTAAATAATGTTTAAATCACAACTTTCTAAAGAAAAGACCTGAAACCAATTAAGTATAATTTAACTGTGATTGTTAGCAACCAAAGTATGAGTGAGTCACTCTCTACTGTATAATTTGTACTTTTATATAATATGTACTGTATAAATGTAGACACACGTAATTTTTTGATAAGAAACTAAGAATTTGAGCCAGTACTGAAAGTTTCTTAAAATTATCAGATTTTCAGTACTCGGAGTTTCTTACGAGTTTCTTACGACTTCCATAACAATGTTCATGTTCACTTCCTGTAACCTCGTGAGCATTTTAAACAAAATTTTTGAAGCCTTTCCAATGTTTAGACATTACTCATTATTAAGAACACAGGGACCCCCTGTCAGGCCGCAGGGTACAGTTTTTCGGTTTACTTCATTGACTCATAGATGGGGGATCCCTGTATACATTCTGTGCAAAGCAGAGAGAGACAGGCTGGCGAAAACGTTCGACAATTGATCGCTCAGTTACCGTTCGATGGTCAGAGGTTAGGGAGAAAGTGAATTTAACCAGACTTGCATCTATAAAGTTGCACATTTTCAACTTTAAACATAGCAGAATAAGAAACAAAGTATTGGAAAGTATAGTTCAATGATTGAGGGACATTTTGGTATGCTGTAGCAGAAATTTGGAGCTGGGATGCCGGATTGCGAGCGAAGACAAAACAGTTTAAATTGAATTCGGCTGAAGATGAAGTTTCACTCCTTGTATTATTTATATAACATTAGTATTTAATTTTCATTTCGAATTATCGTATTCGAACAATTACGCAGTGCAGAAGTCAATAAAGGGAGACGTAACACTGACGTAGAGAGGTGCAACAAGTGAAGCGCTAAGGTATTACACTTAATTATTTTAAATTTTGAACTTGTTACTGTCAAGGCAACCTCCTGGGCCTCCTGTGGCCTGGGGTGGACAACATGTCCACCCCAGTTTTTTTTAGGGTAGTATTTATTCATAAGCAAAAACGATGTAAAAAAGCAGGGTATACCTTTCAAGACCAAATTCCTTACCAAGTTCGCCCCACTTTTTTAAGGCTGGCAACGCCCCTGGATGAATTTTCTGGCTTATCTTTAGGATACCCCGAACTTATCCACCATCTAAATGTGGATACGCGGATACAGAAATTTAGTATTCTTCTATGTCATACCTATTGAGAATAGACCAAATTTTTGATGGAATACACACATTGTTTTATCAGCACAAATTTTTAATTGCGAATGTATTGCCATACACGTAACAAACAGCCCATTGTTTTATCAAGATTAATTGAGATTACCTTTTCATGGCAATTATACATTCGTTCTCATAGTGTTCTCATACACACGAAAATCATGACATTTAGGTTCTGTCTGCCATGACATTTGTTTCATAGTACAGGTTAGGCCCGTAAACCGCCCTAATTTTTAATTGACATAATACACTCGTTCTTATATGGAAAATGGAAAATTGATATATCATTAGAACCGCCTTTGCATGATGATCATGAATTAGTATAGTTTTAATATGTTTCAGAGAGTATTAAGTGCATGGCAATACAATCGCCATCAAAAATCGTTTCATAGTACAGGTTAGGACCGTAAACCGCCTTAATTTTTAATGGACCTAATACACTCGTTCTTATAGTTCGTGGAAATGCTGCCAACTGATCCACTGTATCCTTACACCTGACTAAGTATCCATTGTATCCAGTATCCACCGTATCCACTGCGTCCTATACCTGACACCTGACTTGACTAAGTATCCACTGTATCCATTGTATCCACCCACCGTATCCACTGTATCCACCGTATCCATCGTATCCATCGTATTCACCGTATCCATCATATCATACTTAGTGCTTTCACTACTAGTATCCCCGCTCTAAAAAGAGGTGGCTTCGAAGTGCGGGGTATTCTAAAGTTAATCCAATTTTCTATTATTTAAGGTCATATATGGTGAATGGTTAATCAAATGATAACAATCTTTTATGATCATAACACTGGTGGAATTCTATGTTACAGATCTTCCTAACAATATTTCAATTCATCAAACTTTCTTAAAACTCTAAGAATTAATTAATATAAATTTTCCTTATATTTTCCTTAAGCGGCAGTAAATTTAAGCTTTTTGCTACCCTCAGAGGTTAATGCAGAATTCAACACCTTCGATTTCCCAACGGGGGCGCCACCCTGCAACACCAAGTCCCCCCCCTTGGGTCTAAATCATACTAACCTACTCAGTTGACAAATCAGTATCTGTAAGTCAAACCAAGATCCTTATCTGTCCAAAAATTCGAAGTCCAATAACGCCTTGCCAGCCACTGATCAGTAGTGTTGCAAGCACCGCGTACCATTCAGAAGCAGATTCATATTCAGAATGAGAATCAGATTCAGCTCAGAATCATATTCATTTCATTCATTCATTCATTCATTTTATATTTTTTAAACACGGTAACCCCGTCAGCTAAGGCTGCTTTTCAGGGGGCCGTGACAAGGCAGCAGCAGTGTAGGTCGGATACTTTGGCGGAAGATCATACATATGACAACGGCAAAGTTTTCAAGCGCTTAGCAAACTCTGGTACAACTGGAGGAACGGTAAGGGCAACCCATCCTAGTTAGGGACAGTGCAAAATTTATTTTATAACATGACCGCAGGGGCGTACGCAGCACTTGAAAANCAGAGGTAACAACAGTGCACCCAATATTCGGCAAAAATTGGCTTTTTCCTGGAAATTTCAAGGACATACGTTACGTCAAATGGATGTCGAAAGCCTTAAGATGTTGAGGAACAGCATTCGAAATTCTGCTAGAGCACCTGAAATTTATGCTGACCAGCTATGTCCCAAAAACTTGGCTTTTTCTGGGGTTTCTTGCATAAACCTCGGCAAAAACCGTGTTGGTTTATTTTTGTTCCCATGACAAAGGTGGGGTCAAGAATTTTACAGTACTTGACCGCCCCTGTTATACCCAAGCGCAGCAAGAATGTTCTCATGTTTCTCTTCATTTTCGAGAGAATTTCAAGAGCGTGAGGGATGCAAATGCTAGCTACAACTAAACCAACATAAGAATTAATGCTTTCAAAGGGCACTGCTTTGGTTTTAGTTGTTAGCTATTTGTAATTGCTAGATAGATGCAAATATTGATAGGCAAACATTTTTTGCGAGTTCTTGTATTTCCCAGATCGCAGTAGATTGACTACGCCTTGTTACTTTTAGCTACACATGATGAAGCCTTTTTTATGTAAAGAGGGATGAACCTTCCGAAATTTGGTTTGAGAATAATTTTGTATTTCTTTCAGTCAATTTTACTTAATATGAGGAAAGAAAAAAAGCAACTTTTGGAAATTATTGGGGGGGGGGCCCGGGCCCGACCGGCCCCAATAGACGCTACGGGCCTGGAAATAGGCTTGTCTATAAATACAACAAAGAAAACACCCAAACACAGCATTATTTCCTTGGCTGTCCATTGTTCATGGCGCGTGTGCAACTTTGATTTGAATGGGATATTTTTAGATTTTTTACTCTTTGAAAATGCAAGCTTTCAACTTTTTGCAGCTTAACCCTAATTTAACAGGGTTTTTTTCAACTAACATAGCTTTCTGCTTTCCACCCCCTCTATAAATCGCATTAGACTAATGGGAAGTCATTAAAACCTGGCAAGGACGTAGTACCAACCATTCTTAGCTGATTGGCAGCTTTGGTTTTGGCCACCACTTTAGATGACGTTACTATGACGTCATAATGTTGAAAAATGTCAAAATATATGTTTCTCCAGCTAATTCGTTCTAAAAACAGACAAATATCATATAATTCGCTATTTTTCATCTTATTGGCCGTATTATTCATTCTTTACTAATTCAAAAATAATACCTAAGGGACAGTGCAAAATTTATTTTATAACATGGCCGGTGCAAATAATGGTTTTGGCCGAAGAAGCAAAAGTTGGCCGAATTTTGGCCGTAAATAGAAAAACCACAAAAAACGAAAGAAACAACCAGTTTTGCACAAATAATGCTAAAAATCATATTCAAAATTTCAAATTTGCAAGTAAAGAAATGAGAAACAAACTGACAAGTACCACAAGTACTAAAAGATTTCGTACAGAATGATGGTAAAGTCGAGATAAACCATTTTTACATAAAAATCTATTTTCGATAACATTTATATTACTGCACAAAAATGACCGAAAATTAGCCGAAACTTGGCCGTTTGAAAAATTTATGTTTTATTGGCCGAATTTGGCCGCGAATCCTAAATCTTTTGGCCGCTAACAGTTTCGGCCATCTGGCAACCCTGGTGCAAAACGTAACGGGGCAATTACTTTTTTCGACCTTATGCGGAACGGGGTCAGCACTTTTTATTGGGCAAATAAGTACGGGGCAGTAACTTTTTTATGAGCTCAAGGTGGAGTTTGAAACATAAAATGATTCAGTTTGAAGACGAAATTGTAAATCATGCAAGGTGAGAAGTTTTCGAAGAGATGTGCATAAATTGATGTAGAATTTCCATGTCAATAGCCTGCAAGAATTGTCCATCAGTCACATCTTATCTTCTTCAAAGTCAATATTTTGTTGAAAAGGCTGGTAAGAACAAGAATTGATTTTGTAATGGTCATTAGCAAATTCATTTATCGTACTATATAACATCTCACGATTACGGGGCAGATACATTTTTTTAAAGGAAGGGGTGACGGGGCAGTTGGTTTCGTTGCAATAATTTTATACGGGGTAAGCAGATTTTTTTGCAAGAATTTTTTTTCTCCACCGGCCATGTAATACAATAAATTTTGCACTGTCCCTAAAGGTGTTTTTAGACAGTTATTTTGGAAGAAAATGACAAATATTGATATAGTCACAACCACGAAGTTGGTTTTAGGACAAAAAAATTGACAATAACTTGCTCAAAATACTTTAAATGTATTGCAAAACGCAATTCTATGCATTTTCTACAACTTCCGCTGGAAAAAGCTTCAAATTTTGCGAAATTGACCCAAATTGGGGGCACATGTGACGTCATCATTTAGAAATGCTGATGTCAGCAAATTCCATTGTTCTTGATAACAAATGTAATCTCTTTGTTTGCTGATTCTTTTATGGTATAATAATCAACATTTGAAACTAATTTTGGTTGTAAAAATATCAAAAACATTGTTTTTTTTCAATACCATCTTCCAAATATGATAGTGTCAATTGTCATCTGTCACGTGACTCCCATTGTTGGAAAATTTTAATGTCAAAATGTAGCTAATAGATAATTAGTAATTGTCAGAAAGTTAGAGAGTCATAGCTCATGCCGTTCATAAATGCTCTGCAAAAAACCGACAGGGGGTGGAAAACACCCCCTGGTCAAATTAGGGTTAAATTAGACCCACTCGCTGCGGCTTTGGGAAATTTGATCCAGAAGTTTTAGCAATATGATGGATTTTAACCCACTAAATTTTACTATCGAAATTGACATGTTACAGTATGTTACCGACACAATTATAATCAGTTTTAAGAAAGTCTGCCTTGCAGAGGTCTAGCGGCTTGCCCCTTGCCCCATGATAAAATTTCTGGGTACCACGCCCTTCAGATCGTTTGAAAAAGTCCTAGAATTAACGAAGGCTGCTCCATTATCAGTCATTGCGTCAAAGCAGCTGACTTTCTAACGACCCTATTTCCATAGTATGCTATTTCTTGAACCTGTCTGTTCTAATCGATTAATGATTCTTCAGCAACTTTTTCAGCATCATTGAGTTTCCTTTTAGTAGAAAGGTTTACTTTCACAGAGATAAGATGCTCTTTCTAGGGAAAAATGGAGCCATTCTCACTAGTTTTTAAAGAGGGCCCATGCTTTGATGGGCCGTTGGGCCAGTATACAACTGCTATTTTTTAAAGCTGTTTTTGGAAAAGTAGCCTTGAAGAAGAACTGTCGAATGACGATAAAAGTTCGCTAATTTTCCATAAAATAAATTTTCATAAAATAAATAGAATAGTGAAATAAATTTTCATATTTAAGTTAAACATTCCACTATTTATAAAACTGTAATTGCAGAAAGTGCTTGTTGGCTGCTTGCTTATTGATTAACAGCTATTTTGCCAGAAGCACACTTAGAGCTAGGCAGGGTGATCATGGAGTCAATTGAATAAGGTACGGTATGAGCTTTTATACAGTACAGTATCTGCAGATAGGACATTGGTACAGTATGCAGGGTGAACAGGGACTGTACAGCTATAGTTTCTGGGGCTGAAGTCCTTGCACTTTTTTGTAAAATGTTCCATTTTCTTATTGAATTCATATTGTTTAGTTGTTATCAAGGGCTAAAGATACGTCTTAACCCCAGTGGTGGAGCCAGACAAAGAATAGCAAAGGAGTAACATTCCAAAACTTTCAGACTGGGAGGGGGGGTTAAAAAGCATACCCAGACATTTTTATTACATTTTTCAACTTAAAAGCCAACTTTTTGGAAGTGTCTACACCCCTCATAAACTCCCCTGGTTCCTGTCACCCTGCTTTCCTCTCCACTTTTGAAACTCTCTGTGGTCCCTGGTAGGCATTGAGCACATTTTGGGTAGATTTTTCAATATTAACCACTTACAAAGTGATCAAATCATTTAAAGTAGCCTTTAACAAAAATCTGTCAATTTCAAGGCGATTTTTTTATTTAGTAAAAGATAAAAAAAAGAGAGAAATGAACATGGTCAGGATACTGTATATCCATAAAGAGACCAAGTCCAATTTACAAAAGAGTTTATCTGCCATTTCTTGAGCCATTTCTAGCAACTTAGAAAAACAATATTTTTTTGGTAGACACATGTCCACATGGTAACCTCTATATTTTCATTTACAAAAGCAATATTTTGCAACTTTTCAAATGAAAAAATACTCAACCCTCAGATCACTAAAAGATTAAAGGACTGGGAAAACCATTTCAAGATCTCTTGGTGGAGGAAACCTATTGATACAGCTGACATGTCACTTGACTTTATCAATTCGCGCTCCAAATCAGACTTCGGGTATATGAAGCCATTACAAAACCCTTTTAGTGTCACTCCTATTTCAAAATGCTTGATTAAAAATATCATCACAGAAGTGTTCAATTTATCAATTGCAAAAAAGTACACCCTTCTTTTAAATTACAGTCGAATTGGCACCCCTAAACGAGGGCCTGCGCGGGCCTGTGCCTGTGTTGAAGAAAGGTACCCTTTCCCGGGTTTTTTTCTACGCGCATGATAACACGTAAGGTACCAAGTGGCCCCCCCGAGTGCGGTCTGCATGAATAAACATATTTTCACTTTATTTCACTTGCTTCCTGTATTCTTTGATATAGTCCTAGAATGGCTGTAAATTTTTCGAATGACAAGTATCATAGTATCTTTTCTATTTTGATGGGTAAGTTGCATAGGCGTAGGAGCTATGGGGCTAGGGGGGGCGGCAGCCCCCCCAACATTGGAAAAATTTTCCAAAATCAGCCTGTTTCGGGCAAAAATCCACCCTAAGTCGGGCAAAAAATTTGGTAAACAATAGAAATTTTATCGGGCAGCCCCCCAGATTTTATTTTCCCCTACGCCCGTGGTAAGTTGAGGTTTATTTGGAATGTGACCAGGATGAAGCGTCTTGGTCAGTGATAATCAGATCAATCACTGCGCTCTGCGTCACAAGTTGCAGCAACTGCAACAACATTGGAAACAAAGAAAAAGTTGCAGAATATTGTCATACATCATTGTGACAGATGGTTCCCCTTCCAATTTCTTCTCTGAAACCAACTTTTCCCAAAAAGTATCCAGTATCATCGACCAAAGAGGTTTTCTCTTTGAAAATTGGTTTTCCCTCTGTGAGGTTCAAATGGAGTCCTACACTAGTCGTGTTGTTGACGTGGTGGTGGTTCTCATCATCATCATCTTGATGTCCTTTACGGCCTAAATTTTCAACAGCGGAAACAGCATCGAATCTATGGACTGAATTAGCCAGTAAGGATGTCTTTTGGATAAACCCACTCTTTGCTAACTCGATTATACCAGTGTTTCTTCTTTTACAGTAACCTAAATCATCAGCAGTAACATTTAGTGTTATCATGTTTACAAATAAATGATTTTACTCACTTTTGGTTCTTTGTGTTTATCATAACTTACTCTCTTGGTTCCCTGTGATGCCACAAGCTAATAGCTTTTTACATGAGCCCTTCTTCTTATCTCCTATATCCTTACAATGTTGATAGGTTGATAGTTAAAAGGAGGAATTTTTGTAATAAGTTGTAAAACACACGCACACCCGAGAATGCCTCTTGATGATAAAGAGACTCGTCAGCTGATGCAAGAAAGCGGGAATAGACCTTTTCACAGAGGTCTGGGACGGCGCGCTACTTTTCTGGAAGATGGCGGATGCGCTGCGAGAGGGAATCCCCTTCGCGATGCAAACACTGAACTGGAGTTGCAGTTGGCGAAGTTGCTAGCAAAAAATAGCATTTAACTCCCAGTTACTGAGCAATTAGAGGGCGAGCAAGGCTTACAGAATCAAACTGAAGACTTATCTACTACATTACAGTGATATTTAGCATATTTTACAAGGACACTTTCATTTCTTCGAGTTGTTTCAGCGAAGTTGGATTTTATGATTATTGATGATGAATGAGGGACTCCGTCAAACTAATTTTGGATTTTAGTTTATGAATCGAGCTTATTGCCCACTGACTGCTGCAGGGATATGAACGATCGTATATTTTAGGAACCAAATAATGATTTATATTTCTTCCCAATTCTGAAGCTACCAGAGCAAGCCTTTCTAAATCAATCAAGTTAGCTAAGAATAAACAGTTTCTTCAATTTCTTCACATATGGGTTTACTGACAAACAGTGTGGCTTGTGATATTTCAAAATAAAGCACTACTGTGCATACTCCTAAAATAAGGTGACTTACCGGTTCAAAGCAGCTTCTCAACTTGCACGCTACTCCGGGGTTCTCATTTATTCGTACAATTATTGTTCAAAATGAAAGCCAAACACAGACTGCATTAAATTTTCCAACCAAGGCCTATGCCACCAAAATAATAAATGCCTTCAA
>REGM01000127.1:645917-726873 GCA_004194415.1 Aurelia aurita
TGGCAGGGATAGCATTAAAAAGGCCAAGACGAGACCTTGTTTCCATAATCGACCCTTTTAGAGGTCGAAATAGGACAATTTTACGAACAATGAACATATCTTTTGAGTACACCAGCAAAATATGGGCTAATGCACCACGCCTTCAAGACTTATTTTAAGCGTTAGGCATCCCTTAACCCTATAGTGGTTGGGCTATCTGAACTACCCTATTTTGGTTGGGGGGCAAAATAACCCCCCCCTCCTACCTAACTCTTGACTGATAATAGGTAGAGCAACCAGATTTAGTCTGCTAATAGCCCCGGGCATGTAATTTTCAAAAATATGAAAAGTAACCTAAAATTTGCCACATATATTGCTCACGTCAGCATTTTCCTTTGTGTGGTCCAGAAAAGCGGCAAAATCAGCCAAAATCATGAAATATGAGATAAAATCAAATTTAGAGCACAATTTCCATCCGAGCATGAAAATTACGATAGAATACATCAAATAACACTACTCTGCAAAAGAAATTTGCAAAATATTGCGATTTTGCTACTTTTTTCGCGAGAATTGAGATTTGAGAATTTGCGATTTTGGCAGGGTCAGTCCCGGAAAATTGCTTACCTCCCCCTCATTCGTCAAAATATTTCAATGAAACTTTATAAGTACTTGCACAATAGGTAGTTTCTAAAAGTCAAAGAGTTTCGTTGTTGTAATTGTTAACCTCGCGGAGTTATCAGAAAAAATCTACTAGGGGGGGGGGGGGCAAAGTTGCCCCCCAACCAAAATAGAGTTAAGATCATGTCATGCACACGAAAAATAATCGGAAAGGTTTCTCGAAAATTGTTAGTACTTGGATCAGGCCATAGTACTAAAAGTTTCTTAATTTAGCATGGAAATTTCGGCATTTTAGTTCTAAAAGTTTCTTAATTTATTTCTTATTTCTAAATGCATGAATTATCATGTAGTTTCCTACACTGCGGTACTGCGGTAGATATGTTTCTTGACATAAAAACATCAGAACTTTTGTTATTTGTCCCAAGTATTTTGTCCAAGATGTAGGTAGGTCCCTCCCCCTTGGGCTGGGCGAGCTTTGATTCGGCGGCGAGCTTTGGTTTGTTGATCAATTGATCAATCAATATTCAAGCTTCGATCAAATGAAACATTCTCAAGATGGGAGGCGCAGAAGACAGCAATGAGATGTTGGAATGTTATCTTTCGAAGAATGCGTAAGTGTAGCTGTTTATTCAACAGCTATTGATCAAATTATCGCTTAGAATTTACTTATCAAAGAGTTAGCTCTTTATGTTTGTCTGGCGTTTCAGAATGGATTTATTTGTTGTATCAAGAGGCCATTATTGCGATTGACTTTGATTTCAATACAATGAAGGTTAGGCCTAGGCCGTTGTGATTTCTCACTGGAGTTATGTGTAAAGAAATTCAATTACAAATCAAATACGGATGATAATACTTTAATATATTGGATTACGGGTCTGTAGCATGTTAAGGACGAACGTGGTTTTTTTATTTAGTGGTCATTTCGCCACTTCTCTTCCCAAACTATCGTCACTATTTATGCGCGCAGTCGCGTCGCGTCGGGCGGTTCATTTGAGTTTCATTTGTTGCGTGCTTGCTCTGCAGGCTCAACGACTCGATAGCCTAGTATTGTTTACAGGGCCGTAGAAAGCATCTTAAACTTGGAGAGGCACGACGCTTCAAGGGCACTTTTTTCTTTAAGCTAAAGGGGCATTTCCTCAAGCAAAAAGGACAATTTCTCGTTTATTGCAAAATCTTGGGGGCACGTGCCCCTCGGTTCCTACGTCTCTGAGGTTCCTACGTTTACCAGGGTAAAATCAGTAGGGTTAGACGGAGAAAGTCCAGTAGAGTGAACTATTTTGAGGTTTTTCGAGAATATTTCAAAGAGGTTGCAGCTGAGAGCAAATTTTTAACGTTGTTTTGACATTATATTTGAGTCAGTTATCCTCCAAAATATTATTCAAGTCTTTTCCATTGCCTTACAAAGCATCTTTCTTTGGTGACCACTCTACCTGGTTCAAATTTTTTTCTCTCAATAAATCGAACAGAATATGATTAAGAGCCCAAAGCCATGATTTTACTTTACATTCCAAGGAGTCTTTTGCATGTCAATACAAAAGACTAGTGAAAATGATTTCACTTGAATCAAACCAAAACAATTTTTAATGTGATCATTTATACTTGAATATGAATACCGGGTGTCCCAAAAAAGTTTCCCGATTTGAGCTGTTGTTGGAGTAAAAGTGTGTGTTAGAAATCTATTACACAATTCCCAGCTTAGGTCTTACAGTATTTAGTTCATCCAGGCGCATTGATTTTCTACCAATATTTTCCTGAAAAACAGAATACCTGAAAAATTCAAGAAAGAACTAAAAAGAGTTTGATCAATAAGATTGTTAAGTCTGCAGCTCAAAATCCACAGAAATCAAATTTTTTCAACAGATTTAAGATAATATTTTTCTGTTGTGACCTTAAAAAACTTTGCTTGCTGTTTGAAGAAAAATATGCTTCCTAAGGCAAGNNTCTTACAGTATTTAGTTCATCCAGGCGCATTGATTTTCTACCAATATTTTCCTGAAAAACAGAATACCTGAAAAATTCAAGAAAGAACTAAAAAGAGTTTGATCAATAAGATTGTTAAGTCTGCAGCTCAAAATCCACAGAAATCAAATTTTTTCAACAGATTTAAGATAATATTTTTCTGTTGTGACCTTAAAAAACTTTGCTTGCTGTTTGAAGAAAAATATGCTTCCTAAGGCAAGGTCCAGTGGTTCGCAATTTGCACACTGACGAGTTTAAATACCAATCTATGAAATTGACAAGGGTTTGTATGCTCTTTGCACCTGTGATGTAAAACATGGAGCATACCTTTATGCCTTCATCGCTAGATCCCTCCCCCTTTTTTAGGGTTTCTCAAGCTGAATGTTTTCGAAAAATCCATATTTTTGAAGTCCATTAGCACAAAAATTGCACAACAATTCTTTGGATCCAAGTTACATAGCCTCTTTAAGTGAAAGACTACTGTTTAGATTACTCAAAACAAGACAATGGTTGTTTGCTGTAGATGTTCAAATAGGGAAATTTTTTTGGGACATCCGGTACCTTGTCCATTGATATCGGTTCATCATTTGAAATATTTAGAAATTCAAATTTGCCCAGTTTAAAATATCCTGTGCTTGTGACCAAATGGTTGGGAAAACTGTGCCTGCAATCGAATCACTCTGAGTACAATAAAGATGCCAGCAACTACTTTATTGTCAGAAATTGTTGTGGGAAGAAAAAGTTGCGAAGTCACACATTTTTTCCTCCGAAAAATTGAACTTAAAGTCACAAGAACTGAATTTTGTGATTGGGTAACTTTTTAAAGTTGCAGAAATTGAATATTTGAGAAATTTGAGAAATTTCACAACTTTCAATTTCTTGGCTTGAATCTCGAAAGCTTTTATTGTGTATGAAAAATGTTATCACAAATTGCCCTTCTCCGCCCTATCATTGAAGATGGCAAAAAGGGGTAAATTTTGACTCAAAAAGTAAGTTTCCCGAATTAAAAAGTTGCGAATGGCAAAATTTTCAATAGTTGCCGGACTTAAAAGTTGCGAATCAGGTAGAATTTAATTGTTGTGGGAATTAAAAGTGCGAAATTTGGACAAAAAGACTCAGGACCTTATCTTCCCACAACAATTTCTGACAATAAGGTAAAAGCCCAGTTGTTAAATGGGGAAACATTGTATTGTCTAGAAAAATTGGTACCAATCAGGAATTCACACCAATCGATCAAGAATTTTTTTCTCTTCAGAAACATGTATTCAAAATCAGCAAATTGAGGAAAAATTTCAACAGGGATATTTCACTTTTTCTTATTTGTTCTTTCAAGACCCTTAAAAAATGTCAAAAATTTGAAAACGTTTTCACAAAATCGGATATATGCTATGACGAGAAAGATCTTAAGGTAACTATGCTTTCCGCTTTGATGGGCACAGAAAGCCGGTTTTCAGAAATCCTCCTCTCCAGAAATTTATTAATTACTCTGAAACCAATTGGTCGATCGAAATTCTGTAAAAAGCATGGCATTACCCATATTCTTGGCAATCAAAACATATATTAAGCGCAATTGTTTGCTTTCGCAGCTTTTGAGACTGGTCATTTGAAAATATTTTGTAGGTTTCAGAGGAACTTCATTATCCACTCCACTAATCTAAAGATTTTAATCAAACTTTTTTACCATGGACACTACATGTTCACGAAGACACATGCCACATTTGAAGGCAAAAGCTTGTCTTTATTTTTCGCAATAAAATTTTAAAGTTTGGTAGCCTACTCGACAACAAACGAGAAATCTGTCACTTTCCTTTAAAATCTTGCATGAGCAATGAGGTATTTACTTGATCCCCAGGGGGAGAGAAAAGAAAGCAATTGCGAAAAGGTATGTGGATTGAAAATATTTCTATGCATTTTAACTCCTCGCTTTGGGACTCAAATCAAGATATCAAATAGCACTTTTACAAGGCAAATGTTAGATTCTCTTTCTCGATCTCGAAAGGATGCTGCAATTTTTCACACACGCTTGCAAATGCTTCACCGATTCTTTGGAATTTGCCCATCGATAATCGATTGACCAGTTTTTCTAGTGTTTGTTGTCGAGTAGGCTATCAAACTTTTAAGTTTTATTGCGGAAAATCTAGCCAAGCTTTTGGCTTCAAATTTGGCATATGTCTCCGTGAACATGTAGTGTCCGTTGTAAAAGAGTTTGATTAAAATCTTTAGATTAGCGGAATGGATAATGAAGTTCCTCTGAAACCTACAAAATATTTTAAAACGACCAGTCTCAAACTCAAAAGCTGCGTAAAAGATTTATATATCTATTTTTAACGTTGCAATTAATTAGCTAACTAATTTTAGCTATCGTGTATTTTAATCCAACGAAAAAGAAATTGATAATAATAATAATGCGAAAGCAAACGATTGCGTTTACTATTGGTTCCGGAGTAATTACTAAATTTCTGGAGAGGTGGATTTCTGAAAACCGGCTTTCCGTGCTCATCAGAGCGGAAAACAGAGTTACCTTAATTGGTAAATTTAGTCATGTCATCGATGAGTTAATTTATTATAACGTTGACCTTTGCTTTGAGTGCCCCCTGGAAATCAGTCATTTCCAGGGGAGCACTCAAAGTTTAACCTGTCATAACTCACTGAAAGAGTTAAAAATGTTGTTCTGCATTGACGTTATGCGCGAAGGCGGGAATGTTTAATTTGCATAAGGCTGGTTTCCATTAAATCGTAACGCGATCGAAGGGGGATCGGCGACAGTCTGCGATCGTCTGCGTTGTGTTCCCGATTTAATGGAAACACTTGCTTACGATCCTTACTACCGTCGGACTCACTTCTATTCACTGACCGGTATGTGCGCCTCATATGTGTCGGTTTTGCNGGCGGGAATGTTTAATTTGCATAATGCTGGTTTCCATTAAATCGTAACGCGATCGAAGGGGGATCGGCGACAGTCTGCGATCGTCTGCGTTGTGTTCCCGATTTAATGGAAACACTTGCTTACGATCCTTACTACCGTCGGACTCACTTCTATTCACTGACCGGTATGTGCGCCTCATATGTGTGGGTTTTGCAAGGTAAAATTCTCCAAAGCAGGGTGTAATTTGGTTAAAATGTCCTTGAAAATGGGTCTAAGCGCAAAATTTCTTGAAATTCTATTGTTTAAAATGGTATTACAGTACAGTACATCATCATGAAAGTAAGTTGGTGAAGGGCTACATCATCATAGCAGTGGGTTGTTCAGCAACAACTCGGGGTACACCCTTGCAAAAATGTGGGTCAAGTACCCCTAGGTCTGCAAATCATTTTGAAGAACAAACGGAAACGCTCTGATTTTGAAAACAATTAAAAAAATGACAACTGTTTGCAAATTTCAAAACAGCTTACCACGACTATAACATTCATTATAAGTCGATATAGTATTGGTCGCAATTCAAGTATTAAATTTTTAATTTTCAGACGCAGTTATTTAATGTTTATAGTTCAAAAATTCCTGTGCACTTTATGACTTTCTACTGCCCTGGATAGCACCTCACATGATGCGTTTTTCCTTTGGCCAAATATCCCCTTGGTGTACGTTTCCCCTTGCAATTAATGTTGGCTGCTCCATGACTGAATATTCAGAACGTCCGTTGCTCGTCGTGGGTGTCGGTCCAGCGTTTACTGCACTGCAACGTCTCCTACAAAGAGCAAAAGAAAAACCATGTAAAGATTGATTCAAACACTAATGCAGATGTTTTTTGGCCTAACCCCGCAATTCCTTGCAATCCTCCATCTCAGTTTTGAACATTGTTTCTTGATCCATTCCCTGCCAGTGGCACCCAGCATATGTTTCTTCATGCAAGCAAACGTAACGTCCAGTCTAGGCCTGGGCCAACCAAGCATCAACATCTTCCTTTCTGTCTCGGAAGCAGATCATCTGATTTGTAACCAATTCCGTGAATGGTCGAAACAATAGGGAGGATAAAAAGGAATCCCCTCATATTTGCAATGAAATGAATATATGAAGACAGATGTGATACGTACCAGAGTGTGTTAAATTCCCTTGTTCTTCTCGAGCTGACGAAGGTATATTGCAGCCACCGTCCTTTCCAAAATCGAAGTTTACGAACAGGCAGGGAGAGCGAGACAGGCGAAAGCAACCATGAGTTCCTTTGGCAACCAAAACAATCATGATTGTATTGTTTAAGATTTTAATATTGTTTCAATTCAAAGCATTTAGATCCGATTGGTTGAATTTGAATGAAATATTTTTTTGTTTTTGTCTTATCAAATCACAAACAGCTCATCCGTGAAGCCAATAATTTCCCGGCTCAGGTTGACTTGCAAAGACATAGAGACATAACCCTAACATAACCCAAAAATCTCGATTTGTTAGATCTATATGACAGCGTAGCTACGCAACGCTGCAATAATAAAACGAATATTTATACAGGATGTACATTTCAACAAGTTAAAAACTGCTGTTATCACTGTGTGTCCTGTGTCCTGTCACTCTTGTTAAATATTGGAGGAAGCAAAACTATAGCTTCGGTTTGACATCCAGTGTTTATACCCATTGTTTTCAAACAAAAGATAATTGTTTTCTCTAACATTGGGGGCAACCAAAGTCCCTCACGCCCCCTAGTTTTTGCCGCTGCCAATGCCATAATTTCCTGACTAAGTCCCATAGGTATGTACTTGATCGCAACACGTTGCCTGAAAAACTTTTTCCAGCGGTTCTGCCCCATACCTCTGTCACTCTCTCGCTCCGCTCTCACTTCCGCGAACATCATACCTTGGGCTAGATCTGACTGTGCATTTATTTGTAGAACTCTTAATTTTTGGTTTCGTCTTACGATACTGCAATATTGATCATGTGACAAAACGAAGAACCATTCACAAGAACAGTACAATCTGTTCACTCTACTCATAAACAATTCTCAGTTCACAGTCTGATTAACCATCATTTAGCGTGCAAAAATGGTGTTGCTATTGTGTGCCATTTTTCATTCAAACATAAAAGAAGTTTTTGGAAAGTTCTGAAATACACAATGCTCTTTTGTGATCTAAAAGACAGCTCAAAGTGCTCAAAGGGGGACTACAAGAACATTGTCCAATGGGACCCATCCGATATGAAACGTGAGGAAACGATTGGCGGTGTGGTTAAAGTTTTTAAATTTGTTAATGAGTTGAGTGAACTGTCTCTTGCATGTCTAGTATTGATTAAGAACCACGTGGATGATGTTGTCAATGCATGTATTAGGTCTTTCTTTCAAATGTATCGAAGGTATTTCCAACTTATTTCACTTCCTTATGAAGGTATCTTTTTACATTATTGCGAACCTATTTCATCAACATATTTAAAAAAATGCAATACTGTGACTGTGATATATTGACGCTTTCGTGGCAATTATATGGTTCAATATGAATCTGTTGAATGTCTTTTCGAAGACGTTTCGATCCAAGAAAAGGGTGTTGGTTATTTTTATAGCCAAAGTAGAGGGCGTGGTTCCAAAAATTTTTCATCGGGTTACACCCCACTCTCGTACCCGCAATAAAAGATCCTGGCGGCGCCACTACATGTAGAACTCGAACTTTCATATGAAATCGCAAATTATGGATTTGTGGCTAGCATAGCCTCCAAATCTTTAAAAAACATTGCACGGATGGTTAATGCATCTTTCGTTTGATGTTATGGCTTGAAAGGAACTTTAGATACGTTGCTATTATCCTTTATGTAATATTTCTAATATCTTGATTATTTTCAGAATAACAGCGGTTTTCTTTTTATTGAAAGAACTTATGAAAAGTTTTGAAAAACATTAAAGTAATCGTAGATCCTAAATCAAAATATGAAAAACGGTACAATCTTCAAGAAAACCATAGTTTATGAAGGTCTATAATATGGCTGTAAGCAGAAATCTGTAGCTTTTCTAGTTTACGATTTAGCAATTTGATGACGTCACATTCTCAAAACTGGCCCAAGCAAAGAAGACGCTGTAATTCTGAAAATAATAAAGATATCAGAAATGCTACATATAGGATTATAGCAAAGTACTTGAAGTTCCTTTCAAGCCATTAAATCAAACAGAAGATGCATTAACCATCCGTGCAATGTTTTTTTTAAATGCCAAAGATTTGGAGGCTATGCTTTTGTGGCTAAAATGCCATGTTTTGTAAAATACTATTGCTCAAAATAAGGTCTTTCATGCTGTAACTTCACCATCTTGCTCCTGGCAAAAGCGGGGAAACGAAGAAGTAACAATCACCTCAGAAATTTATTTTGTCCTTTACAAAAATACAGAAAAAGAAAATTTAAATATTGGTGACATAATCAAATTTTGCTGATCCTGCAAAAGGTTCCAGGTTTTTTACTCACCCGGTATAAAGTGCGACCATTGAATCCTTTCTTACGGCGCATTTTCACCAAAAATGTTTCGAATGAAAACCGAAAAATATTTGGTTGAATTTATACCGCAGCATGCGTATATCAGATGAAGGATTTGTCTAGCGAAAGAAACGTATTATCTGAAAGTTGAGTTTCTTTCGATTTGTTATGCTTAGTCCGTGTATAAATTTGTTCGCTTAAGTGAATATGCACCTTTAATTAGAATATTTTCTTAAAAATTCTGAGAAAATTGCCTTTTACACGAGCATAGCCTAAGATATTGTCTTTTTTGGGGTCTGCATTTGTAGTTTAGGGTCTCTGCTGTTGGTACGTATTAAAAAGCTCGATTTCTGTGGAATTTGAACAGCAGGCTCGGCGATCTTATTGATCAAATATTTCTTGCTTTCTCAAGAGCATTTCAGCTTTTCTGTTTTTCAAGAAAATATCGCCAGCAAACCACTGCAGGCAGATAAAAACATGGGATAACAAATCAAATCTAAATTGGTCTTTGTGCAAATGGAAATCTTTTAGAATTTTCATTACCAAACACGCTGTTTTACTCCATCAACAGTTCAAATTGATAAGCGCTTTTGAGACACCCTGTATTTTTGTTCTGATTTTCGTTTTATTTTGATTTTAAAAATTGTTGGTGTATTTTTTAAATTCTCTTCGTTTTGCAGACTTAATCCATGAATGAAAATGTGAATCCTGGATCAATGGGACATTACAACATTGGCTGATTTCAAATGGATCCACCTTACTTCGACTGGCAAGCACATTTGTTTGCAACAGACAGTTCTTCAGATGATAAGTTTTCTTTGCAATATCTCCTGAATATCATCCCAACTGACATTCCTAAAAATGCTTCAGAATTCGATGAAGAATTAAGGAACCTGATAATAAGCCTTTATTCAGATTCTGTTCTTGCTAGAGAAACAGATGAATCAAATAAGGCAACACCACTTTCAGACGATGACAGAGATGCATCCTGCAATTTACCCGAGCTTGAAAGTAAACTGCTCGAAAGTCCAAACGATGGTGGCGAAAACGCAATCCTTGCCGCTATTTTAGGCCAAAATCGGAATGATAGTTCAGGGGAAGTCAATAAACAAGCTGAGCCACATTTGCAGATTGCCACCCACTCGAGGAATGCAAATAGAGCAACTCTGTTTGAAAGCATCGATCATAATGAATTAAGTCACAAAGAAGGGACACGATTGGAAGAGGACGTAGTGAATAACATAAACCAAAGTGACACAAGCTCAGTGGATCAAAGTGAGGCAAGGCCAGTACAGGATTCATCTGGAAGGCCTATTCATCATTCCCAGTCTAACCTGATCAGATACAAGCAGAACCAAATACAGATTGCACACAGCAGCAACGATGACATGCAGAATTTTGAGAATGGTAGGCGGTTAGAAACTGAACTGCATATTGAAAATGAAATAGCAAATTCAAATTTTTGTCCATCAAAGTTTACAAGGTATAGACAAGATGACATAGAAGTTAAGTACAGCAGGGGAAGGAGTGATGTCGGAAGTGCAAGGCAGCAAGTTATTGGAAATCAATTTGAGAAAACTGATGGACCATTTGATTTTAAAGAGATCGCAGAGAAGCCACACTCACAGGGGGATAAATCACCCGAACACAGAACGAAGTCCAGAACCGGCGCCTCTCCAGTTTCTTTCCCCGAGAACCAGTTGTTTACATCAAACTCATCTGTGCAGTCAGGACAAAGGCATCTCTCTCAAACAGCTGATGGGATGCATGGAATAAAACTGCCCTTAGACATCAATCTTCACACAACTAATAGCCTAATAGGGAGCACACAACTATACCAGGAGAATTTAGATCAGCTAGGAGATGGGGAAGCTGCTCGACTTCTTACAAATGTCTCAAGCTGGCTATCCAGAGTCTCCACTGAATCGCCAAGAGAGTTATTAAGTACTGTCTCACTCATGAGTGACTTACCTTCCGGAAATTATTTTGAAACAGATAATGAAAGTAAAGAGAGAGAAAGGAAGGGTATGAATCATGAATATTTTGAAGTCGAAGACCAATGCTCCAATACAGATGAACCGTCTCATCTTCGTGAGGTTATGCAATATATAAAGCCACATTCTTTGAGTGTGATTTCTGAAGAGAATCTTGTTGTTGAAAGACAAACTCCATGCCAAATTGAAGAAGACTGCTCTTCAAGGGTTCAGTCAGAATCATCGATTGTTGATCTGCCCGACAATGAAGTCGATTCAGGCGTTTCTTCCTTTGCAACAATGAGTAATGCAGTCGACATGCTAGGAAATGAGTCAAAATCTTCTATTATTGATCAGTCTCATATTGGAAACAATTCAAGTATTTCTTCCATTTCGTTAATAAGTAATGCAAATGATATACTAGGCGATCAGTCGAAATTATCAATCATTGATCTTATTGATCAGCCTGACTATGGAAGCGATTCTGGAGTTTGTTCTATGTGGAAATTGAATAACACAGAGGATGTCCTCGATCATCAACTAAAGTCTTCAACCGTTGATCGATCTGATGGTCGAAATGATTCCGATCTTTGCTCTGTAGGGACGCTAAAGAACACAAAAGATAGGTTAACTGATCAAGTGAAATCATCAATCATTTGCCAATCTGGCAGTAGGAATGACACTGATTTACCTCTTACAAATAGTGCAAAAGAAATACTGGTTGATCAACCTAAACGACAAGAATCTGGTGTTTGCTCTTTCACAACTTTGCACAGCATGAATTCTGGACTGGTTCATCAAGCTGATATATCACAGCGTTCTTCTTTGGAGGGTAAGAGTTTCAAATTATGTTTTTAGTAACAGCATCTGCTAACGACGATAATACAATATTTGTTACTGGTATTGAATGATTTCGAATCGTCATGATTTGAACGAAGGTAAGATAAAATATTGTAATTAATTTGTCAGTTTTATAGATCGAAGAGGCTGTGGTAGATAAAAAATTATCCAAAGTTTTCAATCGGACGTTATTAAACGTTTTAAACTCCGGAAAACAATGTACTTCATTCAGTATGTCATCGTCGTCAGTGTGGCCTGAAGACTCATCACTTCATCAAGGGTCGATAATCTTCTCAAATTTTGAATTTTTTGTGAGGTCCTTTTAAGTTCCTCCCAGATCCAAACCTCGACATACACCCAGGGGTGAAGCTAAAGATAATTATTAGGGGGATGCAGACCCCAAATTTGCCGACAAAATGGGCGTTTCTTGGGTTGGATTGTTGAAAATGATACAAATTGGCCAAATCTGCCGACAAATTAGCCAATCTTGCTGACAAATTTTCCGAAGAACTAAAAGTTGGGGGGAGGTGCGGTACCCTTCGCACCCCACTTAGCTACGGCCCTGCATACACATTCCCGGTTCTTTTCCCGTATTTTAAGAAGATTTAATGCATTGCATTTTCGATTTCTTCCCCAATGTAAACAATATTGAACTTTTCCCCGTGTATATGGCAAGCAAAATGCACAAGAATTCGCAAAACCTAGTTTTTCGCCGAAAAACCCACTTTATTCGATCGAAAAACTAGGTTTCTCACAGAAAAAGTAGGTTTTTCAACCGATCAAGTGGGTTTTTCATTGAAAAAGTGGGTTTTTCAAATGAAAACCTGGTTTCTCGCCGAAAAAGTATGTTTTTCATTTGAAACAGTCGGGTTCTCTCCGAAAAAGTAGGTTCTTCATTTGAAAAAGTAGGTTTTTCGTTGAAAAAGTTGGATTTTCATTCGAAATAGCGGGTTTTCTCTAAAACCTATATCTTTTCGGTCGAAAAACCACGTTTTTGTCAATGACATATCAAAAAGGCCTATTGGAAACACGAGGCAAATGGACGGAAGGTTTCTTGCTACTGAGTTTGCTCTTTGCTCGCAGTTCCATTACACCTTTGCCAAGTAGGCATTACGCACGAGAGAGCATCTCTGCCCTCTACAGACTTAGACCCCGTTTACACGAGAGAAAACTGGATCGATCCAGAACGGGATCGATCCAGTTTGGGATCGATCCCAAAATTTTGCAGGCGTTTACACGGGATCGATCCCAAATTATGATGCGTTTACACGGGATCGATTCAGGCACATATCACTGATTCCCAGACTCCTTATGAAGACTTGTGCATGCGTTGCTAGGGTGACCGAAAGATGCCATTCTGAAAATGCCTCGATTTCGTTTTTCGGCTTGCCTCGTTTTGCATCCGTGCCAGTTTGGGACCGATCCAGCCGTTTACACGAGGCTCAGACGGGATCGATCCCAAACTGGATCGGTCTGGTAAACGATCCCAAACTAGCACGGATAGCGGATCAATCCCGTGCGATCCCGTGTAAACGCAAGGCCGATCCGTACCAGTTTGGGATCGATCCCGTTCCAGATCGATCCAGTAATCTCTCTTGTAAACGGGGTCTTAGTCCTACAGCGAATACAAAGGTCATCCATATTCCAATAATGTAAACTTGCTTTACTCGACCTGTTTGTAATATTTTGCATACACCCGGCATTGGACAACGACGATCTTCTCATATAAAAAGTGGGTTTTTCGTCGAAAAAGTGGGTTATTCCAAAAAATCTACTTTTTCGAGTGAGAAACCCATTTTTTCGACGAAAAACCAACTTTTTCGCTTGAAAAACTAACTTTTTCAGAGAGAAGCTTATTTGTTATTGAAAAAGCGGGGTTTATCAGTGAAAAAATGGTAGTGGACTGAAATGCGAGATCTCAATAATAATATTTTATTGCTCATCAGTGTTTGCAGACGATGGTGATTTGCTTCAGACACCTGATATTACCCAGAAGACATTTGGAGCTTTGACACCTGACAGCCGCACCTATGAATTCCAAAAGGAGTCTGTTTGCAGCGAGAAAGGGATTATTTCTTCAGAAAGTGATTGCAGCAATTTTCTAGAAGGCGTTGAGCATCAGTTGAATAAGTTGACACCAGTTTCACCCAGAAAGAAAGACGACAGAAAGTTGTCAACAAACATCAGCGAACAATTTGAATTGCAGGTTGAAAGACTATCTTCTGACTATGCTGTTCTCGTGAAAGAGAAAATATCGTTACAAAAGTCCATTTGGGATTTAGAAGAACAGCTTGTCGATGAAAAGAAATCCAATGAAATGAATCAAGAAGAAAGAATAAAAGTCGAAAATCAGAAAAGGAAAATGGAGACTTTGATTTCTGAATTGGAAAAAAAGCTGGAGGGCTTCGCTATCGAAAATTATCAGAAGGAAAATAAACTGAGAGAAACTGTCGAAAGGCTTGCGAAAATGAATAAATCAGTTGAAGATTTAAAAGAGCAAGCAGAAAAATCAGAGACAAAATTGATCGCAAAAAGTAAAGAAATTGAGACGAGAAGACGGAATTAAACGAGTACATTGAATCAACTAAGGCTGTGAGCAAAGATAAAGAAAAATGCGAGTTGCAATTAAAGCTTATTTCAGAGGCTTTTCAAAAACTGAAGCAAAGTAAAGATTGGTTAGAATTCCAGCTGAAAACTCTCAGCGAATCGAGAACGAAAATGGAGTTGCAATTTGAGGAGACAAAAGCAGAACGAAACGAGAAAAGTAAAGCGGTCTATCAGCTACAGGAAGAAAATAAAAGACTTTCTACGAGGCTTGTTGAGGCAAATTATTCCAGTGTGGCTGAGAAGAAAGAGATATTAAAGGAAATGGAGAGAGTTGAGAGTGAGATGATGGAGCATCGACTGTATTATAGTGAACTTGAAAACAAGAACGAAACTTTGACTAAATTGTCTTTGGAGCAGGGAGATATTATCGGCATGCACGAGGGAAAAATTAAAGAGCTGATTGATGTTATCGCCACAGCAGAGCTGGCTACTGAGAATTTGAAGTCTGAGGTTGCTGTGAAGGAAGATGCACTAAATAAATTAAACAGCGAGCTCGATTGTTGCAAATTAAAAATTGAGGAATTAGAGAGATTATTGCAAGAATCAGATGAAAATAAATCAGTTTTGCTGCAGAAAGTTAGCAAGAGTGAATCTGAGATTTGTGATTTAAAGGATGAGATTACCTCAAAAGATGATACAATTCATGATTTAGTCAACGAAAAAGAGGATTTGAAAACCACACTAAATGTCGCAACTAAAGAGAAAGCAGACTTCGAAAATGCAGCACGTGCGTTGAAAACTGATATGCAGAAAATCGATTTGATTTTTCAAGTTATGAAGCGAGATTTGGCATCCAAGTCATCCATGTTACAAAATATTGATGCGAAAAAGATCGAGCTTGTCAAAGAAATGAAAGATTTACAAGACTACATGATTGAACAGGACAAAGTTCAAAATGAACTCAGGTATGTGTTGAATTTCATTTTGCGTTACGAATGAAGCTAAGTCGATTGCCATAATGGCCGGACTAATTCAGGCTCAACGCTACGAACGGAAGCTTTATCGTATCGGGTACAACTTTTGCCGACGACTTATTTGCCATGAATCTGATGGTGGCTGAAAATTTATCACGCTGAATGTTGCTTTTTTGTTTCGTTTGATTAAATATTGTGTTCTTTGAGATGCAGAACGGTAGAAGAAAACCTACTTACCTTTTTCAACGAACTCGTTGTTTTTTAGTTAAATTGTAATTTTTTGCGCTTTAAAAATAGAAATTCTGACCAACAGGAGGCCCAATCGCGTAATATGGAGGGTTAATGTTTAGATCTGATCTCAACTCGTCGACGCATCCTGCCGCTATGAAACCATAGGCTATCCAATTTAATGCACTTGCTCAACCTCGTTCCAAAGGGTATCTGTGTTGTCAACATGAGGCTAGCCCTCAGCAGATACCCTTGGGACGTATTTCCAAATTTTGGTTGTTCGAATTGTTCAATGTAGGCGTTGCAGTTTACGGAAAACCCCCATTGACATTGGGTGCGAGGTTGATGAAATAAAATATTTTGTGATTATTCTATGATTATGTTGTGATCATTCTGATTACTTTATGATTATTTCTTGATTACGGTGTGATTATTTTGTCAATATGTTGATTAATTTGAAAGTGTACGAGATTATAATCAGCGATTTGCCCCTCACTCTGTGATAAATCTTTTAACGAGATGCTAATGTTGACCTGCTAAAGGATTCGCTGATACCTAAACTACAATAGCCACAAAATGCTTCATTGTATTCTAAAGCAATGCCCTTCTATGCTTCAAAAAAATCTCATGCTCACCATTTAAATGGTTTTAAGTGGTCCAATTTTGGCTCAGAATTCCATTTCAAAGTCATGGCACATTCGGTGCTCTATTAGCCGGTCCTTTGAAGTATGTTAAAACGGGATTAACCTGTAATAGGTGGACCATAAAGAACTTCACATATTTGAACATTTATTATGCGGAGAACACCTGAGGTAGTGGAATGAATCAAAGTTTGGTTGATAGCCAAAAGGCGGAAGTCATTTTGTGTGATTTTGCTTCTATTTTTCTGAGCATTGTAAATATAGGTAAAGTTGGATTTATGAAAATTCCTTTACTTCGAAATGTGTGAAAATGGAACAAGGAATCTCCTCAGTTAGAGCAACATACAAACACATTTCACTTCCCTCAAGGCTCAAAAAGTAATTTTTGCAAAAGTATCAGATCATATATGTTATTGCTTTTATGAAGATTTAATTCTTAACTCTTGAGGGGGACGGAATGTGTTTGAGTGAGGAAATTATTTATAATTTTGATCAAGGGTTTTTTGCCTCTGTTCACGCATTTCGAAATTACCGATTTTCTGTACATTAAATATTATCTAAGTTTCCAATGCTCAGAAAAACTGAACAAAGATTACAAAAATACTTCAGCCTTTCAGGTATCAGCTACAGTAAACTTGGATTGATTCCAATACCTCAAGTATTCTCTTCATAACGAATTTTCAAACATGTGAAGTTCTTTTTGGTCCACCTTGTATACGATTGAAGTCAATCGCCACCTTTCGAGAACATAGTTATCCTTTCCCACTCTATTTCCTGAATGCTGTTTCTTTCCGTTTCAGAGCATCTCTCAAGGAAAAGCTGGCAATAATTAAGGAGCTGCAAGGAGATAAAGACGGATTGCTCAATGAAGTGAAACAAATGCAAAATAAATGCAGTGGTTTGCAGTCAGAGTTAGACATGGTCATCAAGGAGAAGGCAGATATGCATGAAGCATCGCTCAACGCTGAAAGGTATGCATTTGCAACTTATTGCATCGGACTTATTGTGAATGAAACCTCACTGTTTAATAACCAAGCAATTACGTCACAACCGTCTTCCATATCCCATCTATGTGTGCAGTTCGTCTCTGAAAGACGTCTAGCTGTTTGAATGACTTAAGACCGTCAAAATCTGATATTTCCACTTTCGGCTTTAATCGATTTCTACAGCAAGAACCCTGACTTAAAAATTCACCCGAAGAAGATTGAAATTATTATTACGCTCGCAGCTGTCCATAAGGCAGCTTTCTGCTAATTTTCTAGATAGCATATGCCGGCTTAGAAATTTGAATTGGCTCATACTTGTTTAAAGTTCCCAGACTTCAATACTTATACACGAAATTGATATGTTACTAATCGCAGCGTTGTTGTATGGCTTGGCTGACTTTTGTTACTAATTCTCTAGGGCTGCATATACTGTGCATCTTATTAGTTACGATATTTTAAAGCAGCAATCTGCAGGCCCGTCGGAAGCGGGGGGGCTGGGGGACTTCAGCCCCCCCAATAATTTGCTGAAGTTTGTTCCTTTTTAGTGAAAAAGGCTGTTTAAAAGTCAAGCTTATGGAAATGAAGATTTTAACTTATTTATACTAGAGGAAGTTATCAGAGTTATCAAAGTGATTTCGAGGTCCTATTTTCAAAATTTCCCGGGAAAGCCTTCCGTTAGTCGCGATCCTTTGCTCCGTTAGATGGCAGATTCTTCATAATAGAGGCGTTTTCCAACGATCTAAAGGGCGTGGTCACAAAAAATTTCCCCGGGGGCAATCCCCCGGACCCCCACTTTTACTCGCTCCGCTCGCATCTAGTTTCAGCCCCCCCCAATAGCAATTTCGTTCCGACGGGCCTGATCTGACGATTGATATGGAAAATTTATCGGTTGTTGCTGTTGTTGAATGTATGTTCATCACCAGTTTCAACGAACGATGGATAGTTTTAGTCAGTGCTTGCAAACACGCGCGGAATTGCGAAGAAATTTTGTAGGAAGGCCTCTATTTCAGAAGGTTAATATCAAAAGTACAATTTGAAAGAACTAAACGAAAAGACAAAGGAATGCAAACAGACGAAGAAGAGGAAGACACTCACAGATATGAATGGAGCAAAGGAAAAAAGAAAAGAAAAGTAGGTGTCAAGAGATTGTACGATACGACAGAATCAAAAGCACACGTACATGCTACAGGCTCAAACGAACAAATTGATATGAACATTAGAGCAAAACGTTATCGAAGGAGGCTGTAGCAAAATTGTTTGAGAAAGGGAATACGCGAGAGTAAACAGGACTATTAGGGTTTCAGAGATGTACACTGCCGGCCAAAATTTCTGAGCCACCCTCCAAATGATACCGATTCAAGGCAATGCTATATTTTTGATATCCAATCTTACGTAGACTCATTTCATGCGTCTCAGTATCGCTCATTGAATTTGATGGAAATAAAAAAATCGGATTAAAGATATTGAACGAACACAAGGAATCACGTCGTAAGTCGATCTCTAATGCAGTAAAAGCAACTTTAGTTATAATTTTGTATCAAGCTTTAATTTTGAGGTTTTTCCGTACTTCATTTTGTAAATCAATGCTTAGGTTGAAATTCAGCAAAAAAGAGAAATTTTAACATTATGTACCCAAAAATTATGTTTATAAAACGCTTCAATGTTTGCTTATTTTTTATTGATTTTTTATCTTTAGTTTTAGAATAAATTGGTTCTGTTTCTACTCAATTTCATGTATTCAGTTCAATTATTTCTCAACATTAGATACGTAATATTAGTTGCATGTAATTAAACAAGGGTACTTGGTCCCATAGCTAGGAGTTGAGGCTGCGCCCAGGCTAATAGCTCCTAGTGAGTTCTCGTGAATTTAAAACTTCAACTAATCCGATCTAACTTGTTTTTCACGAAAGTATGGCTTGTTAAACACCCCAGACGTTTTTCTGACTCACCCGGTAGATGTCCAGAAGTAATACCGTCTGAATTTTTATGAGTTAATGTATGATATTCTCTTGTAGGGAATGGATAGGAGAACGATGCGTCCTGCAAGAGACGATTGGCAGTTTGATGGAAGCAAAAGAATCTTTGTTGAAAATTGGTGCAAAAGCGAAAGAAGAGATAGCTACTTTGAAGCAGGAAAATGAAATTATTTCTGAAGATATTAAAAATTTGAGGAGAGAGAAACAAATTGAAATTACAAATCTCAGAGCTAAAGAGAACAGATTATCAGCAAAGATAAAGGAAAAGCAAAATGAATGGATTAAAAAAGAAGAAAATTACGAATCAAGTATTGTGTCACTTGTGAGCAAACTCAAAGATGAAATCATTTCCAGACAGATGGTTGAAAAGAAATTCTCAGAGCAGGGACATAAATTAACACGGCAAAATGATCGGCAAAAGATGCTTGTTACCAAATTTAAAGACTTTGCAAAATCTGTGCAACAGTTTAAAGAAGACAAGGAAGTCATAGGAAGAGAGTTTCTGCAGTTCAAAACAACAAATGCAAAGTTGTTGATGATTTTGGGAGATTTAGTCAAACGATTAAACAAGACGATAGAAGACAGTGAAAGAGAGAATGAACATTTGAGGACGGAAGTGAGTGCCTTGAAAAATGAATTGATGAAAAATGACAAATCAATGCTGTTTTTACAAAAGGAATTTAAATTTGAAATAGAAAGGGGTAGAGAGTTGGAAAAAGTTCTGATGGAAAAGCAAGATAATATGAAAACTGTTCAACGAAAATCGATCGAACTGAAGAAAGACAGAGATTTAATTCATCTTAAATTTAACGAATATAAACAAACTGCAGAGAAAAAATTAATAGCTGTCGAAACACAAAGAAATGAGCTTATAAATCAGCTTGATAATACAAAAGAGGAAAACAATGGGCTGATGAAACAGTGCAAACAAAAGGAAGACGAGGTCATAATATTACAAGATGAGGCGAAACGAAACGAGGTTACGATTCGAAAACTTGAAGAATCTTTGAGACAAGAGTCAGCAAGTAAGGAAAATATTCGAGGTGAAAAACGACGCATCGAGTCTGGATACAATGAACTACAAGGTACATTATTTAGCTTGGAAAATCAGCTGAGTATTGAGAAGAGCCATGCTAAAGTTATCGAGGATCAACTCAGGAACTTAAAATGGCAGCAGAAACAAGCCACCGCAGAGGCACAAACACGCAAGGATGAGCTCCAATTTATGGAATCACAGCATGCCACGGAACTGCAAAATGTTACTTCGATGCTGAGCGTTGCAAAAACTGAAGTCGCTAGTTTACGGAGTGAGTTATCCGAGGTGCGGAGAGGCAAACAGAAATGCAGTGGTCAGCTAATTGAAGCTAGAGAAGGATTTAAGCGCCAAGGAGGTCAATATGAAAAACTACAGAACGACGTGAGGAAAAGAAATGACGAATTATTAAGATTGAAAGAAGATATGGCTGGTTGTAAAAGTGCTGCTGTTAGAGAAATGTTGGATTTCATCGTGAAAAAAGCGGTTGTCAATTTGCCGGACCAAGAGACGAAGAAAGAGGAGAGAACTCGCGATTGGTATGCTAACTGTCTAATTTCAAAAAAGTTTAAGAAACGTTATTATAGGAAATGATCGCTGTTGGAAGTTGTTAAGGTCATTTTATTAACGCGACGACCTAACTTTACCCGATCGAAAAGGGGAAAAATTCAAAGAGCGTTACCATCTTTTTGATCAATGAGCCTCTTGATTAAGGCATACAAAATCATCTCTATTACTATGCTTACCGAAACATACGCTACTTAGCGCAAATTTCCCATATTCGCTTCAGTTTATGTATTGTTAATTTCCGTACAAATCTCATGATCAAAACGTGACTTTACATAATGTGCTGCAGGGATATTGAAAATTAGTTAATGCATCCGAATGCAGAACTGGATAGAACGCAGAACTGGGTAGAACACAGAAATTTTTACGAGGAAAGGAATTTTTTCAATGTAATTTCCATCGAAAATTAGGGCAAAATTTGGTATTTATCCTGCATTACGCGCAGGGATTCAATGCATTGTGAAGTATACAGAGAATGCACATTAAAGTTAACCAGGTGCACAAGGTTTCACTATTGTGTGAATGTGTCCAGCCCCCCTTTGAGGTCGTATGTAGACTTTGAAATATCTTCGAATTTTTATGAATTTGTTCATTTCAGCGGTGCACTCGACACTCTACGAAAATGCATGTCAGGCTTAAGGTAAGTGCGGTCAGAGTTAACAATTTATTACCAATCAAATGTATTCAGGTTGGCTTCAATCTATGCTTACCGGATGAGTAAAAAATTGTAGAAGTTGGTTTGATGGTATGATTTCAAAGATTGTTCCCTCAATGAAAGTCTAGCAATGAAAGTCTCATATACACTTCGGCGGCGCTGTGAAATTTAGGGACGTCATCTAAGAGTTGAAAAACCCTAAGAATATAATGTGGGTTTTTAAGCTATTACTTTGCTGGTCGATGTTTTTATCTGTCTGGTCAGTGGTTTAAGTGGGTGGTCAGTGCTTTAACTGGCCAGTGTTGTAATTGGCTGGTCAGTGTTTTAACTGGCTGGTTNAAAAATTGTAGAAGTTGGTTTGATGGTCTGATTTCAAAGATTGTTCCCTCAATGAAAGTCTAGCAATGAAAGTCTCATATACGCTTCGGCGGCGCTGTGAAATTTAGGGACGTCATCTAAGAGTTGAAAAACCCTAAGAATATAATGTGGGTTTTTAAGCTATTACTTTGCTGGTCGATGTTTTTATCTGTCTGGTCAGTGGTTTAAGTGGGTGGTCAGTGTTTTAACTGGTCAGTGTTGTAATTGGCTGGTCAGTGTTTTAACTGGCTGGTTGTTTTTTTCAATTGGCTGGTCAGTGTTTTACCTGGCTGGTCGTTGTTTTTAACTGGCTGGTCAGTGTTTTAACTGCAAGACAGGGCTATCCAAAAATAACAGTTACAATGATTGCGTACAGCGGTGATTGCACCGGCATCCACCACAGCTTGGTCTAATAGTAGTCGCAGTTTGCAATAATGTTAATATTTTTTTATTATCTGTAGAGTTGAGATGGATTCACTGCATTCTGAGATGTTTACTCAAATGGAGAATTTGCAGGGGTCTAAAGTTAAGCTCCAGTAAGTTGTGCATTACGGTATAATAGAAATAACAAAATATTACTTATTATCTCAATTTGTTGTCTTTGTGATATAACTACAATCATGGACGAGAACGTAGGGACAAATCACGATGCTTGATTATTTGGTTCTTAGATTCAGTGACCCTGTTCTCCCCGCTTCAATCCTGGTTGAGTGCGGTTGTATTAGACTGTCTCAAAGTTGTATATGTGTTTGGGATAAAAAAAGGCCGATGCAGATATTTGAGAAAATTGCCACAAGAACGCTAAAATTGACCAAAATGCTTCCATTTTTTGTCTTCTAGATTTTTCTAGATTTTGCTCCTTTACAAAATATTTTAACTGTTTCTACAATCAACTTTGAAGGCAGGAAAATTGCTAAATCACATGAAAAATATCGAAACATTTGTTAGTAAGGTTTATTTGACACTACAATATTGCGAAGAGGATTTTAGCTGTTCAAGATCTTACCAATGTAAATTTATTCTTATTTTGAATAGTCAGGGCTGTTAGCACAGAATTTGACATGAATCGTGCAAATTGCGTTAGAATTGAGGTAGAAATTGTTATGAAATCTTTGAACCACACAAAAGCCAAGGCTGTACACATTTGTACATCTAATTTTTTGGAGTAACAGAAACAATAGACATTAAAATTCTTATATAGTACAATACTCAGTTTTTGGAATAGATACACGAAAGTCGAGGCAGATGTTTAGATTTATCCTTCTGCCTTTGATGAGTAAGAAATGTGTACACGTTTAAAAACCTGTAGCTTTCAAACTTTTCATTAAATTCCTACAAACTGATAATATTTGTATAGCTACCATGTCAACTTAGATATAAAAAGATTAATTGGTAAAAATCGGTAGAGTCGTTCTCAGATTACAAGCGACTCTATACAAATATTTCATCACAAATCTTTCAAAGCAGGCCTAAAATCTTTGACCAAATTTGGTAACAGTTCAGCCTCATGCTTATACAAAATGGATGGAAAGGCTGTGTGACAGTCCCAGTGTATGGAAATATGCAGACGCCTATTTATTTCCCTTACAAGATATTTGAACAATAAGACAGACCGATAAAGCTTGATTTCAATAGCTGCGGGCAAAAATGTTAGTAAATTTGATCAAGGATTCTAGGCCTGTTTTGCAGGATTTTGAGATGCAACATTTTTGACTCACGGGTACGAAGTACAAGTAGAGTCTATGGGATGGGGGGAATTTCGTGTCTCCTGTATCCTGTGGTCTAATTGGGTATTGTTTTTAAACAGACAGCGATTGTCTGGTCGATTGTTTTTGAACAAACAAAGCTTGTGATCATGCCTTGCGATATTACTTGTCTCCAGTGCAATAATTGTTCGAAAGCTCTGCTTGATTGGGAGAAAGGACAGGCTTAACAAATAGGATTTTATGTCTGTGTCATGGCTAACTGACTTCAATTCAAATTCAAAAGTAATTACGTAAATATGCAAATGATCAAAACAATTTCTTTCTTTTACCACAATGGGCTGTTCAGTTTCTTGGGTGCACAATATCAGGTATCATTTCATTTCATATTCGAGTATGATTATTGTCGAGCCTCCAGGCTTCGAAGAATCACTACTTTTGAGCCGTTTGACCGATTTTCGCGCAGTAAACGGCCGCTGCAAGGTAAAATTCGACGTAAATCGATATTTTTTACCTATTCCAAGTATCATTTCACAGTTATTTCCAAAAACCGTCGAAAAACAAGCCATTTCATTTTGGAAGCTGTGGGAAAGGTTCCTTTTTTTGCACTTAGGCCCATCAAATTTGCAAGTTTTCCTTCTTTCGAAACTTGCGTTTTCTATCGTTTTTCTTTGTGTTCTAAAACTTAAAAGCTGTCGTAAACCCTTTTAAACGATGTCATGAAGTTTCTTAAAGAAATTAGTTTCACGGTAAGGCCGTGCTTCATGCCTTTTTTTTACGGTAAGGCCGAAAAGTCGGAGTTGTCGGAGATCTCGGAGCAAGGATTCAAACTTTTTCAACTCCGACTTTTCGGTTTTCACCTATATGCTGAAAACGAAAAGTTGGAGATGTCGGAGCAGGGATTTTCTCCCTTCAAGTATGTACATTCCGTTTGTAAAATGCCGTTGTTATTAGAATGCTTCCGGATAACAACTAAAAGATGTACTCTGTGTGCAAATTTCAGCTTCAAATATTCTTTTTCATTTGTCAAAGTTGTAGGGACAGCCCACTTCTTAATGAGATTAACCAGCATTGCAAAGCCAATATGACATAGAAATAGTGAAGCATTGAGGTCCTCTATGTTTATTATAAGAAACTGAAAGCTGAAAAATCAAATCTATTTCCGATACGAGTAAATTAGCTTCTGGCGTCACGTTTATTCTAGAATAGAGACAAAGACAAAAGGCCAATTTTCCAAGTCATTTGATTGCATCGAAAACAAAACCGATGCTGATTAGAGTAACTGCCTTCATTTGACTTTCCTCTTTCGCAGAATAAACAATTTGCTGCAACGACAGTTGTTGGTGCTTTTTACTTTAGCCCCTACCTTCTCGAAAAGTTTGTTGAGTATTTTCTCGCATTATGAGCAAGAATTAATGACCTAAAAAGATTTGACCCTTTCCAGGGAATGGGCCATTGTGTATTGCCCGACTTTCCTGAACAATGCAAACCTTTAACTTCGGTGATTGGCTCAGGGAAAAGCAACTTTCCGGCCAGAGCAATACACCTGCCTCGCGGATGGAAGAAAGGACCGCAAGGAGGAAGGAAGATGTAGTCAAGGAAAGAGAAAAGGAAGAAGAAAACAAAAATATATAAGGTGAGGGTGGGTGGGAAATGAAAATAGTTTTGAACTCCAAGTTACGCCATTCGATCTGCAAGATATTTGAGCGCAGGGGAAAACCAAACAACCCATACGCCCTTAGATATCCCACAATCCATAGGGACCCATGATTGACCAATATAAAACAAATACTTTTGACGTCATTAACTCAGGTTAAACGCGTCTAACCCCCATTCTATACAATTGCACTAATCTTCAATAGAGTTCTCATTCCATCATGTGGACAATCGTACCATAGAGATCATTTAGCATATTATTACCGTGAGTCACTTCTTAGGTCCTTTGATTATAAAATCGCTTATAACTTGAGAATGATATGACCAATTTTGACAAAATTTTCAGATGTAAGTTGACATGTGACCTACACAAATCTTATCAGTTGACAAAATCTAATGAATAGTTTGAAAGCTACAATCTGTCAAACATCTAAACACTCCTCTGGATCACCTGTTATACTCACGTTAAAGCACATATGAGGTAGCCATCCGTAATTCAGGCATCTCTAGAGACTTTGCAGGCTCCCGGTAGCCTAGGCCTAAGTGATCTAGACATTGCTTTCTACTAAGATTTAGGTCATTGCCGCTAAAGGGTGGGGGAGGGAGCCGTCGACAATTGTCCTAAATCTTAGTAGAAAGCAATGTCTAGAGCACTTAGGACTAGGCTACCGGGAGCCTGCAAAGTCTCGCTAGGTCGTCTCAATACGCATTGAAAGTGAGGATGATGTTTTCTGAATAGCGAGAATGACAAAGGTATGACCTTTAAATACTATTATGATAGACAAAAATCGCTATAAATTCTGGAGTAATATTTCACTACGGAGATTTTCTTCCTTTCTTGGCGGCCCAACAACTGCCAAATGCCGCTAAAAAACGCGAAAATCGTATCTTGACGGCCCCTAATAGGTTATAGAAAACCCCTTGTTTGTAAACGCTTATCTCCATGTTCTGGCGTGTGAAATCAACAGTTGCTATTGTTAAAAACTCTGCCTGTGTTCTTGAGAATACATTTCGTATTTTTCCTTCTGCAGGGATTTTCAAGAAAGCCTTGGCGATTTACATTCAGCATGTGATAACCTACATCAAAAGTCGACTTCTTCTTCAAGCGTAACACTTGAAAAATAAATGGGAAATTTGGAACATGGCACACGTGGAATCAAAACACATTCAGTAGTTAGCTTGCAGCTACAAGATTTTGAAATAAGCTCGTTTAGTTTCTTTGTTTTAAATTTTATTTACATGCGATCTTATTAAAAGCAGACCTGATAAAGATTTGGGAAATAAAACAAACTGTTCAATTTTGCAAGACATGTTTTTGATGAATTTCAACTATTCTTAGCTGTCAGTAATATAATCTTGGTTTGGATTAGATGTTGCTCATTGCTTGCCTGAGACGCCTGTCCTTCGCTTTTCTTTACATTCAGCATTGTGTATAACTTCAGTTTCGTTCAGGTTTTTGCTGCTTATCTTTGGTGTCGTACACATACATGATCATTTCCAGTTTTGAATGATAGTTGATTTTAAAATCCCTTGGTTGGATGCTATTTGCTGAAATAAATTGAAATTTGTCTGTGATTTAAATGCCATGGCTTTTTAGAAAGACGTTGCTTTTTAAATCTCTTTTTAAAGAAGTTTTATTTGATATTTATGTATCTATGTATCTATGTATATGACTGACACACTTTGCTTTTAGAAAGTTGTTTGTGTTACTTTGAAAATAACACGTTATTGTTTAAAAGAGCTTGTGTTCTTAAGTTTTAATATATATTCAAGTGAGAGTGCGATATAGAAAATGCAAATTATTGAAGTGACGAAATGCAAGCCTCTTTCTTTAGATTCTGCTTAAACCAGATTAGCAACCTGAAAGTCTGGTTTCCACTCAGTCGTACGGGTCGTTTTGAAAATGATAACGACTCAAACGACCGAGTGGATACCTAGATTGATTACCTGAGTCCCTTGTTTCCCTGTGCTCTTTGATTTTAAGATGTCACTTCGGTCAACAGAGACTCGTAGTATTACTCTGAAAAATTTGACCCTATTTAGGCCTGCACACACACAAGAAATTGTTGTGGCAATCAGCTCACAAGATTCCATGAATTTCAATGTGATTCAAGCTTCAATCGACAGTGTGAACTTTGCTCTACTTACGTATGCTAAGCTTTTGTCATTAACTGTGTGCCGAATGGGCTTTTGCTGCATTTCGTTTCTGCGCGGTTACAGCTGAGAATGGGCCTAAGCAGGGTCATCTTTTTTTTACTGTTTCATTACGAGTCCCTGTTGAGCAAGGTTTACCGCAGGGATACAAGGGACTTAGGTAATCAGTCTAGTGGAAACCAGGCTCAACGATTACAACGACTCGAATGACCCAGTCGTCGGAGTCGTTTTCATTTTTCACAACAACCCAAACGAGCAAGCGGAAACGAGCAGGCTTAACAAATCAAAACCAGGTCTCTTGCGAATGCGAGGAGCTGAACCCAGGAGTGAATGCAGTTTTAGTAAACTTGTTGGTATGCAGCACTTTAAACCCAGTTAAGGACTACCAAACTAATCAGACAGCGCAAAGAGAATGTTCTCACAATATCGCATTCAGTTACCTCACAGGAATTTGAAAATTGCGCGCGATAGTGAAATTATTTGCTGAAGTTGTTTGGCTGACACTGGCAACTCGTCGGAAAAGAATTGAAAGAAAAAAGAAGCGAGAGCAAAATTGTGAATTAGAAAAGAGAAAATCGTGTGATGTTCAGATACTTTCTTTTTCTCTTTCACCTCGTGTCTGGTGATTGCTGTAAACAGTGTGAGATGAAATCTAGAGCAAATAATTCAGGTAGTTTGTAACAATGAGTTTTCGATCAGAATTTTCTGCTACGTTTCCACATCGGGCATAAAGCTAGGCCCTTTATACAATGCTGTAATAATGGTTATGTTACGCTAGCACAACTAAAACATTTTAATAAAATAATACGTTCGATTGTGATATTCGTCAGTTTGGCCCTTCCCTCAATCGAATGACTGTTCTTGCATCGTCCTAACAATGGGACACGAAGCTTCGTTCCAAAGCGCCTGACCATCTTCTTGCTACCTCTCGTCTCCCCGATTTATTCCAAAGAAGTGCTTGAAGTACAGTTGATCAATACATTACACCGATACGCTCTAGTTTACACCCCAGACTTCTTCAAAGGCTGAGCATATCTTCGCACATGTTAGAGCTGCAGACAGAGGATATTGACTGATTGCAACCATTTCTTCACCATAATCAACATCAACCTGAAAATACACAAAAAATAAAAAGATGCAAACAATTTGATAGTCGAAAAGACAGAATTGTCAATACAGTAAAATCCCATATGTAAGAACCACAACTTTCAAGAAACTGAAAGTAAGGGTCCGTATACATGAGAAACTCAAACCGGTTTGGAATTTCACCCCGATCTGAATATTGGCCCGATAGCTTATTTCCTCTTGCGTTCACATGAAGTTTGGTCCCGGTCTGAGACCTGTGTTGTTAATCGAACAACGCAAGATTGTCCGAGATAGTTCATCGTGTTCATGTTTGACGCCAAGAAAAACAATGCCAAAGTTAACTTTGAACCCGAGACCACTGAATCTCAAACCGGTTTGAGAATAATTTTCGTTTACATGGTGTTTTCAAAGCGGGGTGACATTTCAAACCGATTTGAAATGCCGAGTTGAGTTTCACCCCGGTTTGAGTTAGAGATTGCATTTTCCATGTAAATACTATAAGGCCATTGACCAGACGCCGAGTTCAACTCAGATCGGGGTGAAATTTCAAACCGGTTTGAGTTTATCATGTAAACGGACCCCAAATTAACGGAGATATAGCGACATAGCACAAAAGAACGACACGCGCCACTTATGTTACTATTGTTTTCATCGATCGAGAACATCAAATACAATAGGTTATATTTAGATTGACCCAGTCCCCCTAGCTAAGTTACTTTTAACTCCGTTGATTTACTTTAAGGTTAAATTTTGCAGAAAACATTTCCTGAACTTTGTAAAATTGGATGAAAACTAGAAAGAACGATGTTTCAAATTGCTACACGACACGGTTTTTGTATAGTAATGTGCTCTCTTATATGCATTTTTCTTAATTTTAAACCTAGTATTTGAAACCCAGGCTGTANACCTAGTCTAAACCTAGCACAAAAGAGCGACACGCGCCACTTTATGTTACTATTGTTTTCATCGATCGAGAACATCAAATACAATAGGTTATATTTAGATTGACCCAGTCCCCCTAGCTAAGTTACTTTTAACTCCGTTGATTTACTTTAAGGTTAAATTTTGCAGAAAAAATTTCCTGAACTTTGTAAAATTGGATGAAAACTAGAAAGAACGATGTTTCAAATTGCTACACGACACGGTTTTTGTCTAGCTCTCTTATATGCATTTTTCTTAATTTTAAACCTAGTATTTGAAACCCAGGCTGTACTAAAAAAGTGGTGGTTCTTATATGCGGTATTTTATTGTATCACAATCAAATCGATTATACTTCCAAAAACTTTCCAAAAATAGTTATCATAAAGACTTTTTGCGAAAAAATTAGGCACTACTAAAGATGAAACGAAATCAATTTACATATGAACAAGAAACACATTGGTGCATAACGCTGCTTTAAGTTTATCTAATGTACCAAACCAAATGTAGCAATATTTATTTAGTTGTTTATTGGTCTATTTCTTTATTTATTCAGATACTAAGTGGAAGAGGTGTTACCTCATCTAGATTATTGAGAGAGACTATAATTTCAATTTTCCTGTTTGAGGCGCAAAGTGAGTTCTAGTGACTGATTGCCAAAGTGAAAGCCTCAACTTAGTGCAACCTGGCTTTGTGAGTTTTGTGAGCTACTTCAATTAGAAGCAGACAATAAAATGGGACAGAATGGTTATCAAATCCATTAACTGGTCATTTTATCTCTGTAATATGGTTGAATATGTCCAAAAGAAGGTCTTTTATGACGTAAAATCGAATGTCAATGTTAGACTCACTGCAAAGTCCCAGTTATTGCAACAGCAACAGCAACACTACACTTTTTACATTTTTTATACTTTTTCACTTTTAATTGAATTGAATTGTTTGCTCAAACTGATGGTTGAGCGTCCATCAGTCCATCAAATAGCGATAACGACGATTATGTAATCAGTCTATGTCAATGTACCAGCTGAGAGAAAAAAAGTAAATGCGTTGCTGGCTACCAAACATCTTGGAATAGATTCGGGAGTTTACCTCGTCGAAGTCTCAGACCCTTATTCATAAATTTTGAGTGACTTAGTAAAATGTATCTTTCAGATAGCTGCAAAAAGGGCTGAAAACTACGACAAAATTCCTGCAATTTTAGCCTTACAACAATGACAAGAGCACATGTTATCGTCTTAAGACCTGAATGCTACGAACCATCAATGATATTAGTGAGTTTTTAGCTGCTACCCTTTTCTATATCTCTTTCCTTTTCCATGAAAAATGAGACACTAGTTTGTGAATGTTTCTAAGGTTACACAGTGTGTCCCATAAGCTTGCGCTCCGTCTTGGTCGTGACTGTGCAGGGGCTGTCATTTTAAGTAATCCCGTTTTTTATATCATCGTACAGCAAAAAGCCGCAAACAGGAAACTGGGTTTTAGACCTCAGCCTGTTGAGTTTCTCAGATTTTTAGTTTTTTGGATCTTTTTAGAGAAATGCTTCTTGTGATCAGAATTCGATAATTTGCATTTCTTGGCAAAGATTCAGCATAAATAGCAACAAATTCATAACTGAAATCTTTCGTTTCAAAAAAAAGGACAGTCTTAAAATTCTTTAAAGTTGTTGCTAATTTGTGGATTCTTCTCTCATTGTACAAGAAGGTTTCAGCTTAGAGCTTGAGAAATTGTTTGAGAAAATCAGACAAGTGGTTGCTAACGCATGGGAAAAGAAAGAAAAAAGCAGAGATTGGTTATCACAGCGGTCAACAATAAAAACATTCAACTCACCGATCCATGAGCCATGGAACCAATTACAAAAACAATGGGATCATCCGTTGGTACATATTCTCTTGGATTAATGCATTTTGGAACATTATACGAAGTCACTAAAAGTAAGAAATAATTGAGCGTCAGTGCGATTGAACTTGAAACACAATAACCACAACATGTACAGGCGAGCCAACAATATAGATGCTATTTGAAAAGTATTTTGGTTCACAAAAGGCTGTTAAAATATGGAGAAAACACCAACATCTGATTTTGCTCATTTACGACAAAAATCGAATCACGCTTAAGAATAAGAACGGATTGTCTAAATGAGTGGGAACTTGTGAAGGGGTCAGGTGAAACAATCTTTAGAACGGGTCACAAAAGTTGAACAACGATGTGTCAAGCAGGAAACAGAATCATACCTATTTTCTTGCAACCAGCTGGCAAATGATCTGTAACTGGATTTTTAATAACCTAAAAAGAAAGTAAATATAGTTGATCTATAGCTGATAATTGGAGCTGATCAAGTGGGATGTAAGACTAGGAATTCGATTTCTCTATCTATTATGCAGAAGTAAGCTTTTCGTCGGCAAATGTTGATATGAAGTCTATGAGGATTCGCGGATCAGTGCAGTTTTTATTATCACTTATATTCATAATCATCTGCTGGGAATTTTATTGAATGTAAGAAGAACTTTTAAAAATGTGGACAAATAGAGCAAAGTTTGAATTACTTCAAAATCGTGACATTCTTCTAACTGAATTGAAGCTGTATACAATATTGGAAATAGTGATTATGATTATCATATCTATGTTGTCCTATTTTCACCCTTTGACTTTCACCCTTTGACTTTCCAATAATTTCGACCAATGGAGCCTTTTTGGAAAAATTTAGGTGAGACCGGTATTCAAACTCGGGTTTTCTGTNGATCCATGAGCCATGGAACCAATTACAAAAACAATGGGATCATCCGTTGGTACATATTCTCTTGGATTAATGCATTTTGGAACATTATACGAAGTCACTAAAAGTAAGAAATAATTGAGCGTCAGTGCGATTGAACTTGAAACACAATAACCACAACATGTACAGGCGAGCCAACAATATAGATGCTATTTGAAAAGTATTTTGGTTCACAAAAGGCTGTTAAAATATGGAGAAAACACCAACATCTGATTTTGCTCATTTACGACAAAAATCGAATCACGCTTAAGAATAAGAACGGATTGTCTAAATGAGTGGGAACTTGTGAAGGGGTCAGGTGAAACAATCTTTAGAACGGGTCACAAAAGTTGAACAACGATGTGTCAAGCAGGAAACAGAATCATACCTATTTTCTTGCAACCAGCTGGCAAATGATCTGTAACTGGATTTTTAATAACCTAAAAAGAAAGTAAATATAGTTGATCTATAGCTGATAATTGGAGCTGATCAAGTGGGATGTAAGACTAGGAATTCGATTTCTCTATCTATTATGCAGAAGTAAGCTTTTCGTCGGCAAATGTTGATATGAAGTCTATGAGGATTCGCGGATCAGTGCAGTTTTTATTATCACTTTTATTCATAATCATCTGCTGGGAATTTTATTGAATGTAAGAAGAACTTTTAAAAATGTGGACAAATAGAGCAAAGTTTGAATTACTTCAAAATCGTGACATTCTTCTAACTGAATTGAAGCTGTATACAATATTGGAAATAGTGATTATGATTATCATATCTATGTTGTCCTATTTTCACCCTTTGACTTTCACCCTTTGACTTTCCAATAATTTCGACCAATGGAGCCTTTTTGGAAAAATTTAGGTGAGACCGGTATTCAAACTCGGGTTTTCTGTTTTCATGGCAGACGCTTTGCGAGCTAACTAAATGGTTTCGCATGTCACAGAGAACTTTTGTTCGTGTTTTAAAATCGAATGTTAACGAAAACGAATTTCTAAACTATGGCTCAACTTGTGTTTCAAATACAATAATCAATCAATGATTTCCAAGTGTTTCAATCAAAAGAAAATATTTTATGATAACTAAAAATGATGTGGTCATTCACCAGGGCTGCATAAAAGTTATTATGCATGAGAACAAATGTAGGAAAAAGTGCATGCTTAAAGAAAACGGAGGTTATGACTTTTTGAGATATCTTATAAAAAAGTGCCTGGTCACAGCGTGCCTGTGTGCCATTCATATTATGCAGGATTGTCACTCAATAAAATATGCGAAAAGAAATTTTAAAGATCGACAGTTAAATCTAACTTTGCTTAGTTTCAAACGCCGAAGATTTTTTCGGCAAAGTCATATATCATAATGAAATATCTAACAAGTTTCGTTACCTTCAATAACTTTTGTTTTCCATTTGATGCTTGGATACTAAGCTTGTGCAAGAGCTGGACTAAAAGAAAATATTTAAGATGCAAAGTATCGCCAAGTGCCAAATAAGATAAAGCCGTCTTATTTTAAATGGTGGAAAGGAAAAGAAAGTGAGGCAGGGTATACTTCTTACAGACGTTTTAGTAATCTATTGACAGACCTGGCAGACTCTCAAACTACGACTCATGAGCGCCCAGGGCGTTCATTAAATTTTTCGAAGTTTTAAGGGGGCGCTCATTCAAAATTTTATGATATTACCAATATTGTAACAAAAGTACGGCGAGGAACGTAATACTATGATATGTTGTCTCTCGCTTCAAACTTTGAGAATTCGTTTACGGTCTTATTTAGTTTAGCCTACCAAAGGTACTTAATTCTGAGATTTGGAATTCAAGAATAGTGAATCTAAGAGGCCATGTACTATGCAAAAACCATATAAACGACATTGCGTATATATGAAACATCTTTCCTTCCAATTTCAAGACAACTTCCGTAAAGTTCAGAAAGTCTCCCTCCAAAATATTTGCCTAAAGGCTCTTAAAATTGTGGTTCTTAAATGTCGTTTGTACCGTGCTGGGTGCACCAGAAAAAACTATTCACTTTTGACAGGCCACGATAAATCGTACACTGGATCGATTTTGAAGATTTACGACTTAATCTTTAGCAAAAATCTTGAATTAGATTCTCGGATGCTTTGAACATTTCTTAGTCTTCTGCTTCTTGTATTATAAGCGAGTTTCTTAAAGTTTCGGTCTCGAAAATACTGAAAACGATATAAAACGTCGATCAAATTTTCTAAAGANAAAGTCTCCCTCCAAAATATTTGCCTAAAGGCTCTTAAAATTGTGGTTCTTAAATGTCGTTTGTACCGTGCTGGGTGCACCAGAAAAAACTATTCACTTTTGACAGGCCACGATAAATCGTACACTGGATCGATTTTGAAGATTTACGACTTAATCTTTAGCAAAAATCTTGAATTAGATTCTCGGATGCTTTGAACATTTCTTAGTCTTCTGCTTCTTGTATTATAAGCGAGTTTCTTAAAGTTTCGGTCTCGAAAATACTGAAAACGATATAAAACGTCGATCAAATTTTCTAAAGACTCAACATGGACAAAGAGAAAACTTTTCATGGTGCTTTGGGGATTTAGAAATCGATTAGTTATAATCTGCTGCACGAGCGTTAGTTCAACGTTGGGAGAAATGTAATATTACTTTTAATGATACAAAGAAATGTCTTTCTTTTTGTAATTTCACTGAATTTATACTTTGGTGTAGGTACTGTGTTCCCATGTCAAGGGGGTTAAAAAGACAAACAATGAAGCGTCATGAGGTCAAGAACGCATGGAGATTTGTTGAATTTGTGATGCAGGAAACGGCTTGACGTGGCACGTCATTGCAACTACTCCATAAATTCGCAACAGGCCGGTCGTTGAACTAACACTCATGCAGCAGATAATAACTAATCGATTTCTAAATCATGTTTTCGGTCACTGGTGTTTTGAGCCAATGATTTGATGAGATCCCATATGTTATATGACAAATTGTATTTAGGCAGTTTCATACCCATATCTAAGTTTCAAAAACTATAATTTCAAAAACACTTGCACTGTAATTTCTAAATCCCCAGATCGCTATGAAAAGTTTTCTTTTTGTCAATTCATTTTGAGTCGTGAGAAAATTTGATCGACGTTTTATGATCGTTTTCAGTGTTTCCGAGACCGATAATTTTAAGAAACTCGCTTATAGCTCAAGAAACATAAGACTAAACAATTTAATAAAAATCTTAGAATCTAAATCTGGATTTTAGCTAAAGATTATGTCATAAATCTTCAAAGTTGGTCCAGTGTACGGTTTATCGTGGCCTGTCAAAAGTGGATAGTTTTTTTGGCGCATCCGGTATAAGAATGAGAGTCTAGATCAGCCCAATGTATTTCGCAACTCTGAGGAGGAGGCTGCTTCGAAAGGGGACGCTCATTCAAGGATTTAAAGTAATAGATGGTTCGTTATCAAAAGGCACAATGAAAGAACAGGCCTTTAATTTCTTTGAATCCTTTAATCAATTTTTCTTTTGGCTAACCCTAGCTGCTAACCCTAGCTCTTGCTGCTAACCCTAACCCTAACCCTAACCCTAACCCTAACCCTAACCCTAACCCTAACCCTAACCCTAACCCTAACCCTAACCCTAACCCTAACCCTAACCCTAACCCTAACCCTAACCCTAACCCTAACCCTAACCCTAACCCTAACCCTAACCCTAACCCTAACCCTAACCCTAACCCTAACCCTAACCCTAACCCTAACCCTAACCCTAACCCTAACCCTAACCCTAACCCTAACCCTAACCCTAACCCTAACCCTAACCCTAACCCTAACCCTAACCCTAACCCTAACCCTAACCCTAACCCTAACCCTAACCCTAACCCTAACCCTAACCCTAACCCTAACCCTANTGGATTTTAGCTAAAGATTATGTCATAAATCTTCAAAGTTGGTCCAGTGTACGGTTTATCGTGGCCTGTCAAAAGTGGATAGTTTTTTTTGGCGCATCCGGTATAAGAATGAGAGTCTAGATCAGCCCAATGTATTTCGCAACTCTGAGGAGGAGGCTGCTTCGAAAGGGGACGCTCGTTCAAGGATTTAAAGTAATAGATGGTTCGTTATCAAAAGGCACAATGAAAGAACAGGCCTTTAATTTCTTTGAATCCTTTAATCAATATTTTTTGGGAACTGGATTGCCCCCTCTTGCTTCTACGCATTATAATATCTTCTGCACGCCAATGAATTTTAATGAATTCTTTTTACAAAAAGAAAAAAATACTGCAATAATGAAACTAACCAAAATATCAATAATTTTGCGTGGTATAAAATTACAGTGCAAAACGTGAATATTCATGTCAAGCCATTCATTCGAAAGAAAAGTGCCATAATCGTTAGCACAATCAATTTTAAAGATTTGCGACCGATCCTAGTATATTGAATGCTGAGATATTCATTTTTCAAGTTCACTTTTGAGATCAACCATAAGCTATTAATTTAGTAAATGGCCTGAATACAACGGCGAAAAACACTTTTAAGAACAGCAAAGATTACAAGAAGAATTGGCTGTTTTTGAAGAACACTCTGGTGAGTTGAAGCGAGCAAGATGAGGCTTCAATCACAACTTCGTAGTCAAATTGCAAATCTTTTGCTTTGTCTCAGGCACTTACACATGTTTTGTTAGGCCATTTTGCCAACAACTCTGGTATATTGATGATTAAAAAGGCATTTAGGGCATTAAGTTTGAGATTTTTGTGTGCGAAAGAAAAATCGCATTATTTATTGAACCGATATGAACGCACCCCTAGAATACCACAAAGATACCTAAACTCTGAAACTAAACATTATCCTAACCCCCTAAAATCTTCCAAGGGAGGGGCGAAGACAGCCATTGACTCAATAATATTGATTTGGAACAACAACAACGGCGTAAAAAACCTGGGGTGCTAGTCAATCGTACATGTATGGAGAATCATTCTATTCCTACAGTTAATCAAAGAGTAAGCTGGCTAATACAATTTACAGCTTATCGTCTCGTTGAATTTGAGAAATAAATTTAATCGCTTGAGTCGGTCAATCTGATGCATCTGTTTTGGGAAACCTGATGTGTCACCTTAAGAAAGAGCTAAAACAAATATGCCTTTTACATACCCATTAGCCCAGAGAAGCGAGTGAATGTTCTTGGTATGCGTGTCTGTGGATTTATTTCAATCAAGGCATTCTTAGCTGTGTGAACATAGACTTGGAGGAGACCAGCTCTGTTCAGGGGACTATCCATCAACATAAGTAAACATTGATGGGTAATATCTGGTCTAGCTGATGCAAGATCTCTGCCATTTTTCTTTAATATTCCTTTGTGGTCATCACAATTTAACAGCTCGAATCGTTTACCATTCTGAAAACAGAAAAGACAAAACTTATTTGCTTGAAGGAAAGAGAGAATAACGCAAATTTGCTAACTAAAATCTGCTAAGAACGTCAACAGTTTCAAAAATAAGATCAAGGACAAATTCTTTAAAGACCTCCAAAATCAAGAAAGCAGCCCCTGCATATATTATTGAAATTCAAAAGCAGCAAAATAACTATAACATTCTTAATAATGCAACATTACTTTCAACTTTTGACACACAAATATTTTGTTTCATTTCTCTCGTGAAAACTTTTCTTTCAATAACACTTCTGGAGGGACCATTATGGAAACAAGGGCGCATTGACCTTTTAATGCTATCCCTGCCATTTTAAACTGGGGGTGTTCTTAGATTAAATTTTTAACTTCTTATATTTATATTATATTGTACACCTGTAACTATATCTATTTAGTTTTTTATGTTACATTTAATTTTAATTTTTGATAGCAAAAAAGTACATACATACATATATACAAACGCAAAAGCGCAACGCAAAAGCATCAAATTTAGCAAATCACGAGCGACGATAAGGCCACTTTGAAAGAAGTAATGTTCTTAGTTTATCAATATTATGCCAAGGTCATTTCGAAACAGACATTAAATGTTTTATAAAAACTTTTTAAAACTGTAATAAAAAAATTTACTAAAGTACGTTTTATAATTGACTGTACCTAGGGAAAAAACGCATCAGCGTTNAATTTATAAAAACTGTAATAAAAAAATTTACTAAAGTACATTTTATAACTGACTGTACCTAGGGAAAATGAAAAACGCACCAGCGTTTAATATACCATCATCAATTATATCGATTATAATTTTTATAAATGCTTAAAAAAAGAAAAGAAATGTCAATATGTTACGTGTTAAAGAAATTAACAGCAAGCATGTCCATCTTCATTACCAGCTTTACCTTTCATTCAAGTTAATTAAACTAATAAACATGTGACCATGTCGTCTGAAAGGGTAATGTTACTAACAGTAGTGATCTGAGAGAAATATAGTAAATACAAAGGAAATGACTTTAAATACTGTGACGATTTTTTCGCAAATTTGTTTCGTCGTTTCGCCAAACAAGATAGACAAGATTACGTTCAAGACTTAGAGATGGTACTTTTGACCAGGAAGCAAAAGCCTTTGGTCTAAACTATAGATTTTAAAGTCTTTAGCTCCCTGCTTTTAACCAAGAAGCACTGCGTTCTTTGATCGAATCCCCATAGAATCGTTAAAGATTTGCAATAAGAAAGCACTGCATTTTGGTACAACGTTTCTTGCCATCATCTTTAGGGTAATCGTCTGTCTATTATAATATCACCGAGACGAGATTATTATTATTATTATCAAATTATTTACAGTTGGTACAATGTATAGCAATAAAACTAATTCAAACCAACTTTTTACATACAAAGAAAAATTACAAAAAGGTTCATTTGTGATCCTCACTATCAACTATTTTTTTAACTGCAGATCTTGCATGTGCAATTTTGCACATTCCATTCTTTGGTCATCCTTTTAAATATTGCTGCTGAGCTTGTATTTTTTATAGTACCAGGTAAAGTGTTCCAAAGTAGAGCTCCTTGAATACGAGTGAATTATTTCCGAATGTGCTTCCTTTCTTTCGAAGAATGTCCACATGAAGGATGGATTTTCTTGTAAAAGGGACTTAAAGATTTGAAGCATCAATTTTTGCAGGTTTCTTGTGTGGAGATATGCTTCAAAGTTATACTACAACGGATTACACAGGAAAGGCTGATTTCCAGTCAGTGGAATTTTCCGAGCGGGCGGAATTTTATACAATTAAAAGTCACTCAACTATAAATTTCTATTCAATTGCAAAGCGACATTTTCTGTCGTTAACAAAAGAATTTCCGCCCGCTCGGAAAAATCCACTGACTGGAAACTGGCCTTAAGAAAGAACAACTCTATAACAGAAACTATCATTGAATCTTGGAAAGCAAGATTTAGGCCTCGGTCTGTCGTGAGTTAGGTTCTTACCGACAAAGGAATTGAAATGAAGCATATCGGCGGGTACTGTCTAAGCTTGGTAAACAGACTTCAATTTAATTGACATAACTGGATGTAATTCTACTCGTACTACATGCATGAAGTCGTACAACTCAGAAAGCATAGGAAGCAATACAAAAAATCTCGATTGCAAGCAGGAAGGGTTCTGTTTACAAGGGCCGAGATAAAATGAGACGCTTGTTGGGCTACCATTTGTTATTAACAGAAAAGATTGACCAGCGTGTGCGCAGTGCGATAAGTTTACTTCCCTGCAAAGGAAGCAGTCCTGCAATTATGGCAACCGGGATTAATATCTATATTTCATATTTCACATTTCTAAAGAGAGTAACTCTTCAGCCAAATGAATGATTTACAAAGGATTTTTTATTTTTTTTATTTTTTTATATTCAATTTAAAACTTTTACAGTAACAAATTACTTAAGACACTACATATGAATTACTTTACAACACTACAAAGACGATACCACAGGGAGCAAAAGACAATGACCACCCCGCAGCCATACATAAAGACATACAACTAATTAACAACCAATTAACAACTACAAAAAGCTACACATGAACGATAGGATACCCATATAAATACTGGAGATCTGTTTCACATTAGATGATGGGCCGGCATAGGCGCATGTTGCTGAACAACAAAAAACCCCGGACGAGAGAACAACAATGACAACAACTGATGCCGCCATTGCTCCCCGCCCAGAATCCCCATTGCGCAAAACACTGCACCCATGCATATCAGGTCGGAGTTCTTCTTGCAATATAACTAAGAATTTCTCTTACACTATAAATGCCCTTCATCAAATGTGAGACAGACTTACAAACAAAAGGAAAAACAATTCAAATAGTGGCGATGTGGCGCATTGCAAGGGTTTGAAATTATTTTAATCAAACCGACCAGTTTGGTGGATGAATTTAAGAGTAAACTCAAGAATAGTTTTATTAACGTCATTAGAGAGGTCTTTATCACCATACAATAAAATTTCAATCAGAACGCTGTTCGAAAGGTTATTGNCCAATCAGAGCACTGCCCGTTCAGAACAGTTCGTTGTTTTCGATCCTTAAGGAAATTTATGATGAGAGAGAGAAATCGTCGCGAGACACCACATCGTTTTAATTTATAAATTAACCCATCGTGCCATACCCTATCAAATGCTTTAGAGATATCAAGATACACAGAACGAACATCAAGAGGGGGATTGCAGTCAAAAAGCTACAAAGTACAAAGGATCCTCCGTATAAAAAACTTACAATATATACAGTGTTTAAAATTGACTAGAAAATTACAATATTAAGAACTAAACTATTACAATGATAAAATAAAGTTATAATGTAAAAACTAAATTATTAAAAAAGAAACTTACAGGGAATCGACACTGATAAGACAAACTAGTTCGAGCCAACAGTCATTTTGGCAAGGTGGGATGGGATGAAAACGTGATATTAACATGAAAATGAAATTTTAGGGTATTCTGTGGCTTTAATAGCAAGGCAGATCATCCGCAAGACTCACTGAAATCGTCGTACTTTCGCTATTTGACTGAGCTGATAACCGCTACAATTATTGAAGCGACAACAACGACATCAAATCACTCCAATGAGCTTATGCGAAGGGACTTTAGATTGAGTCTAATCACTCCCCTTGCCGTAATATATTCTACAACGCCAAGATATCCCGCCATTTTAAGGCCTCGTTTCTATTAAGCAAGGAAAACGGATAAAACTTCGTCTGTTTGGAAGCGAATCAGAGGCAACAAACGATCGCATTTATGCCTCACTTCTTGTCGGGTTTCACCCGTTTCAACATCAAATTATCTTCGAACAACCAACTTCGGCACCAAAATCCACTGATCAGTGACCAAAATATTACAAGAATGTTGTTGCTGCTGCAGCATTTTAGAAGATCGAGTTTGGTGTTCTTAATAAAAGATGGGTCTTTAAATTTATCTGCTATATAGAAAATACGCTCTGAGCACCTCCTTTTGATTTAACTGCTTTTCATTGGAAAGGGAAGACAAAACCAGATCAACTTTAGCCGTTTTTCTCTAACCTGAACAGTGGACACAGGGCCTAAAAAGAGTTCATTCATCAACAGGGCATATACAGGGCACATACAGGGTATATTTTCATGGTGTCCAAAATAATTCTGCCCTGTTAGTGCGGGGTCAAATGCACTTTGGCGGACACAGCTTCCAAGGAAAAACAGAGGTTGAATTGAATTATATTGTAAGGACTGATTGCTGATTGGCTTTCTAAACAATAGCAATAGAAAAACTATCATCTGATTGGATAATGCAAATTCTAACATGATTCGACTGATTCGCACTTGCGGGAGAACGTCAAAATGACCTAAATATGGCCTAAAACTGCAGCAGGAACCGGTGATCGATATATTCTTTTGGTTTAGCATTTTTGGGGGCGGCCGCCCCCAAACTCCCGCTAGTTCAGTAAGTATATTTCAATCTAAGTACTGATGCATTTTCCACCACAAAATCAATACAAAATTCAAACACGGGGAAATGTTAAAAGTGTGTCCGCTAAAGTGCAAACTAGCCTTAGTGCGGTTGCAGTTCGTTGAGATAGTGCTGTGAAAATGTATTTTTGTGTTGATTTTGACATTATTGGAGAACAAACAAACTGCTGTTTTTGAAGCAACCACTCATTTTGACTTTCTTGTGCCATAAATTAGCAACCAGTCCCTAGATTGACTCAAACAAGGTCTCAAACTCAAAGCTGAAGCCCATCCTATGCACCTCTGCAAAAATTAAACAATGGAAGTTACAGGTCCTCCACAGCAGCCGCACAAACGGGGCACAATTTTTCGGGGACACCCTGTATAGCCTAAACATTATATACGGGTGCGGGCTTGAAGTAGACTAATTAACCACTTAGCGATACTGGTGCTTGTTCAAATCACAACCGAATGACAGGTTTACCCAGTGATCTTTCACTCAAAGTCAATGAGGCGTTCAAACTAATTGTGACACCCATCACAATCATCAAAACATCAAAATCGCAAACAATGTTCAAAATTCGAACTTCTCGCGGTAAAAATGGTTGTGCATAAAGTTCTTCTCCTAACATTGTCTTTCATTTCTTGTTTTGTGGAATTTGATGCAACTATAACAGAACAATCTATATCAGATTTCAATATCGGTTTACTATTCGCAAGTTATGAGCTAGAAGGCTTTTGCAAATCACCAGTGCAGTTTGTTGTAGCTAAGAGGAACAACACGGGGCAGTGTCAATGGAAAATTAGTAGCGATGTTGAAACGGTTAAAGTTGACAATGAAACGAGCCTGCCCGTAGCAGATAACATTGGGAATTGCTTATTTTCATGCGATTACAAATTGGAGGAGCCACGAATGATAGCTGAAGAGCGAATAACGTCTTATTTTGCGAACAATCCATCAATGAAAATGTCTGACTTCGATCTTTATACATATCTTGCCCCATGTGATGGGTCTATTAGAGGAAACCTCTCCATTTGCGACAATGAAACTGCCAAATCATTTCAAAAATTTGCAGGCGTATATTTCTCAAGTAATGGTGATAGTTGCAAAGGAATTGGACAAGAAGTGCTCAACGAGGCGATTCTGAAAAGCGGCAGTGTTACTGGATTATTTGCGGCTCATAAAAATACGAAGATTGACTTTAAAAGTATACAACAGGCTGTGAAGGACATAAATGACGGCAAAACAACCCTTTCTGCGTTAAGAACAGTCAGTGAATACTTATACAAATCAGTGGCAGCATACTTTGAGCAACATCCAGCAGAGAAACAACCCAAAGAGGGAGATAAGAAAGACGATAAAGAGGCAGAGACACCGACAGCTAAAAATTGAAAAAGGAAGACCCAGAGTAGATCATAAAAAGAGATACCTTAATGCCTGTTCACAAATCTGAGAACGTCTCCTGATGTGTACTTGAGTCAATACATGAATGGTTGCTGCCCAAGAAAGACGTCTTCTCAAACAGTGCCATCCGGATTGGAAGACAATTCTGACAAAAGCTACGCCTTATACCTGATTCTAGGGAAATCGTTTCTAGCGGAAGAAACATTATACAGTAGTACACCGAAGTAACAGTTATCGATGTTGATCTGATCTTTATTCAACAGCGCATTAACCATCTACACAAAGCTGAGAAGATACCAGAGAGAGAGAAAGAGAGAGATATTGCCTTTAATCTTTGCCCACAAGATTTGAAGGTGTTTCTTGATATTAGACAAACTGATATACGAAAGATTATTGATCTATAAAGCCTTCTTCCCTCGTTCATCTAATGTCACCTCGAGTCAAAGATAAGTTGACAGAACCGTGCACAGTAACCGATTCCTTGACATTTTCTACTAAAGTAAAAAACTGAAAGGGTGTGTTTGATTGGTAATTCCTAAACTACCAAATTCTGAAAACAGTAGACTTCGCAGAGACGGAAATATTTTTCCCAATCAAACACAAACAATTTTTAAACAGCAGGTTTCGGATTCACCATGGCGAAAATGAAAGTTCGCTAATGAAAACGAGAATCTCTTCGAAGTCTGCCAAACCTTCTGCCTTTTGTAGCAGAAGGTTCAGAAGGCCTTCCAAACCTACCAAACCTACTGTTTTGGAGTCAATCAAACGCAAATTCCGAGTCTACCAAGTTTACCGTTTTCAGAATTGGTACATATCAAACACACTCTAAAATAACACCCTGTATATGTTCATGAAACAGCTATAGATATGAGGAAACTGAATTCGCTGTTGAAAAGAAGTGCGAATTAATCAGCAACAAGAAATAGAGAAGAACTAGAAAGAGAAACTCCTAATACACCAGCTTTTTAAAGATTGGAGTCAATGCTAGACAAAGAAAAGGAGTAGCATTGACTCCAATCTTTAAAAAGCTGGTGTAAATGACCATGATCTCTTTAAAAGCTTTGAATGGTTTGAATGGAACATTAGATGCTGAACTGTAATGCTACCGTAAACTTTTTGATATCTTGATTATGCCTATTTTCAAAAATACAGCGTAGTTGTAAACAAGAAGAGCAACAGACTTGTGGCTACTGCCATATTGTAAACCTTTATAAACTATGACTTTCTTGAAAATTCCACCAATGCTCCTCCATTAAATTGGAAGATACGATGGTTTTACTGTTTTTCATTACCTTGCTCGAACTCTTTTCGAAAAAAGAAAACCACTGTATTATGTATAATAATCAAGATATCAAAAAAGTTCACGGTAGGATTATAGCAGAGGACCTAAAGTTCTTTTCGAGCCATTTAATCCCATGCAAGGTGTAATAGCCATTGAACATCACCTTTTTGATGATTTGGAGCCTATGCTTCCTTGTTTGAAAGATCTCAAGAAGTTTTGTAGAAGATAACTTCTAATACATGACAGATTAGAGGAAGATAAAAAACGCATTATTGAAAATGAATTCGTTAATCAATTAGCCTCCTTTCCTATCGATCCCAAATTGGGGTCGATCCCATCGTTTGCACACGTTTACACGGGCGGGATCCAGTAGCGGCGCCACGGGGGGGACTGGGGGGGAAACGTCCCCCCCAGTTCTCGCCAGGATCGATTTTGTAATTCGTCTAAATCCGATGAGAAAATGTCGGGGGGGGGAGGTGAGATTTTAGCGAGGTACTTTCATCGTTCCTATTGTCGAGTAATGTGAGTCAAGTAAACCGAGCTAAACTTTCTTATCGTCAAAAACATTAAGAAAATTTGACTGATGGAAGAAATTATTCAAAAAGTGTAGGAAATCCGAATAAATGTTTTGTCCTCGTTGTTTCTTATGCATAGCTCGGTATTATTATAGTTATGGTATCAGTGGAGTAGTTTCTAGGATTAAGACAGAAGCACGTTTTCATACATTTGCTGTGAAAGTTGACAAAGGCATAGGAGCTTCCATGCCGATGTATGAGAATTTTAAAAACTTTTGGTACATTTATAATCTCTTGTTTCTTATCCAAAACAACTTTAGCTCGAGAACAAGCCTGATGATTTATATTTGATGTTAATAGTTAAGCCTCTAANAATAATCAAGATATCAAAAAAGTTCACGGTAGGATTATAGCAGAGGACCTAAAGTTCCTTTCGAGCCATTTAATCCCATGCAAGGTGTAATAGCCATTGAACATCACCTTTTTGATGATTTGGAGCCTATGCGTCCTTGTTTGAAAGATCTCAAGAAGTTTTGTAGAAGATAACTTCTAATACATGACAGATTAGAGGAAGATAAGAAACGCATTATTGAAAATGAATTCGTTAATCAATTAGCCTCCTTTCCTATCGATCCCAAATTGGGGTCGATCCCATCGTTTGCACACGTTTACACGGGCGGGATCGATCCCAAACTGGAACATTTTCTTAACGAACCCAAATTAGCACGAATAGCGGATCGATCCAGAGAGTTCCCGTGTAAATAGAAAGCCGATCCGTACCAGTTTGGGGTCGATCCCGTGTAAACGGGGTGAAGATACACTCAATCTTTGTTGCAAATCTCACAAAACGAATCTTTAATGCCCCTCTCTTTGAAAATCCGAGGCAATTTTTATAATAACTAACAATACCTTGCAATAAACGTGCCACTTCGTGCTCTATCGTATTCAAACATATATAAAGCAAATCTTGGTTCTTTGTGGTCTAAAACCTGCTTAGAAAAGGTGACTACGAGAACCGTGTCCACTAGAGCTGCATCAACGTGAAACCTGCAGAACTGCTTAACCTGGTGGTTAGGGAACCAAGTTTCTACCTTCTAGGTAGTCTGGACGAGGAATTGAGTGAACATACTGTACAGCACTGAAGCATAGGATGGGCCATCCAACAAAAAACATAAAATTTTAAGCCGTTTCTGACCTAGAGGCAATAGTATTGTGGATCAATTTTCAAAGCAAGCCATTCTAATTTAAATGTAACTTGACTGATGGTTTACTATCTAAACTATTGTTGCTAAGTTTGATGAGTGCATGTGCCTTCGTGCTCTCTATTCACCAATTTGAAAATTTCTTATAAATAATAATTTAAAGGTTTTCAAGCCTATTTGTACATACAGTTAATACATCTCAAACAGTATAATATGTGTTTCATTTCTTGACATCTTATGGGAGATTTGTAGCAAATTTAATTGGAATCAGTAGCATGCAATGAAATAAAAAAACAACATTATCAAGGTATTTAAAATCATGAATATTGTATGCATAGTTCAGCAAAAGTGCTGCAAATTTATGTCAATGATCTTTCAATGCTTCATTTCACTAACATTATGCATCCCAATATATGGGGTCAGTATACGGTTTACCATATGTAAAAATCAGGAACCCCGGAATAAAAATGTACTGACTTATTTGTTTCTACCCAGCATCCAAAGGTCGTTTTTAGGAATACTGAGAAGCTACTATAAGCTTGTCAAAGCAGTGCTCTGGTACTCGTATAAAATATCAGATTGGAGGAATACACCCTTCCATGGGATAAATATTCGCCAGTACTTCTCAGTTTCAAAGTGAATGTTCTTATGTGGCAAAACAGTTTGTTGCTTTGAATTTTAATTTTAAATTACATAATTGAATCAGGAATGAGTCAAGGATGCCAATCTGAGTCTGGAACATATGAATCTGTTGTGTGTTCAAACAACAACCTTTCCAACTTTTTATTCATTTATGCGATGCATATGCAAAGAGTCTGCATTGACATTAATAATTTTTATAAAAACTTCTTAAATGACCATAAATGGTTTATGATAATTATGCTGATGATAATACAGTTAGTGCCCCCAGACAAGAAAACACTGTTTGCAATTCTAGCATATTGCTTAAAAACAATAAATCATTATTTTAGCCACTGTCTTAAAAAACTGAGTACTAAATTTTTTATATGTGTGTTTCTTATTTGCAGGTACCTTCTGTACTAACAGTATGTGCCCACCTCAAAAACTTGTCAAACTTACAGTAATTAGATTACTACAAGATGAATCAAGTGTAGCTCTGGGCTGACTCCAGCAGAATAAAATGATCGCAGCGCTAATCCTGAAAAGTTCCATGCCTTGTTAGTAGGGAAAGATAGAAAATACACTTCTAGACAAATCTTGATTCAGAGCTTATCAAAACTGAACTGGCAATTGGACGAATGGTATCACCTTCACTGTTTTCTGCATTAAGAAAGTGGTGTGAAAAGTGCACCAACTAGATAAATAGTAGCCACTACATGCAGGCACCTCATCCCTCCACAAGGGCCAAGACTATAAACATGTGTGAAGTGTTGGTTTGGATTCCTAGTGAGATATGATAAATGTGGGTAAAAAAGATTTCTTAAATCATTCAGCTTCACATTTATTTGAGTGTTTAGTTTATTAATCTATATATTTGCTTTCTAGATTAGTTCAGCAATATATGTACGGCAGCTAGATTTAAAGATTGAATTAAATAACGAGCAGTCCAAAATTCATTTTGTCACGGAATTTGGCCACTAACTTTTGATGTAAATTCAGGATTTAGACGCTAACTTCGGCCAATAGGCGGAGCTTGGCCAGAGCTGGGCTAGAGCTTGGTCAGAGCATTGACCCCTTTTGTATTTTGTTCTCACTAGCTCCAGCCAGCTCCAGCCGGCTCAAGCCATTCAATGGAGAAATTTGAGACAGGACCCTTATTGATAGCAGCACTTGACTTGTACGGACCTTTGTTTCCTACAATCGAGATGGATTCCCTGTCCAGCACCCTTTTTATATTTGTTTTCACTTCCTCCGGCCAGGCTCCGACCATTGGCTGGAGCCTCAGCACCCTCCTGATAGATATACAGTACAAACATATATTTATGAGCATGCAAGAAATCTTTTTCGGTCCTTTCGCCATCTGTTTGCCTTTATGCAGTGTTGAAAGTTTGCAAATATGATCGAAAAAAATTGTAGGCTCCATTCTGGCACGCTTAGTTGGGCTTAGTTAGTATGATTGAAAAAAATTTTAGGTTCCATTCTGGCACGTTTTAGGTTCCATTCTGGCACGCTTTATTCGGGTCAAAAAATCCATTTCGTCACAGATAGCGGAATGTGGCAGCTAACTTCTAATACCCCCCTGCCCTTAGTGGACAGAAGAAATTTGAGTTTACCTACCCCACTAAGAGTTCTAAGAGTTTTATCGAGATAAACATAAACATATGTATGTATGTGAGCATGCACTTCTTTTTTTGACTGTTCTCCCTGTATTTGAGGTAATCCACTTTTGTTGAAAGTTTGCATGCAAAATATGATTGAAAAATTCTTAGGTTCCATTTCGTCACGATTACCGGATTCTTGGTGAATCCCCCCTCTCTTTAACAGCCAAATTCCACTTTCTATCTAAGACGAATTATGACAAAATGATGGCCTCTAAAATGAGAACAACAACTACCACTGAACTGAAGATTACTTCCTTGTTATCCCCAGAATAACATTCGCCATGTAACATTATTGTAACATTGGTAATATTTAGTTTGTTGACTAAATCGGTAAATTTGTTGTTATCACAAGGAAAACGAAAGCTGGAAACAAGAAACAGCAGAAAACTCAACGAAAAATGTCCACCACTGTAAATTTCAGGGGGTTAACGAATTTGGTCAGAACTGTAAAATAAATTCCTTCAATAATCAGTAAAAATTAATTTGTCTTACGCCAGATGACCAAGCTGAGACTAAAATTGCTCACGTCCACTATTATTTCCTAGTCTTTTTTGCATGTGAAATATGAAGGAAGGTAGTTCAGCAATTTCACAAAATTGTTAGCTGATTATAGGAAGGTCAGAATTCTATTTTTCAATTAGGTCAAGATGGCAGAGCAGAACCCCCGAAACATGGTTAATATTTTAATATTATATTGCTTATTCTTATAGTACAATTTTATTCATGCTTTCATTGTATCATTTCCAGAAATTTCCAGATAAGAAAACTGGCTAGCGAATGTTACCAATGTTATGTGTAACATTCACGAATATCTTTCTCTGAATATCACAAACCCAGATTACTCCCGCTTCCATGCTGGAAAACATGTATGTTACGAGATGTTACACCAAATATCTACGGCGTGGAGCAAGGTCAAGAACAATGGTAAACAATAGGTTTATTGTTTTTAAACAATTGGTGTGGCGTAAAAATTTGGCGTAGTCTAGCAAAAACGAACTTTCCACCCTGGCTTTCTAAGGGGTCATCGACAAACAATTTTTGTCACAGTTAACTGAATTGGGCCGTTAACGGCTCAACCCCCCCTCCCCCTCTTAACGGACCACTAGATTTATCACCAGATTTTCTCGTGTCATATGCCTTCCTCCACCTCTCGTTATAGGCCTATTATTTGTCTTGGGTTGGGGCCTAAGCCTATGGCGATTTCATCGTCCAGATCGCGACGTTAAAATTAAGTTGTGAACTGTCAAAAAATAACGATTACAAGTTATTCTTTAAAAATTGATAATGAAATATTACTTATTTAAATTTTCGTCACAAAATTATAATTTTTAACGGATTTGAGCTGGACCCCCTCCCCCCCTAACGGCCCAATTCCGTTAACCGTGACGAAAATTGTTTGTCGATGACCCCTAACATCTAAACTTAGAAAACTTGTAACTTTTTAGGCCTAACTTTAGGCCGCCTACAGTCCGGTAAAAGGTCTAGATTCATTAGCGACTAACCGATCGATAGTGAGAAGTTACTACCAAACCAAAAAAGTCTGACCAATCGACAAGCAGCTAAACCATACATAGCATTAGTCTAGTCTATGCTAAAACCAATCATCAACTNCCGTTAACCGTGACGAAAATTGTTTGTCGATGACCCCTTAACCGTGACGAAAATTGTTTGTCGATGACCCCTAACATCTAAACTTAGAAAACTTGTAACTTTTTAGGCCTAACTTTAGGCCGCCTACAGTCCGGTAAAAGGTCTAGATTCATTAGCGACTAACCGATCGATAGTGAGAAGTGACTACCAAACCAAAAAAGTCTATAACCAATCGACAAGCTTACAAGCAGCTAAAACCATACATAGCATTAGTCTAGTCTATGCTAAAACCAATCATCAACTAGTAAATGTACCAATCGATTGCTAAAGTCACTAACGGATCGATTAGTTGCTAATAGATTGATTAGTCACTAATCGATCGGTTAGCTTCGGTTAGTCGCTAATGAATCTATGAATCTAGACCTTTTATTTACCGGACTGGCCTATTATAATATAATGCAAAGATCGTTGACATTTGCCTATCATTTGCTCAATAAATCAATTTACCTTGACAGTCTCTAGTGAAGCATTCTCTAAAATAACAATAAGCCTTCTGCTGGAGTCCTTTTCTCGCAAAACTCTAGGCACTTTCGCCGGTGGTTCATCGTCTTCGTACTCTGCCATTTCTTTTCACGCTCGTGTCGCTCGTGGAAAACCTACCATTATCTTATGGCCTCTTAGCCATTGAAGACCTCATTCTGAAATCTTGAGTATTCAATTCAATTAAATTCAATTCACTGCATTGCATTGCGATTGAAGAATACCACTGTCGCCTGGACATGGAAAGTAAATATATTTGCAGTAGACAATGGGATTCCCAAGAGAGTCAATTCAATTCAATATTCAATTTCATTATTTTCGTTTTCTTTCGTTCATTCGTTCGCTCATCCATTCGTCAGTTCATTCACTAATTCATTTATTCAAAGTCAGTTCCTAAATTCGTTCATTTATTCATCCGTTCTTTCATTAGTTAATTCATCCATTTGGTCTGTCATTCATTCATCCATGCGCTAATACATCCATTAATTCAAAGTCATTTCATACATTAATGTATTCATTAGTTATTTCATTCATTTGATCTGTCATTCATTTATTCATCCTTCAAATTAATTAATGCATTAATCCTTGTTTTATTCGCTCATTTCTTTATTACATATTTCATATTATTTGTGCAATCATTTATTAATTTATCCACTCATTAATTTCTTCATTCATTCATTAGTTAATTCACCTATTCAATCGGTCATTCATCTATTCTGTATTCATCTGTTCGTTCAATCGTTCTTTAATTCATTCGTGCAATCATTCATTAATTTTAAACGGAAAACATTGCTAGTCTTCTTCAGGATGTCGAGGCCTCGGAGGGTCCTGAGAATCTACTCCATTCAGCTTTACACCTCGTGCATAGGTTACTTTACATTTTGTTTAGCCGGCTACGTCTGAAATATTAATCTGTGATAATTTCATCTATAGTTGTGCTACTATGATCTAATGCGTAACTCAATTCAGATCCCATCCTACTTGTGACAGTTCATCATCAAAAGTTCAGTTCATCATTCAAGTCTTTCAAAAGAAAATATTACTGAAACAATGCTTTTTGACAACAAGTTCTAGAAAGTTTCCTTGATAACAGAGAAATTTGGAAATCTCATGTCCACATTGATCACTGTCTTGGATGCCCGGGGGGGGGGGGTACATAACATGTTGATGGTACGGGTATGTGCCGCCCATATGGGTGGGTTTTTGGCCCAAAAATTCTCTAAACAAGGGTCATTTTTCGGACGATTTTCCATAAACATGGGTCGGTTTGGCTGAAATCGCCAAAAAATTGCTAAAAATGGGTAGTTTTCCGTCANAAAGAACCTGGTATTTTCTGTAAAGGCTGAAATGGTTCCTTTTCGTTTTTATAATAGTGTTTATATGCAAGGAGCTTAATGTGCCAAAATCAGCCTGGAGGTTCTTAATCCGCAGTTTATTTCACGCGGGTGTTTACCAACTTACCTCGATAGGCCTTGTTAAGTTTTTCTTGCACTGATCCACGTAAATCCTCCCATTCGGCTGTCTCTAAACAAGGGTCATTTTTCGGCAAATTTTCCATAAACATGGGTCAGTTTGGCTGAAATCGCCAAAAAATTGCTAAAAATGGGTAGTTTTCCGTCAAAATTCATCATAAAAGTGGGTGGCTTTCTGAAAACCGGGCGGCCGACCCCCGTCCATCCACAAGTCATGTACCCCCCCGGGCTTGGATGCCCAGTCTGATAAGTTTAAAACATCAAAAAAGGACATTCGGTTGAGGCAGTCTGCTAATTTGTTTATGTCGTTCATAAATATACGAAATTAAATTTCACCCACACTTGAAAAGTTCTTACAGCATAAATAAGTGACAATAAGCAGCACATGGCAAGAGAGACAAAAACTGTTTCAACGTTTCGCGTGATGTACAATCGCGAAATGAATATGATTGTTGATGTCCGAAAGGTCACGTGAAATTGGAAAGGCTAACTGTAAACTTCATTTCAATGGAATCGGCTACACCCATAGGATGGACTGGGTTGGATGTGTCCACCCCACTCTTATATTACTAAAAATGGTGTAAAACTGGTTTTCATACATTGTAGCACTTAATTCCTCGTCCTAATTGTTCAGGGCTGGCGACGTCTTTCGTTATATCGTTCTAAAATCAATGGCGACGTTGGTAGGACGCTGTTCTTGAAAAGCTTCAAAAGCGCTAAAATATCAGTCAATTTCGTCCGGTTTTCAACATTAGGATGATGATAGAAACCTAAATAAGCCATGTTGATCAATTTGGCATGTCATGTGTCATCCAAGGGTATAGTCCTGCTAGTTGATGTTGCTTTGAAGCTCAAAGATGGAGAAAATCTGACATAAATCTTTAACCCTTTCTCGAGCATTTCAGAAGCAACTCCTCGCAAAATTGCCCAAAACCTTACAACTATAAGTTCAATTTTGCCCATAAACCTTACAATGATAAGTTAAATTTTGCCCATAACCTTACAACGGAAAGTTCAATTTTAGTGAAAAACTTCGCATCTAAGTTAGCTTTCCCATTTCGTCACACCCAGTGTTTATGAGTAAATAGACCTATTAATTACTAAAAACGTTCTTTACTAAAATTCAAATTGTTCAGTCATTTCATACTCTAATTGTATTCATTCTTATGCATATTTTTCTTGTGCATTGGTCCAGACATAGCTGCTCCAAGATCTTCGCTAAGCTGTGCCAGTTTCTTCGGGTCTTTGTAGAGAGTGACAGCTTGTGCCATGGCGTGGGCTCTCTTGGTTGGATCCCCACTCTTGAAGATGCCAGAACCAACGAATACTCCATCCATACCAAGTTGCATAAGGAGAGACACATCAGCAGGAGTAGCTGTAAGGAAATTGAAAGGTGTATAGTCCAAACCATATTGAAACTAATCAAACAGCACTAAAGTAAATCAACAGAGATATCGCGATCCAGTCTAAACATAGCATGAAGACATGGCACGCGACACTGATGTTCCCTATTGTTTTCATTGATCGAGAACATCAAATATAATAGGGTATATATTTAGATTGACCCAGTCCTCCTAGCTAAGTTACTTTTAACTCCGATAATTCACTTTCAAGACACATCGCTAACCATGATCCTTCGTGGAGCCAAAGCAGACTTTCGTAGTATCTAATACCTCATTCACACTGCAGCAGTTAAACCAGCTTTGTCTAGCCCAGGTTCAATTTCAACCAATCAAATGCATTCGAAATGTTGGATCGACCAATTAGAACGCAGCATTCAATAACCTGGTTTATTTTAAGCTGGTTTAACTTGCCAGTGTGAATGGGGTATAAAAGTCGCTTTTCGCCTAGATTCTCTGTCTTGCTTTTTAATTAGCGCACAAAGAATCATGGTTAGCAATGGGTCTTTAAGTGACAAAAACAACTTCTATTGATTATGTTATTTTTCTTGAAAACTTCCTTTTGTGCATTTGTTTGAACGGGGAAATCAATCTGAGATGTATTGTAAGTTGCGAATAAGATTACCAAAATTTCTCGGCAATAGAATACCAGAAAGAAACTTAATGAAAACTCGACGATTGATTTAAATTTCCAGGACACATTTGAGATAATTCTTATCCATCTTAAGTTGAGCACCTGGGAGGCTCTTGAGTTCACTCCTAAACGGGGGTGCATTTTAGTTAAAACATGGATAGGTGCATGATCAGAAAAATAATTTAAGTCAACTGCGTTTAAGTTACTATAGTAGAGAGCGATGCCCTTGAAATTGCGGAATGGTTTCCAAATAATTGTATGAAGTTGAATGAGGACAAGTGCCACCTAATGATATTTGGAGACAAGAGTAATGATGTGTCATTAAATATCGGAAGAATAACGATAAAAGAGAGTACAGAAGAAAAGTTGCTTGGAGTGATTCTTGACAAAAAATTGTGCTTTAAACAGCATGTAAAATCCATTTGCAAAAAGGCTGGTCAAAAGCTACATGCACTCTCAAGAATTCCCTATTCTATGGATACTGATCAACTGAAACGAATAATGAAAGCATTTATCTTGTCCCAGTTCAACTACTGTCCTCTTGTTTGGCTGTTCTGCGATAGAAGACTGAACAATAAAGTTGATCGTATTCACGAACGGGCATTACGGATAACCCACAAAGATATAAGATCAGATTTTGATACGATGCTACTCAGAGACAATGCGGTCCCGATCCACATAAGGAATTTGCAGTTGCTAATGACTGAGATCTATAAAACAAAATGGGAGCTTAATCCTAGCTTCATGAAGGAGATCTTTGTTGAAAAACACAGTCCATATGGGTTAAGAAGCTGCCATAATCTACTATTACCACAAGCTCGCACTACGTGCAATGGCTTGGATACGATATCGTTTCGTGGGTGAAGATTATGGCAGGCACTTCCCAATGACATAAAGCAGTCAAATACCCTCTCCATCTTTAAAAGCAGAATCAAAATCTGGAAAGGAGAGGAATGCAACTGTGGACTATGTAGACTTTTCGTGGCTCAGGTTGGGTTCTTGAGCTGATATAAATTTTTCTGCTCTGTAAATACCGAAAAAGAAAATATTTTAAATATTGGAAACATTGCAAAAATCTGTAAATTTATGTATTTGTAGCAAATTATTCTGTTTATATTTTATTTCGGTTTTTTTTAACAAATTTAATTTTGCTTTTTTAGATAGTAGGCTTGAACTAGCTCTTAATCTATCGCTATGGTATGTATATATATTATATATATGTATTATATGTAGGCCTACTTTAAATAAATTGATAATAATGATAATAATAATAATAATAGTACTCCCAAAAAGTTGATGGACAAAATATGTTTTAGCAGCAAAGTTTGTATTTCTCATCATGGCATTGCAAAACAAGCATCAATCGAAATATCTCAAAGAGCGGAGTTTGTTTGAAAATTGAGAGGAATTAGAGTTTTGAGGTAAGAACAGGGGGTTTAGTCCCCTGGGCTGGGATTTCCAGCTAATTTTTTGTTTCAAATCTAATCATCTGAGAGCCCATTTCCTTCTGATGAAGGCCGCATGTTCATATCAAGTGTGCTTCCAAGGTTATGGGTCATATTTAACAGACACGTTGAGTAAAACATAAATTTGTTAAGGTTGCATAGGGGCAGTAACCTACGCCAGGGTTCACTCTTTGTTTGGTAAATATTTCCAAAATGATACAATTCACCAGAAATTGGATACATATTTGAAATCAGAAGGAAATGTGCTCTCAGATGCTGTAAGATTGATGATCATACGATTTGAAACAAAAATGTTGCTAGAATTCCCATCTACTTTTTTGGAGTACCATAATGTTTTCAAAAAGATCCTCCTTGGCAAGAACATAAGCAACAACGCTGTCGTCTTTTGTTGTGAAAACATGTAAAATTGTTTGAGTTATCTTTGTTAACCCTTCCATTAATACAGTAAAAACCCGCATATAAGAACCTTCCTCGAATAAGAACCTACAACCTGAAATATTCAATATTTACTCTTTTATAAAAGAACCTTTTCACCTAGATTTTTCTATAGGTTCTTATTTGGAAGAACAAATGCGTTGACATAGTTCTCAACTGTGACAATCCGAAACATTAAATTTGATTGTCGAGTAAAATAGAAAAAAATGATAGTGCTCCTTGATCATCTAAATGCCTAACCAAGTATGATTTCATCACATTGCTAATGTTCCCCTCTGATAACCGCTTACCTAAGCCACCAGCAGCAAAATTAACGACAGGTAGACGTCCCATTTCAGCAGTTTTCTTCAGCAAATCATAAGGAACTCGCAGCTCTTTGGCATAGGTGTATAGCTCACAAGAATCCATTCCTTGTGCTCGTCTGATTTCACTTCTAATTGTTCTTGCATGGCGTACAGCCTCACATACATCACCTTGAAAAATGTGCGAAAGACGTTCAGTATCATTCAAATGAGTAGCAAAACATGCCAGTTGTTTCTTTCCATGTAATGGCCGTGGGGTAGTCACGGTCTATTGATCCTCGTGGTATCGTCCTTGTAGTGTTTCGTAGAGTAATTTGTAGGCAGCGTAATTTGTAATTTGTCTTGCAAATTCTTAATGGAATATGAAAAAAGTCAGGGTGGGGCAAAATGGGTTACTGGTTGTTTTGCTTCTAAAGTTGAGGCAAAGGCTCCTTTGTTGGAGACTTGCAGTTTTTCGACGAATAAAATTGTCTTTGTTCGTGATAGAAACTGATTGTCTTCACCTGAAACAAAATAAAAGTTAAATCTACGAATTTCCCAATCATGAATTTTGTCCTGCACGGGCTCATTTTGCAACTTTTAAACATGTTAATCGGGGTGCAGTTGGACAGTCATTTGTCGAAATCAAAATCGTGACTGCGAAACATCGAATGAAAATCATGGCTGCAAAATACAGAATCAAATTATTTGCTGAACAACAAATGTGAACGGGGAAGAGCTGTTATGAAAAATAAAATAATCAGTATACAGAGGTAATTGAAATGCTGGTCTTTAACAAGACGAGTCAACTGCACTTCAAATATTTTTGCTTTATATCTCAATCGCTTATTCAGGCAAGGGAGATGGAGATGATTTGACTTTCAATACATTTCCAAGACTTATTATTGAATTGGATATAATTTAAATTGCAAAATTAACGGGTGGGCCAAAAAAAATAACCCCCAAGACAAACAAATTTGAAAAACTTTCTAAATGCAAGATTTTGATGAAATTGATATGGCGCTAAGTACAACATAAAGTACACCCATTGAGAGAAAATCAGTTCATTATCAGCCGCATTTACAGAGAAATAAGCTTTTGAAAAATAATGGTTGCGAAAACCACTGTAACAAAATAATTAATCATCTGTAAAAGTCACAGAAGCGGAAATTATGAGGGTTTTGGGAGGCAGCTGCCTACCCCTCCAATTCTCCCAAGAAAGTCGGAAATTTTACAGGAAACAATGAATTTTTCAGAAATTGTAGGCTTGAGTCGGAAAATATGGCTATTTTATCGACGTTTGCCCCTTCCCCTCCCCGCAATTGAAAACTGATTTTTCGCCGCTGAGTCAGAACACAAAAAATTCTCTCTACACAGCACAGGGCTGATTCCAAAACATCTTAATGAAATGATGACCAAAAACCTAAATGAAAATATCACAGAATCTCTCAAACTAACCCGTGCCAGCTTCTCCTTTTGTTCTTATCATAGCAGCACCCTCTGAGATTCTGCGCAATGCTTCTCCTAGATCTCTTGCCCCACATACAAATGGAATATTGAACTTGTGTTTGTCTACATGATGATGTTCATCTGCGGCTGTGAGAACTGAAAGAAGGGCAACATAATTAAAGTAACAGACGACCCAAAATCTTATCTGGCTATCGATCCTGACACTCATTTTGCAGTACTGCGTCAAAAACAAGTTAATTTGGAAGATTATATCTATTGAATTAATTTGAACGAAAAGACTTTGAAATCATAACAGGAGACCCAACAAATTAAAGGAGAAAATATGTTAAGTAAAATGAAGTAACCGACCGAAAGGAGAGATTTATAAACACGTATTAGTAGCTAAATTTCCAGCCTACACAATAATAATTTTGTGTTTTTGTGTCGATATCAGAAACTTGCTAAAATAAGGATTTAGTGACACCAGGTAAATTTAAACCAATCGAAAGCCTTCAAAAAAGGGAAATCAAATAATTATCTGTATAAAAAATTAAGGAACGGTTTACACACTGGCTTGCCAAATTAAAAGGTCAGACCAAAATTCTCAGTGCATGCAAATAATTCCAGTTGAGAAAAGACATTTTTATATTTTGAAGCAATAAGCATTTTAATACTATCAGGGGATAGTTGTTCATACATCTTATGTGAGCTGCATATTTCCAGGAGGATATCATCATTGTGCTGTACTGTAGTTCTGCAGCTCATCGAAATCGATCACCTGTTTTTGATTACTTATGATTGCTTTAAACCTGCCTGGTTTGATCAAATCTTTATTGTCACCAATTAGCGATGTTGATAAAGTAGCAAAAAATAATGTCGATGCAGGCCAGTCATTTGGCTGTCAAAAAATGCTTCAATCACTCCATTTGGTCGATTATTCGATTTTCTATCACAAGTTTTCTCGGCTCACTATTTTTGGGTCACATAGTAGTTTAATAAAATATGATTCTGAGAAATAATTTTTCAAAGAAAGTCGTAATGACAACAACACTTGCGTCTAATTTCACGTAATGTACAACTTGACGCATGTCTTGCGTATAAAAGAGTTCAAGATGAAGTCAACAAGAAGAACACACCATACTCGGGCCATACACAAAAGACTTTAATAATGTACATCAGACCTTATGAGACGACCATGGCAATAGAAGTAAGAAGACTTTTATGGAACTACAGAGCATTGAGTCTCAATTGTATGCTTTTTTATATAAATGTTCGGCACCAACATAAATTTAGATATTCCGAGAGTAAAAATAGTCTTTTGTCAAAGCCAACTTTGTTGATAAAGCCAGACTATCTTTAAGGCTATTTTAGCTCTGTAATCTGAAAGCAAAGAATTTTAAAACTATCATCGGTAGCAATGGTCAAATGCACGCTCGTAAAATGCTGATGATAGGTTTCAGCACTTGTTCTTATCAGCAAATGTAACAGAACTGTGTCAATTCAAATGTCGATATTGCATTTGCTGGCCTTAAATTGATATATTTTTTGGAGCTAAAGAGCACAATTAAATATGACCGCTTGTAATCACGTTTCTCTGACACACGTCAGAATTGTCTATCTTGCAGTAAATCTCAAATAATTGACTGCACAATATACCTTCAGATTCATCAATCATGTCGACTTCCAATGCTTGTAAAATTTGCGCTTCTGCAAAATGTCCTATCCTGCACTTCGCCATCACAGGAATTGTTACTGCTTTCATTATTTCTTTAATCATCTACAAATTAGAGTTAAAGAACATACAATAAACAAATGAAAGAAAAATCGTGACCCACAAAAATTTTGCTTTAGGATATGGTTGCAGCAGCACAGTGGTCCAGCAGGCGCTTGTAGCGAAAAAATCAACTTTTGAAAATGCAATACAAGTTTTTACATTTGAAGAATGAAGGTTCTCGAGCATTTTGATACCAAATTTAATAAAATATCTTAAGTAGAAACAGACTAGGCAACTCTCAAAGCCTTGAAGAATCATGATTTAGTAGGCATATATTTTCTTGGCTGCAACAATCAGTCACAACAACATTTAGCCCAGGATATCATACATCCTGCAACGTCTTAAAATGAACCAAAATACTGATCACGACATCTAGTTGATTTTCATATACAATAATGTTCCAATCTCTTCAGGGATGACGAGAAATGTCGACATTTTTTTAAAACCTCTTTGAAATGTTATTCATTTCGGCTATTGATTTTTACGAAAATCTTGTAATCGCTCAAAATGCCGCAAGCAGAACATAAGAACACTACTAATTTTCTTGAAGTGCAGGCTCTACTTTATAGCAAGAAGCATATTTGGTAACGTTCTGCTTGTGGCATTTTATTAAGAGATTGAAAAAGATTCAATGTTATCTATTCGTTGTTCTCTGTCAGTGTACTGATCATGCTAAAGTTACATAATTGTCGTACAAAATCGAAATTTATCACGAAAAACGCTTTAACCTAAAGCATCAATGTATAGTGTAGTGGAAAGACTAGGCTTAATTCTGTTCAAAGAATCCTAGTTTACAAGATCTGAAGACTCCCAAAAATGAAAAGCCTTGTGTTGACAAGTAAATCACAGAGCTGATTTCAAATGAAGTTAACATATCACTATCGTTAGAAATCACAAGACAGATACCTATGAATATACTACAAGCAACTTTAGAATGCTATTAAGGGTAATGCAAGTCAATTTATTCCAAAATTCCTAAAATATTAGTTATTTTAGGTGCAACATGCTCAGTTTCAGTTTCATATATTTTAAACATGCTCCACAAGCACCTCACCCTCTGATCTGGCCTACTGTGAGCAGCTTTAATATGGCTATAAAATAAAACTGAGCAAGAGTTCTCTAGAAGCCAAATGATAAAAAGGAAGTATGTTTGATAAGAATGAGCAAATGATAGATTACCTTTGGATCTGACATTCTTGCAATTCCTCCATCCTTTCTAATGTCAGCTGGCACCCTCTCCAATGCCATTACTGCACAAGCCTAATCAAAGCAAGTTAAACAATTGTTTATTAATGGAAAAAATTTAGAAAATTACATGTCATTACGAACAACGATATGAATTTTAAGTCCTTCTTCAAGCAATTTGAGAAGCAGACTTCAAGAAAATCATCATCGATTTAGATAAATTAACCAATTTCAATTTGCAAATAAAAATATAAAATAATTAAAAATAAAATCTGCAAGTCTATTCTAGGATAGAAAGACCTCATCTTCATTGTAACTTGTCGATAATAGCAGCATGTGAGAGATTCCCCAATTACAAGGTGAGTCAGAAAAAACAAAGGGCATTGATCAAACCATACAAGTAGTGAAAAAATCACCTTCCTGCGAAGCGAATTTAAATTCAAAATAGAATTTCTTCCTTCTATTGTTTTACTGTACCAGCTTTTATGAGATCTGAATAAAACGGCTAGTGTAAAATTGGAACCTGAGCATGCTTCTTAATTTTCTGTAGGGCATATTTCAGACTGCCTTCACACGATACCGGCACAATTTGAAAACGGTGAAAAATGTGACGGACGTTGTCTCAGTCTGTGCTGACATTGATGGAAATTCACGATTTTACATTTGGCAAAAGCCAAATCCTTGTTTTGACCTAATAAGTTCGCTTCTACTTTCTTACTATCCTTTCTTCGTTTCCCCCTTCTTTTCTTCTTCCTTCGTCACTTTCTCCTTCCAGACCTCCGTTCTTCCCCCTTCCCTTTTCTATTTTCTCTGTTCCCTGTCATCTCCCTCTTTTCTCTTTTTCGCTCTTTCTCTGTTGTTTTGTTATGTTCCTGTCTTTTTCCATCCTTCATTCGTTTCCATTTCCTTCCTTTCTCGTTTCATTTTATTGTTCTCTCTCCTTCTTCCTCCCCTCTTTTCTTCCTTCCTCCCTTCTTTTTTCTTTTAGCTCACTTTTTCGTCCTACCAGATGGATGAGCTTCCAGTGAAGTTGCTTCACGCACTTTTTCCGCTTCTGTGCCACGTTATGGCGAAAAATAACTCAGATTTCGTTTTTTGCAGATTTATAATAGAGAAGAAAGATCAAATTGTTCATAAAATTTTAGTTTGCTAAAATGTATCATTTCTGTCCATAGTTATTGGCATGTATGTTATGAAGCGACTTCGTTGAAAAAGGCACCATTTTAGTGAACTTTGTTCTTCAGAACATTGACAATTAAATGAATATTTCGCTAGAGAAATGAAATAAAAATAAAGTTGTTTCTTTTCTGCCCAAAAACAATACCAGCATTGTTTTAATTCATTAGAAGAGAAACAGCATGTTTGTCATGGTTTAGAAGTTCGAACATGCATTGAAACTGAATCCAATTGAAAGCAAATTTAAGAATATTGCAAAAAAACGTTTTTACTCAAATCGCTTGTAATTATGGAATGGAAAGGCCAATTGCAACTACATAAATTTTCATATCTAAGTTTGCCTTTTCCTATACGACAAATGTTTGAAGAAACGATAATCAATACTGGCAATATCTAGTCCTGATACACTTGAGTGCTGTTCAAAGAGATCTCTACAAAGTATATCGTATAAGGAGCAACGCAAACTTCACATGACAATTAAACTTTCCTCAATAGAGGAAACAAGCCAACCAACCAGTTACAGTTCTCACTTTTGTTAATAAGAAAATTCTTACCCCAGCTTCTTCTGCTATTCTTGCTTGCTCAACATTGACAACATCCATTACAATACCACCCTTGGCCATCTGTGCCATACCAGCCTTTACTTTGAAAGTTCCTGAATAAACAGATCAACAAATATCACCAAATGAAATCTGCTTTCCGCTCCTTTGAGCAGCGATTTGCTGTTTTGCAAAACCACCCTCCTCTGAAATCAGCCAATTTCTTGAATATTATTTGGCCTATCAAAAAGCTCCAAGAAAGATGTCGTTTTACATGGTCTTGTCAATCGAAAGATATATAAATCACAATATTTCCAAACATCACTGGCTTTTCAAATTCTTCTTCAAAAACTTCCATTGATTTCACGACTAACGCCTCAATAGACATCCTTGGTGCACTTAAAAAGTATCATTCACGTATGTTGATTAAAAGATGCTGAATGATACTATAGCGATTTCACAACCTTGCTTTGGGTGTCTTTTGGGAGTTTCAAGCTAAAGATAGAGTGAAATAAACCAAAAGAACTTTGAGTAATTTTCTAGGAAAATTCATTTTCCTGAAATCAAGGAATAGTTTTGAAAAAGAATTTGCTAAGCCAGCGGTAATGGAAATAATGCAATTTATATATATTTTTATTGCAAAAGACTATGCAAAGCAACATCCTTTTTGCAGCTTTTTGATAGTCAGTCTTCGAGAAATTAACTGACTTCTGAGGAGGTTGTTTTGCAAAACGACAACTCAATGTTCACTAGAGGAAAGCAGAGGTACCTTAACCAGAGTCAGCCAAGTCAATATCAAGATCTATATGTGAACATTCCTGCGTAATCGGTTAATGACAAAGGACACTGTGATTTCCCCGCACCATTTACAGATTTTGGTGAACAACCTTTCTCAAACACTCCTCAAATCTGCATATCTTAGCAGGAATAAGGGCAAGAATAGGTAAATTTCAATCTAGCTTCTATCCTAACTGCATATCTGAATGGAATCAACTTGATCCTGATATCAGGCTTGCACCGTATATTGCTGTTTTAAGACTAAGCTTCTATCAATAATTTGCCCCCCTGCAAAATCTGTCTTTGGGTTTCATGACCCAATCGGCTTATCGTATCTTTCCCAAATAAGGGTCGGTCTAAGTAACTTAAATTTTCACAAATTCAGGCACAATGTTAAAGACACCATAAACCCAATGTGCCATACGAATGACCGCATTGAGGATACAGAACACTTTTTTTTTGCTTTGCTCTTCATTTGACATTCAACGACGAGATCTTCTCGCTGGAGTTTCGGTAGTATTACAACCATTTGTTCAAATCGATAGCCTTTCAGACAACGTTCTAACACAAATTTTGTTGTATGGTGACAAAGACCTTTTTCTAATGACGTTAATAAAAGCATACTCGAATTGACTCTAAACTTTATCCACAAAACTGGTCGGTTTGGATAAGATAATTCCAAACATATATTTTGCACCACACGGCCATTAAGTCCCTCTTTTCTTTGTTTTCTTTTTCGATTGTTGTTACGCTTGTTTCACATTTAATGTTGGGCTTTATATAGTGTGAATGAAAATTCCTCTACACTAAATTTGAATCCAAAAACCAAAAATATTCTGGAAGAAACCGCGACTTGATAGTGTGGGTGCGGTATCTTGAACGATGGGAACTAGTGACGGTGGCAGTTGTTGTCATTGTTGTTCTCTCGCCTGGGCTTTCGGTTGTTCAGCATTATCGCCTATGCTAGCCTGACATCCAGTGTGAAACAGGCTTCTGTATTTATCAGTAAAAATCGTTTATATATATTGCATATTAAGTTGTAATTTAGATGTAGTTGTATATATATTTAGTTGTAATTTAGTTGTAGTTGTATATGTAGTTGTAATTTAGTTGTATGTTCTTTGTATAAATGCCATGGGGGTAGTCATGATATTTTGCTCCCAGTGGTATCGTCCTTGTAGTGTTGTAAAGTGGTTCGTACGTAGCGTCTGAAGTAGTTCGTTTTTGTAAATTTTTATATTGAATATAAAAATAAGTCATTCAAAAATTTTACAGCATAATTAAAATATATGATTCTTAATCTACCAGAAATTTTTGCGGCTCTGCAGAAAAAATTTAGGGTACAGCATATAATGTAACTCTGCTTTCCGCTCTAATGAGCAGCAAGTTGCCATTTTGCAAAGCCACCTTCCTCAGAAATCAGTTAATTTCTCCAATACTATTCAGCCCATTGAAAAGCGGGAAAAAGGATGTTGTTGTGCATAGTTTAGGGTAATAAAAAGGGAGGATGGTCCAATTTTTGCCTTTTCCATTGTATAGCGCACAATTCTTGGATATCTGTATTCTTTTTGGCTTATAAGTACTCTCCATTTAATGACAAATTGAACGATGTAGTTTAACTGTGTTATGTTGCGTTTGTGACCTTTAAGAGAGAAAAGACGGACAGTGGTCACTGAAGGGGTGCAGTAACCTTAATCCAAGTAATGTAAAGCTTTTTCACCTGTTTTCATTTCTGTTGACGTCTTGACATCGTTTGAAACTGAGCCATTGATTGAGAGGTTGGAGACCTCATCTGCAAAAACAAAATTTGAAAGAAAAAGTGACTGACTTTGCAAAAAGATTAACATTTATATATCTTCTAGGTGCAGCAAAAACAAGTATTCACTTTTGACAAATGCAATTTAGTAAATATTCATGATCTAATTAATCTTCAGTTCAAGAGCTCCTGCTTCCACAACCATCAACTTTTTATCTGGGGACGGTTGTGTACGACGATTTGGATATGAACTTCTAGGGTCTCCAGTGGTAAAATGAGTACGCTTGGGGTAAAATGGGTAAGAGGAAAAATGTGAATAAGCAGCTATGGCAAGTGCCAATAGTCCAAAGTGCACTCCTCCTATAGTACTTACTTTCGATCATTTATCATGGGTTTCCAAATATTACATAACTAACAATTTCATACCATAATAAATTAAATGAGAAATTTACTGAAAAAGTCAGTGAGATTCGGACTATTATCAAGTCCTAATGAATAAATGAATTAGAAACAATCTTTTTTCTAATTTAGTATGTTGTTGGTTCAAAAATTCGTAGGACACCAGCAAAGCATGTGATCGAGCGACACTCATGCATACACTTCATTCCACGCAATGAATGAATGCCCAATGAATGCCAATCAATTCACAATTATGATTGATGATGACGAAACATCATAAAACGTCTTTTGACAATCGTTCACAAAAAGCTCTCCTTTTTATCCAACATCAAAATTTAAGATTGTAAGCTAAAACATGCATCAATTTACAAGGCTTCACGCCTTTTTCAACTTTTCGGCATCATGCCAAGAATTTTACTGCAAGATCTGGAGTGGCTAGGCCTAAATAAAAAGAGGGGCCTACGTCTACGAGAGTGGGCTTGGTTAGCTTCCTTAATATCGCGTTTACTTATTTATTGCGTAAAACAAGGAATACTTACTGACAACATTCTCTGTTCCATTCATCGTGGCCATGATTTGGGATCAGCGTCGGCTGTCGCAGAATTTCTTTCTCCGTCTTCCTTAGGATGCAATGCAATGTGGCTAGCTAGGCCGGTGTTTGTTATACAACAATTTCGCGCGTTGTGTCGTCATGTCATTCTCTTTCTTTTGCACGTGGATGACTCAAGCCTCGTTTCCGTGTAATCTCGTGGAGGAGGGAGGAGGAGAGGAATGGAGGAAGGAGGATGGGAGGAGAGGAGTGTGCCGTAGAATTTGTGTCCTATGAAGTGAACAAGTGAACAAAAGTAAAAAGAAGAGCGCAATTGCTCCAATAATTTTTGTTTTTAATCTACACTGGGGCAGCGGCCGGGGCGATCGTACCCCTACCCCTCTCGTCCTCAACCGACGGGGGCAGAATGTGCCCTTTCAAGTAAAAATCTAATTACAGAGTCTTCATGAAAAACTTGAACAAGTAAAAATTAATACGAACCAATACCAATACTTTGAACCAATACACCTTTTCAACCAAGCTGCCTTGTTTTGAAAGTTTTTTGAATTTCTTCAAATTACGTCATATGAAATTTCTGACCTCAGATTTGGATAAGCACCCAAATTTTACCCTTGTCAGCCTGTCCTGAGTCATTGTACTTCGCATAAAGTTTTTGATCAGCTTGAGCTTGCTGAAGGAACGCTTTGCAGATGCAGCTGTCACCAAGGGCTGTAGGAAGATACTAAAAACCCGATTAAAGCGACATACCTTCAGTTCTTTGTTAGCTTTAAAGTATTCTTTACATCAATCTTCTGTTAAAACCATGGTTGTTATTCTTTTGTGTTGACCTGCTATCGAATCCTAATCGAAATTGCCAGCGTCACTGCAACGAACTTGGCCGTTACAAGTATAGGAGTGGCCCCCCCGGGATATACCAAGAAAATAATAGACTAATTTTGTGTAAAAAATATATATATTTCCTAACATTGAATTAGACTATATTTATTTAGCGTTTAATTGATTAATTTCCGTATTCGATTTAGATTAGTTACAGCATTTATTTGTATTGTAGCTACAATGCTTGCCAAAAGTCCTTGGAACACTTAGGCCATTTCTTGATAATGACACACTTTTCCGCAATTCTATCAGTAGAGATAAGTTGAGGCACCCCCTCCCCCCAAACAATGTTGATTTGCAAGGTTATTGTCCTAGCCTTTCATCAGAGTCGCGAATCGTCGTGTCATCCTTATTTTATTGTCACAGATTAACATTGTTCTAAGAGGGCAGTGGCGGAGCCACGGGGGTGTATGGGGGGGGGGTAAATACACCCCCACTTTTCTGAAAATATGGTAATTTAGATTCGGCCAAAAATGAAATAAAAACCATTGGGTAGGGGTAGGGCGTATCTCTATGTTCAAAAAAGGCGTTTCCCTAAGATCTGAAGGTCATGGCCCTGAAAAAAAATCCGGGGGCGTGTAAGGGGGAGAGGGGGGAATCGCATAACAAGTCGAAATTAGCTGAGGTGTTCCAAGACTTTTGGCAAATCAAAATAAGATGACAACAACAACAACATGTCATGTCTGTCATGTCATGTCATCATGTGCAGCAAACCAACAACAACAACCCTTCACAGAAAACCCCTTTCTTCGTGTTGTGATCTTAGCAGACTGTGGACGAAAAGATGGCTGCGCTGAAAGTTTACGTCGATCTGATGTCACAGCCATCAAGGGCAGTGATGCTGCTGTTAAAAGCAAACAAAATACCGTTTGTAACTGAACTCATTCAGATTAGTAAAGGTGAGATGAGATACCCACTTGCTAGATAGATAGTGGGTGGAAGGTCTATTCCTGGCCTATAATTTTATAATTATCTGGCCAAAAGTAGAGTTTTACCATCGCCCTTACAGCTTAGGGATATTTCAATCTCACAGGATACTAAGATCCCGTTCGGGATACAAATTGGAAAATTTTGAAAACATATGCATCAAATTTGTATCCCATTTTGGCATTTGGGATATGATATTTTGCATAAAAACTGCTATTTAACCTCTCCGGAGGATATTTTTTAAGCATGATTTTTTAAATCTACGAACAAATCCACATGTCAACTCAGCTTTTAAGCGCTGTTGCCCTTTGAAGCTTTGATGATGTCATGGCATTGTTCTCTATAGAAATTGTGCTAAATGGGGTGCAACAACACAAAGGGGATTGAAGGTAAAGCAGAATTGCAGGTAAAGTTATCATAACAATCATCTAAATATATATTTTAATGTTATGTGTGGACATTGTATATTTTCAGCAAAACTCCAAATCTACTCAACCTTGGAGACTTACAACCAAATCGAAAATAGAATGGCAAAAATTTGGAAAATAGATTTCTTAGTTCCCAATGTTTGATTTCATCCAAATCTTTATGTCTTTAACAAGGCCATCCAACGATTTTTTGTATGGCTTGCCTATTTCAGGATGAGGGACTTATTTACATGGAGGTTTCTGTTTGAAAAAATATTACAGCTTGTCTATCTCTGAATAATCATATAACCCTTCAACATTATCACTCCATTGTGTAAGATAGAATAGTTGTCTAGCATAAATTATAGTCTGCCCCTCCACGTTGGAAAAATAGGACTGGACTGAGCAATGTTTGTCCTTCTATCTTCATCATTTTCATTGTGATCGTATAGCAGGGCAGGGCATTTTTTAACATACTCAGTGGTGGGGGAATTGCCCCACCAGGCCCTACTACTTCCCCCACCACTGAAAAGCAAAATGCTACTTTTACCCCAAATGCCCAGGCCTCTGTGGGGCCCTTTCATAAGAACGAACATAATGCAAATGTGCTGGCAAATAGAAACAGAATGTTTTCTTTTCTATCATCATAATGTTTTCGTGAAATCTGAAGCAATCTGAAGCACCTGTCTATAAATCCCGTAAAATTTCTGGTGGTGAGCGTGGGCCCTTTTGACAAATGCCCCACCACTCAAAAATCGTTAAAAAATGCCCTGTAGCAGGGGTTTAGCTGACAAGAATNGGGCCTAGACTGTTGCATAACAAAATCAGCTAACAATGAACGAAAACAACGAGAAAAAGGCCAGAAGGCGAATCAACTTGCCTGTGTATAAACTGTAACATTCGTAACTCAATTTGAGCCAAGTTATCGATGATTAACTCTCTCAAAAGTGTTCTGAGATCCGAAGCAACTTCATGCCACAGCTAGCAGCGTTTCTACTTAGAACGGGGGTCATGCTTTTGTTTTCCTTCACAAAATTTACCAGATTTGGACGCTCGATCCAAACCTCTTTTCTGGCAAGTAAAAAGGTCTATTGCTGCCTTCCATCCTTCGAGCTCGCAGTACGCATGCGCCCGTCGTTTCCGCTCTGTCAGTTTTTATGCAAAATATCCCAAACGGGATGCAAATTTGATGCATATGTTTCCAAAATGTTCCAGTTGTATCCCGAATGGGATCTTAGTATCCCGAATGGAATCTTAGTATCCCGAATGGGATCTTAGTATCCCGAATGGGATCTTAGTATCCCGTTCGAGATCGAAGTATCCCGTTTGGGCTTATATCCCTAGCAGGGAGTCTATATCTCCCTGATCCCTAGCTGCCCTAAAGCGCCACCTTTTACACAAACAATTATTACGTAAGGTATGATAAGGGACTTAAAACTGCTACTTGTGGCCATAAGAAGATTCTTCAATACATAGTGCATACTGCTGAATCACTCGTCACTCGTCAACTCAATCTCTCCCACTCTTTGGATTAAGCACAACTCGAAGGAGCGCCGTAACTAAAATTGGCCTTCAATTATTACTGTAACCCTAATTTTAAATGGGAGGTGTTTTCCACCCCCCCCTCAAGGTTTTACCACAGGTGGCGGGGAAAAATGAATATTATTGCATGATAAAATGTACCTTTAGTGCTTCATTTTTCTTGTTGTTTCTCTTCCAGTCCATCTGTTGTCCGTAACAACAAGAAAAATGAAGCACTAAAGGTACATTTTATCATGCAATAATATTCATTTTTCCCCGCCACCTGTGGTTTTACTTGCTGCATTTTTTAACGACATCAGCTATGTCCCCCAACCTCCCTGAATTTTACTAATTATCTATTAGCTACATTTTGATGAAAAATATTTTGAACAATAGACCTCACAGGCCACATGGCATGTATTTGGAACACAGGTAACAGCAAAATCATTGTTTTCAATGATTTCAATGGCAAGATTTGATTAAATTATGAATTATTATATCTCAAATGAATCAGCAAACAAAGAGCTTTAATTTGATACCAGAATTTATGGAATTTGATTATGTCAGCATTTTTGGAATATGGCGTTATATTTGGCCGCCATTTTGGACTAATTAGCAAATTTTTGAAATTTGTCCAACTTTTTCAATTAAAAACATTCCAATGATACATTTGTAATGGATGATCACTATTTTGCTACTTCTTTTGGTCTACTTTTACATGGAACAGATTTATGACACGAATGATATCATCAGAATTGGCTAATTTCTACCAAAATATCATTCTAAAATCGTTATTTACAATAGAATTATATTTTTCAGCAAATATTCTGACAAATTAGACCAAAAACCGCATAAAGTTCATGCAAAATCATTTTTAACCACGAATTTAACTTGGGAACTTCATTTTTGCCAATTTTTAACTTGATGACGTCACTGTGACGTCATAAGGAGTGGCAACCTCACCCAAATCGTGCTGCGTATTACAAATTACTTGCTCTGTAATATGGAGTGTCGTTTGCGTCTAAATGCTAATGAGTAAATTTTCATGGTCTTTGTCAATTTATGCGCTGTTTCCTCATTCCCTTTCGGTTTATTTGTCATTCCCTTTCGGTTTATTCTATTCCCTTTATGTTTATTCCATTCTCTTTGTCTAATTACAGCATTTTCTAATTCCCTTTGTCAATGCTCTTTCGCTGTTGCCTCATTCCCTTTATGTTTATTCATTATTCCCTTTGTCTAATTACAGCATTTTTCTAGTTCCCTTTGTCCCTTCTCTTTCCCTTTGCCACATTCTAATGGTCTTTCTGATGTTTTCCTTTTCCCTTTGATTTTAGCCTAATTGCCTTTCTTTTGCACATTTCTTATTCGATATGGCCATTGCCTTTCTCTTTGATCTTTCCCTTTCTGTTCGTATTCATNATGGAGTGTCGTTTGCGTCTAAATGCTAATGAGTAAATTTTCATGGTCTTTGTCAATTTATGCGCTGTTTCCTCATTCCCTTTCGGTTTATTTGTCATTCCCTTTCGGTTTATTCTATTCCCTTTATGTTTATTCCATTCTCTTTGTCTAATTACAGCATTTTCTAATTCCCTTTGTCAATGCTCTTTCGCTGTTGCCTCATTCCCTTTATGTTTATTCATTATTCCCTTTGTCTAATTACAGCATTTTTCTAGTTCCCTTTGTCCCTTCTCTTTCCCTTTGCCAAATTCTAATGGTCTTTCTGATGTTTTCCTTTTCCCTTTGATTTTAGCCTAATTGCCTTTCTTTTGCACATTTCTTATTCGATATGGCCATTGCCTTTCTGTTCGTATTCATGGCCTTTCGCATTCTCATTTATCATTACATGATGCATTGCGGCATGGTATGATGCATTGTGGCATGGTATGATGCATTGTGGCATGGTATGATGCATTGCGAGTTTTGGCGCGAAATTTAAGACAAATCAACTCACGTGGAAGGAAAGGCCTAAATTTCGATGGTCTTCCTTTGCTGAGACGAAATTTGAAAGTTTGTCCAGCATGTCTTCCACCAATGAGTCAGTTAGAGAAGCGATAACGAGAATAACTCAGTTGGCCACCGAAGGTGAAAGACTGCTGGCAGTTTTCCGTGGAACGCCTGACCAAGATTTGCAGGCAATCCAAGCAGCAAGGCCCCAAGCATTTAGGCCAGAATCATCCACAACTGCCAGTTCAGATCTAGCGGGTACATCAGCCTCTGGTCGTGCAAGTGGGAGCATAACTGATTCTCTAAGAACGCTCTTCCCAACTTTTCAGAATAGCCGTGCTGGAAACAGGTAAGAAGAAGACTTATCAACCATTAGCTTGTTTTCTTAGCTTCAATTCATACAATTGTAAGATGCAAAATTCCGCGAGTAGGCCTACATAAATATTTAGATACACATGTACTCAACTGTATGACAGCAAATGCAGTGACATAATCGCAATATATGTATTTCTATAAGAAACTAAGAATTTGAATCAGTACTTAGAGTTTCTTAAAATTTTGACACTTTTCAAAACAAGGTTTTTAGAAGACTTTCCAATGTTGAGACATTACTCAAGTACCTTCCAAGATTCCAAGTAATATGATACAGGAAAAAATTGAAAATAAATAAAAATTATGCCAAGGACTTCCTTTATCAAAATAACCAGTTGCTTAACCCTATCAAGCCTGGGATGGCTGAATCATCCCACTAGCGGTTTTTTTCTGTGGAATTTTACCAATTGCACTTACAACGTTGAAACTTTCTGACTTTTTAATATTTATCCTACTTACAATCAAAAATTAATTTTGTAACAAAAATGAATTCAATCCAGGGGTAAACACGGTCAGTTTTCGAGAAATGTCTGCGTAAAATTTCGAAAAATCTTGATAAAATCTAGAGCTACTGGGGAGCTACTGTGATAAAATGATGAAAGACGAAGAATATGTACTACTTTTGATCCTCTATCCAACCATCTAGTTTGTTTGTAATTTAAACACAAGATTGTGCATTTGTTGGCACTTTTTGCTAATTTTTTTTGCAAAGCAAGTGCTATTTAGCCACAGAATACACGAAAATAGGACTGAAGTCCTTACTGCTTTTCGTTTTCTCGCAATCAATGACAATCAATCAACAATTGAAGATTTTTAGTACTGAACCCTATTGACTTCGAAAATGCGATATTGTGACATCATGGGGCAGGTCACCTGACATAACTCAAAATCGATTTAATTTTTGGGTTCAGCTCATGATTTACTATGCACATGCCAAGTTTCAAGGCTCTAGGTTGTCCAGAAGAGAAATAAAATAGGGGGGCTGAATCAGCCCCCCCTAGTCTTCCTGGAGCATCAAATACCCTAGGCTTGATAGGGTTAAGTTATACTTTCTCAGTACTGGGGATTCTTGATTTTTGGTGATCTGAGTTCCTTACAAGCAGTTTCTTATTTAAAAAAATGCGTGTTTTGGGCCGTTGCACTGATCAGTGGACCGTTGTTGTCACAATTCAGCCTCGACTTCAAGTCAATGTCCTTGCAGCAGCAGCGATGTACCAATGAATGCGAAGGAGGAGAGGGTAACCGATGGTTACAAAAAATGCCTCCTTCATGTAATGTAGGTAAGACCTGGTGATACAGACAAAAATTTGCTTCAGCAAGTTATTTATGGATATAATTAATCAAGAAAATATTAGTTGAAGAAGTAAACCTAAATTCATGAAGCTATATTAAAACTATACAAAAATAACACATATCAACAATTTCTTTATGTTATCTTGTTGAATGAAAGATATCCTTTTTTGCTCCTGCAGATCAACCTTGCGTCGCCAAACGACAATCCCCTATCCAAATGTTAGTCGCGAGCAACGTGGGGGGCACTCTGGATCAGGGAGAGCCACACAAAGGTCTACAGCACGGAGAAGAGAGAATGTTATTGTCAATAAGACGTTAGTTATTGTTCCCGACCCGCTGGAGACAAGCGTCCCTACACATAGTAGAAGAGCACAGCTGCGAGTGGCAGGTCTGATCATAGACGAATTTCCATTCGACAAACGATGGCCCGACGATGAACTGCTTCTTAACGTGATGGAACAACTTCCGCTGAACCTTGCCACGCGTCGCTTACGTTTTGTGAAGGCAAGCTATGGCAGTCTGGCACCCATCAACTTAGCTAATGGAGTCTCCTTAACCTGTGAAAGATTGTTGCGCATTTCTGGGCAAGGAGCAGTTTATGCACAACTCCTCCCTCGTGAGAATGATCGTTCTAACTCTACCCACACAGTAGTTGAAGTGGATGACTCCGAAGAAGAAGAAAATGTCATATCCACCGGCAATGCAGATCTAGAACCACTGGTACAGCCCTACTCAACTATATCCAGACCCTCGACGGTGCAAGTCGGTGGAACTAACAGATCTTCACCACTTCCTGTCTCCACGCAGGAGTCTGCTGCAAGCTCATCGTGTGATACTGATTACAGAACTGACCCAAATGAAATATACTTAGCCATCAAAGGAATTTTCCCTGATACCTCTGATGAGCTACTGAGAGCATGTGCAAATGAACATACGCACATTCGGGAAGCTGCTGATGCAGTACTAAACTATGATACATCACTGTCATCAATTTTGGAAGAAATGAAGAAGAGAGTCGACTGTGACCAACCAATAACTGTTACTGTGCGGCGAGAGAAGATCTGGAGGGACTGTTTGTCGTTTTACAAAGTTGCGATGGTGGAGAAACGTCGTTTGTTTAGAGATTTGAAGGTAGAATTCGAAGGGGAAGATGGTGTAGATTGTGGGGCATTGAGGTTGGAATTTTTCCAAACTGGTTTCGAAGAAGCCAAGAAGGTTCTCCTCGAAGAAGTTGGCCAAACCATGATCCCAAAGAAAACATCTGCAAGCTTGTTGGCGTTTAAAGTCCTGGGAATATTCCTCGGTCACTCTGTTCTCCAAGATGGCCATGGGATGCATTGTTTTCCTGAATGGGTATTTGAATTCCTGTCTTCGGGTGAATTTCAGTCTGCAGCTGAAATGATTTTTTCAGAACATCAAATACCCCTGAACGCAGCCACAGCTTTGCTTCATACGCTGATTGAAGACATTCGTAAAGCTGTCTCCCAAGACCAACTTGATGATCTTCTGGACGAAAATACTTCTAACGGCCAGCTAAATGCTCAGATCGTAAATGGCTCCTCTTGGGACATAACGAGACAAATAAAAGTAGAAGATAGGGATGAACTGATATCGGAGCTCCTTGTTGATGAATTGCTCAGAAAGAGAATGGCGCAACTTACAGCAATTCGTCAGGGTTTAGAAATTTCTGGTGTGCTTCGATATATCATCCTTCATCCGAAAGTTATGTCATATTTGTTCCTTCCTGCCGCCAAAGTCACGAGCGAGGCAGTACTGGCATCTTTGGATACCCANCAGCTAAATGCTCAGATCGTAAATGGCTCCTCTTGGGACATAACGAGACAAATAAAAGTAGAAGATAGGGATGAACTGATATCGGAGCTCCTTGTTGATGAATTGCTCAGAAAGAGAATGGCGCAACTTACAGCAATTCGTCAGGGTTTAGAAATTTCTGGTGTGCTTCGATATATCATCCTTCATCCGAAAGTTATGTCATATTTGTTCCTTCCTGCCGCCAAAGTCACGAGCGAGGCAGTACTGGCATCTTTGGATACCCATGCCCTTCAAGTTGGTAGCAAGCAATATAACGCCTTTCACTGGCTCCTGCGATTCGTTGAAACGGCTTCTGAAGAAAAGCTCGAGAAGATACTAAAGTTTGCGACATCATTAAAGCGCGTTGCACCGACTGGTCTTTCCCCAAAGATCGAAGTCACCTTCCATGCTACAGAAGAAAAATTATATCCTGAGGCTGCTGTATGTTTTCGACAATTGTCTCTGCCAATCTGTCATTGCACATATGATGATTTTGCAAGGTACTTCGACCAGGCTGTGCTTCTTGGATCAGAAGGCTTTGGTTTGATGTAGGTATAACACGTATAACATAACATGGATATTTGTCTTCGAGTGCGTCGAAAATAAATTCTTCCTTTATGAATGATATACCAGAACAGACAATTCTGAAATTTAAGGTATTTGTTGTTGTGTAAAATTATTGATTAGTATTAATTGCTGACTATCAAAAGTATCGGACGAAATTTGATATTAATTTGATAGTAACTTTTATTCGCTGAAGTTTTATTTGTTTTGTTTTGTTTTGTTTTGTTTTGTTTTGTTTTGTTTTGTTTTGTTTTGTTTTGTTTTGTTTTGTTTTGTTGGTTGTTGCCAATAGGCCAAAAGCTGCTGGTCTTTGTATAAATATTGATAAAAAAAATAAAAAATAAAATAAAAAACTCCCTTTAAGTTACATTTCCTAGTACTGGTAGTTTCTTGATTTTTTCGCAATCTGAGAGTTGAGTTTCAATGTGCGGCTTCTTTGCATAACGGATCACGATGTGTATTGACCTTTATTTGTAGCAGATATTCGGAAAAGTTACAGCAGATACGACTCTAGGGATTATTGATCAGGGGCATGAATTAAATTATTGATCAGGGCAATGGCGCCGCTAGCTCTAAAAAATCGAAAGTTGTGGGGGATTTTTGACGTAATTTGTCAGCCTAAAGGTATACCTAACTGGTATACCCAGCTAATTTTATGTCATTTTTCTTTGATAATTTTCGCCGATCCCGCCCAGGGGGACATGGCCCGCCCAGTCTCCTCCCGTGCCGCCGCCATTGTTATTAATCACCATTTATCACAACATAGGTTCCAAATCTTTCAAAAGGTCGGTGTAAAATTCTGTGACCTATTTCTTTGAATGGAATGGCTTGAAAGAAACTTTAGCTACTTTGTAATAATTCTACCGTTGGACTTTTCAGAAATCTGGAATGTTTTCAGAATTTGAGTGCTTTTCTTATTTTTTAAGAATTCAAGAAAAAGTTTGAAAAAAGCTTAAAACCATCGTAAATTCTAAACTTTTTGAGGAAACATCGAATAATTTTCCAGAAGAACATAGTTTATGAACGTCTACAACATGGTATCAAGCAAAAGTCTTTCACTCTTCTGGTTTGCGATTTAGAAATTTGATGACGTCACATCCTCGAATGAGTTGAAATATGAAATACGCTGTAATTTCGAAAATATTCCAGCTTTCTGAAAAGTCCAACAGTAGAGTTATAGCAAAGTAGCTAAAGTTTCTTTCAAGCCATTCGATTCAAAGAAATCGGTCACTGAACTTTACACCGACCTTTTTAGGCCAATTTAAAGATTTGAAACCTATGCTATTTATCGCTATTCTAATTAAAATTCGCTCACTTCGAGGCATAGTAGCGAGACTCATAGTAGTTCTGTTGGCCATACAGTTATGTTACGAAGATTATCATGAGAATATCTTGTACTTATCTATATGAAGCCCTTTTTCTGAATTCACTGCTAATTTTGAAACAGTCGTCTGACCACATGAATTCGTTATAAAGATCACTACAAAGAATAAAAAGCCTCGAAAGACTAAAAATGACTCAAAAAAGCCTCGAAAGGCTAAAAATATCGGGAATAAATTTATGGATTTGAGCACAGGGGTGGGAGGCAGGGGAGCTATTGATAATTGAAAATTTTGCAAAAGTCATAATCCCGGGGGGTACTCCCATTGTGGCCTAACAGTGGGGTCCAGTCGGGGTTATAGTGGGCCAAAGCAAAAATCTTGACAAACACCATCAAGTGGTAGTATCTTTTTACAGAAACCCCCAAATGGTAGTTCGTGGACCTAAAATTGGGTCATTCGGTAGCATCTATTAATGAAAATTTTCCGCAGTTGTTCATAGTTTTCTATTGTAAAAACCGATGGAACGAAGCAAGAAGCTTCAAAATTCATTGATGATTATTGCTGCAACGACCAAATTTCAATGTGAAGGAGCGTAATGAGTTGAAATCTTATAATTGGCCAGGAATCTTTGAATACCCCCCAATTGAATCTAAATCATCCTGTAAAGTTTAGCCTTGTCATTTTCGTGGACGACACCTAATGAGGCCCAGTAAAATAATTAAGGACGCCAAGATATAATGTTACTCCAAATTGACCATCATCAACTAATGTATCGGGAAATTGTGTGCGAAGCCTTTGCATGTCATCTGGAGGCAATCTTGGGTCTATTTCCGGCACAACAACTTGATAGTCTTCTTCCCTAGCTGCAGGTCCATCTGGATCGATTCCATATAGTTGTATGTCTCTTGGATTGAGTATACCATCAATTGCCGCGTAGTCAGAGTCTCTGAATCGAACTACGCCTTCAATCCATTGCATGTATGGACTTCTGTTATTTGCAGTACGCATAGGATGATGATTCCAGCCATTAACAAATTGCGATAAAGCAAAATTGATTCTTTCTTTGAAGACGTAATGCAGTGCATACAAATGCACCTCGTTCAGAGGATCTAGCATGTTTTCATTTTCAAGGGATTCAAAAATTGTAACATAAAATGAAAGAACCCCTTCATACACATCTCTGTGGAGTCTTTCTACTCTTTGATTATGTACCGAGCTGCCGGTGATTATGCTTCCGCGATTTAACCCTCTATTTTCTATCATAAACCTGGCCACGGAAACATTCTCCAAGCCATGGTCACTTCGAACGCGTGAGGGGATACCAAATTCTGATGTGGCTTCTACAAAAAATTCAAGGACCGTTTCACTCCTGTTATTGTCAGCACATCTGACGTACGTAATCATTCTTGAAAAACCATCTATACAAGCATGTACAATAAAGCGCCATCGAACCAGCTTGTGGCATCCGTCAATATGCCACAGTGCATTAGGACAGGGTACATTATATCGGCGACGATAAATTGCACCATACCAGCGAAGTGCAGTACCCACCGGATCCATGATTCTCATCATTTCCCGCACCCTTCTATGCTGGACTCTGATTCCACTCCCTCTCAGTGCCCCGATCATCCTTCTCTGGCCAATGTTAGGGGTTATATCCATTATATCTTGCATTATTTCTCTTAAATCATTATCAGTTAGATCAGAAAATGATGCCTCGGCGCCCAAGATTCCCAGCTCTCCCCGTCTTCGCAGCAATGTACTTCGAGAAACACCAAGAAGCCTTTGAATCTGGGTCCAATTGAAACAATATGATCGTAAGAAAATCAATTGATCTGCACTAATTTCCAGTTTAGGCCTCCCGATGGCACCCTGACGCTGGTTCACAGCTGGATCACGATTCTCTTGCAAATGGAGCAGTCTTTCTATTGTGGCTTTCATTTCCAAACTTAACTGCACCACGGTCCCAGCGATCATCCTCGTGTTTTCATCGCCATCGTAAATCAGGAAGGCAATAGTGTTCTCTATGTCCTCAAGGCGACGTGAAGAGTTTTCTAGAAAGTCAGGGTCGACTGTCCCAGCATCAACGTTTGAAAGCTCCCTGAAAACATTCTGAGCAGTATCGATAAAGCCTACGAAAGCTTCACCAGGATCAGTCCTGGCCCTTGCAAGTCTTTCACGAATCACCCGGCGGTGATTTGCCATTGTTTTCTTTCACTAAAGATATGAGAATCGACCTAGACGTCTTGAGCAGCCAAACTTAGGCCGTTCCTTCCACGTGAGTTGATTCCTTCCACGTGAGTTGATTTGTCTTAAATTTCGCAATGCATCATACCATGCCACAATGCATCATACCATGCCGCAATGCATCATGTAATGATAAATGAGAATGCGAAAGGCCATGAATACGAACAGAAAGGGAAAGATCAAAGAGAAAGGCAATGGCCATATCGAATAAGAAATGTGCAAAAGAAAGGCAATTAGGCTAAAATCAAAGGGAAAAGGAAAACATCAGAAAGACCATTAGAATTTGGCAAAGGGAAAGAGAAGGGACAAAGGGAACTAGAAAAATGCTGTAATTAGACAAAGGGAATAATGAATAAACATAAAGGGAATGAGGCAACAGCGAAAGAGCATTGACAAAGGGAATTAGAAAATGCTGTAATTAGACAAAGAGAATGGAATAAACATAAAGGGAATAGAATAAACCGAAAGGGAATGACAAATAAACCGAAAGGGAATGAGGAAACAGCGCATAAATTGACAAAGACCATGAAAATTTACTCATTAGCATTTAGACGCAAACGACACTCCATATTACAGAGCAAGTAATTTGTAATACGCAGCACGATTTGGGTGAGGTTGCCACTCCTTATGACGTCACAGTGACGTCATCAAGTTAAAAATTGGCAAAAATGAAGTTCCCAAGTTAAATTCGTGGTTAAAAATGATTTTGCATGAACTTTATGCGGTTTTTGGTCTAATTTGTCAGAATATTTGCTGAAAAATATAATTCTATTGTAAATAACGATTTTAGAATGATATTTTGGTAGAAATTAGCCAATTCTGATGATATCATTCGTGTCATAAATCTGTTCCATGTAAAAGTAGACCAAAAGAAGTAGCAAAATAGTGATCATCCATTACAAATGTATCATTGGAATGTTTTTAATTGAAAAAGTTGGACAAATTTCAAAAATTTGCTAATTAGTCCAAAATGGCGGCCAAATATAACGCCATATTCCAAAAATGCTGACATAATCAAATTCCATAAATTCTGGTATCAAATTAAAGCTCTTTGTTTGCTGATTCATTTGAGATATAATAATTCATAATTTAATCAAATCTTGCCATTGAAATCATTGAAAACAATGATTTTGCTGTTACCTGTGTTCCAAATACATGCCATGTGGCCTGTGAGGTCTATTGTTCAAAATATTTTTCATCAAAATGTAGCTAATAGATAATTAGTAAAATTCAGGGAGGTTGGGGGACATAGCTGATGTCGTTAAAAAATGCAGCAAGTAAAACCACAGGTGGCGGGGAAAAATGAATATTATTGCATGATAAAATGTACCTTTAGTGCTTCATTTTTCTTGTTGTTACGGACAACAGATGGACTGGAAGAGAAACAACAAGAAAAATGAAGCACTAAAGGTACATTTTATCATGCAATAATATTCATTTTTCCCCGCCACCTGTGGTAAAACCTTGAGGGGGGGGTGGAAAACACCTCCCATTTAAAATTAGGGTTACAGTAATAATTGAAGGCCAATTTTAGTTACGGCGCTCCTTCGAGTTGTGCTTAATCCAAAGAGTGGGAGAGATTGAGTTGACGAGTGACGAGTGATTCAGCAGTATGCACTATGTATTGAAGAATCTTCTTATGGCCACAAGTAGCAGTTTTAAGTCCCTTATCATACCTTACGTAATAATTGTTTGTGTAAAAGGTGGCGCTTTAGGGCAGCTAGGGATCAGGGAGATATAGACTC